>CM077090.1:110362046-110821868 GCA_039513925.1 Platanthera zijinensis | reverse complement strand
GATTCCTACACCTATAGAGTGAGACTCACTCTTCCTACTCAAATAATAACAACTCTACCTCAGGCTAGATAGCCCCATACTCAGATATATAAATCTCCACCTTCATCTACACAAAGATGATCCTACCTCAAGCACAAGCTTACCTTAAATCCTAAATAGGATCCTACAACTCCAGAGACTCAGCTCCTACTCTTAACTTTTAACTCAGGCTTACAACTCAGATCAACAGATGATCTTACAGATTGAGTTAAGGTTTGGTGATGGTTGATTCTAGAGAAATAGTTCTCCGAGTCACCTTTCTAAACTGAGAAAACCCACTCCAAACTCTTCACAACCACCAAGACTTTAGATCTTCAGAGTGCTTTGGCTTGTTTTGAGAAGAACTGACGCAGAGCTCTATATCTTCAAGCTTTTTATGTAATTGTGTTGTACACAGTGTCTTTGAAGATGAACAATAACTTTTGAATGCTCTGCTTCTTCTCCTCTTACAAAGATATGTTTTTCTATTCATGCTGTAGAAGACCTAGATGTTTTTAGTTCTTAATTTCTTCAACCAACAAGCTTCTTTCTGTATTCTAGAAAGCTTTTGTACATCCAAGCGTAATGGATTTACTAACTTGATGGATAAGATGTCTATGGTGAAAAAAAGCTTCTTTTGATTTCTCTGTAAAAGTCCTTTTTATCTCCCATCGACTGACAAATCTTTTCTTTGTATGGGCCAACCGAAATGGAAAACTGTAAAGTACCTTTAGCTTTAATTATTATACAAAAGGCATTTAGCGTGATTTGTCATCCAGCACACAAGTACCGCAATTTTTGAATTATGGATGACGTCAGCATGACATTGCTTGAGGACTTAGTAGTTTTTAGTCAAACCGCACAGGCGTTGAGTGCAGTCAAGTGACCCAGCACAAAAAACACTTAGTAGAAAATCTGCTTCCTGAGGCATTGAGTGAACCTTCATCACACAATGCATCTTACTTAGACAGCTTAACTGATAAGGCGTTGAGTGAGCCTTCATCACTCAATGCTTTTGGACTTGGCAAAATTATTTTGGTTGAAGGCATTGAGTGAAGCTCCTTTACTCAATGCTTCTTGACTCTACTAAATTCTAGATATGGCGTTGAGTGAGCCTTCTTCACTCAATGTTTCTATACTTAGGTAGATTTCCTTTTGAGTGGGTGTTGAGTGAACTGCCTTCACTCAACGCTTATGGACTTAGCAAGATTTAAGTCTAACTACACTGAGGCTTTGACTTCTTGAACTTCTGTCATTGCCTTTAGACCTCTGGCATTGAGTGAAGTGTATTCACTCAACGCTTCTAGACTTAGCATAATTTCAACTTTTTTAGCATCCTGCCTTGAGTGCAACTAACATTATGACACTAATAACCTATCTAATCAATGAATAGTAGACAACCTGCATATAATGAACTTTGAAAATATATCAGATACAATCATATGTATATCATTGACCCTTAGGCCTTCTTCAAATCTTGGACATTATGATCAATGGATCCAACAATCTCCCCCTATTTGAGGAAGTAAGAACCCTAGTCAATAATATACACTATCACATGAAAGAAATAAACTTCTCAGCAAACAAGAGCAATAAATAACTTCTCAGCAAACAAGAGCAATAAATAACACATAATCAAAATATGATTAACACATAAAGTGATAATTATAAACTAAATGTGTGTTCATAATAAAGTTTATATTCTTAGATCCCTAAGAAACCTAATACATAAAACATTTCAAGTTTCTGGTTCCTTGATGACTATGCCCATGCTTAGTTTCTTGGCAGACTTCTCATTAGCTTCAATCTGCTTCTGTCATTGCCTTTCAAAGTAGATGTAAGGCATTGGAAAGTACTTGCTTAGATCTAGAGCATCTGAAGTCACTGAACCTATCCTCTTGTCCCTTCTGAACTTTCTTCTTTCCTCTTATTTCATTCCTGCTTGGCCCATTCTACGGAGCTATATAGCTTTACTCTTTAAGTTTTATTTTCTTTGATTTGATCACAGGAAGAAAATATGATAGTCCTTGATTGAGGACTCCATCTTTCAAAGATAGGCCTGGTTTCTATCTCTTCTCTGTATCTCTTTTTGCAATGCATGATCTTTTCTTCTTCTTCCATAGCAGACTTTTCATTGGCCCTTGATATCTGTTCAGTAGTGGGATGAATGTAGGAATATCAGTAGTATAGAATTCAGCCCGCTGATAACCATTAGTCTGTTCTTCTGGAAGAGGAACAGGAACATTGTCATTTGTATATTATTCTTGTCCCAATGATCCCGTGATGATATTGATGACCCAGACAACATTGTTAGTGTTTGCTTTGATCATTGTTTTCTCCCCCTTTATGACTTATTCAGACATAGCTGTAGTAAGGGAGTTCTTGGCCAGAGAAGTATTTTCATCCAAAAAATTAACCCCGTTGATATCATGATTCTTAACCTCCAGCGTGTGATCTGTTGGAGTTACCATGGTGATCTAGAAGTGGTAAAACATGTAATCTCACTGCCAACGCGATATGAGCCTGTAGGGTCGCGCATAAGAGCATGTGGAGAAATTGGTAGATTGACTGTGTTTGTAAGGGTTACAAATCACCTCGTAGGATGGAGTCGGGCAAATGTTGCCCAAGGAATTTCGTCGAGATTCGTCGAGTTTGACTCGACGACTAAGGCAAATTCGTCGAGAATCATCCAGAATGACTCGACGACTCTCGACGAGTTCGTCGAGAATGATTCGTCGAGAATCGTCGAGTATGACTCTACGACTCTCGACGAGTTCGTCGAGAATCATTAATCGCGAATGATTCGTCGAGAATCGTCGAGTGATACTCGACGACTCTCGACAAATTCGTCGAGAATCAAAAGTGTTTGATTCCCGGCGATTGGTGATACTCGACGAATCTATCCCCGATTCTCGACGAATCAGCAGATGATTCTCGCCGAATCTGTCTGCTGATTCACGCCGAATCTGGATCTGATTCTCGCCGGACCTGTGCTGATTCTCGCCGAATGACTATAAACCCTAACTTGGGTGGTCTGCAGATAGCGGTGTTCTTTGGACTGTTTATGCCTTTGGTATAAATAGGGGACTTAGGGTTTTGGGATTCAATTGATCATCGGGATTTTCCTATAGCCAGATCGTAGCCGACGGAAGAGTTCTGCCGATCTCCCGATCCGCCGAATCCCGACCCCGCCGGACGAAAATGTTCCGCTGACGCCTGTTCGCTCTGTCGTCGACCTCATCTCCGGCGACCGTCGCCAGTCTTGCTTTCCCTGGCGCGGACCTAGCAGTCTGTGGGAAGTGCAAAGGTGCGGTTGATCATCTTCCCGACCCTTCGTGCGACGAAGCTCGGGGTTCTCCCGCTCGTGTGGATTTCTGCAAAGGCATGGACGTTATTCCACGTAGAACTTGCCACCGATAAGGACTCGAAGCTTGGAGCATCTCCGTTGAGTTGTGGCTCAACACCGCTAAGGTAATTTTTGCCTAGTTATTGGTTAACTTCTTGATTCAATTTTCATGGCCCGATCCCATCTCTTTTGGGTTGTCTTGATGTTTTATTCCTTCCGCTGCGTGCACAAGCGTAGTGCCATCCTCAAAGAGAAATCCAACAGTGGTATCAGAGGGAGGTTACGACCATGATTGTTATTTTGGAAGTTAGGTTATTCTAGTGCGTGTAAACCTAGGGATTTAGAAGTGTTCTAAATGTCTAGATTTATTCCTGGTACATCAATTGTTGATGGTTTTTCCAAGGTAAATCAGTGGGCTCATAACCCACAGGTTAGGGGCTCTTTACCTTGGAACCCGGCCAGGAACATCTAGGATTTCGTGTTAATTTCTAATTGTTAGAAATTGTTGTCTCCTTAGCAGTAACCGTCCCTCGAATGGTTAGTGAACAAGTGTATTGTTTTAGATTTTGCATCCAACAATGAGAGACGAGCTTATCTACTGCTTTATGTTGAGTTGTCTTTGCTTTTGTCCAATGCATGTAAATCTGAAGATTTGGAAGAGTCCGGATGTTCAGATTTAGCCCTTCCTTTCTATCAAATGTTGATAGTGTCAGGTTGTGCATATAAGGGATGTATGTGGATTTTAGAAATTGTATTTCTGTGGATGTGCACATTGATCAAATGTTGATCATGGTTAATTGTTAACCTATAATCCAAAAAATCCCTTCATCAAATATTAAGTGTTCGAATGCCTTCCGATGGATGACACTCTTCCTGCCTCGATCGATGAAGTGTGGGCTTGCCAAAGCAAGGTTCATTAATCTATCTTGGTAAGGGTGCGAGCGGATAATTGTGATATCCCACTGTCGACATCGGGTTAAGCTTAACTAGGTGACCTCAAAGGTTGAGTGCCTAGAGGCATAGGGTTGGCATGCACCATATGATGGATGCGAATAAGGAGTTATTCACCAACCATACAAGAATTGCATGAGGATGCAATTGGCAAGCGTTGCCTACCTAAATAACTGCATTGTGAGAGGAAAGCCAAAGCTGACTCATTGTGTTGGTGAAATACGGATCTTGTCCACTAAGAGAGTAGCTCGCATGAACTCTCCGAATTGATAGTGAGGGCTATTATTTTGAATAAAATAGTGGGAGTTTTAATTGAAGTTCAAATTAAAATAAATTGTATTTTAAATTTTGGTAGTGATATTATTCTGCATGAATTCTTGTAGAATTCCATGGCAAGTGATTCACACTCCACTCTGTCTCTGAGATCCATCCTTGTGAAGGATAAGCTCAGTGGGACTAACTACATGGACTGGTACAGGAACCTGAGAATTGTTCTCAGGCAAGAGCGAAAGCTCTATGTCTTGGAAGAAGAAGCCCCCGAGGTGCCGACCGGGAATTCTTCCCGTGCTGACAAACATACTTATAAGAAGTATACTGATGACGCCTTAGACGTCGAATGCCTTATGCTTGCCACCATGAACTCTGAGCTTCAGAAGCAACATGAGAACATGGGGTACAAGGAGATTGACGAGCATCTCAAGAAAATGTTTCAAGGTCAAGCTCGTCAAGAAAGGTTTGACGTCACAAAAGCGTTGTTTCAGTGCAAGATGGGAGTTCGAGACTCAGTAGGGACTCACGTACTCAAGATGATTGGGTATATAGAGAACCTTGAAAGACTGGGTTTTCCTCTGGGTCAAGAGTTGGCCACAGATTTGATCCTGCAATCGTTGCCGGATAGTTATGAGCAGTTTGTCTTGAACTATAACATGAATGAAATAGACAAGACATTGCCCGAGCTCCTAGGCATGTTGAGATTTGCCGAGATCAATATGAAGAAGGCCAAGCCTTCCAGCCCTATACTGATGGTTCATAAGGGAAAGGGCAAGGCCAAGGGCTCTAAGAAGACGAAGGTGGGACCTAAGTCACATCTCGAGCCCAAGTCTTCTACATCGTATGAAAAAGAAGAGCACGGTGAAGGAAGGGAAATGCCACCACTTTGGCAAGGCTGGTCATTGGAGGAGGAACTGTCCTTCTTATATTGAGGGTCTGCAGAAAATGAAGGGATGTATGACTTCCGCTTCGAATATTTACGTTATAGAGATAAACCTTTCTGCTCCTTCATCTTGGGTATTGGATACCGGATGTGGTTCACACATTTGTACAAATGTGCAGGAACTGGAAAGGAGAAGATTGCTGAGTAAAGGGGAGGTGGACCTGCGCGTCGGCAATGGAGCAAGAGTTACTGTTGTAGCCGTTAGGGGTTTCCATTTTCTTTGCCCAGTGGGCTTGTAATAGAAAATAGATAACTATTATTTTGTTCTGGCCATAACTAGAAACATTTATATCCATTTCATGCTTGGACATGATTGGATTTTCTTTTATAATTAAGAACAACTGTTGTTCTATATTTAAGAATGATGTTTGTTATGTTGTAGCTCAATTGTTTAATGGTCTTTATGTTTTGAACTTGGACCATAAGATCTAAATTTAGAAAATAATAAAAGACTAAGAACAAATGACTCAAACCCTACATATCTCTGGCATTGTCGTTTGGGCCATATAAACGAGAAGTGCATATCCAAGCTCCATAAAGATGGACTTTTGGACTCATTTGATTATGAATCATTTGAGCGATGCGAATATTATTTGTTAGGCAAAATGACTAAAGCCCCTTTCACTGGTTGCACTGAGAGGGCTGAGGATCTCTTGGGTGTTATACATAGTGATGTATGCGGACCCATGAGCTCCATGGGTAGAGGTGGGTATTTCTACTTCGTTACAATTACTGATGATTTCAGTAGATACGGATATGTGTATCTTATGAAGTGAAAATCCGACACCTTTGAAAAGTTCAAAGAGTTCAAGAATGAAGTAGAAAACCAGTTTGGTAAAAGGGTTAAAGCACTCCGATCTGATCGAGGTGGCGAATACCTGAGTCATGAGTTCCGTGATCATCTGAAAGAGTGTGGTATTGTATCACAGCTCACTCCACCTAGAACACCACAACATAATGGGTGTGTCTGAGAGGAGAAATCGTACTCTGTTAGATATGGTACGTTCGATGATGAGTCATGCAGACTTGCCTGTTTCCTTTTGGGGTTTTGCTTTAGAGACTGCTGCAATGACACTGAATTGCGCTCCAATGAAAACGGTTCTAAAGACACCATATGAGATATGGACTGGGAAGCGTCCTAGTATGTCGTTCATTAAAATTTGGGGCTGTGAGGCATACGTGTGATGTCAAATGCCTGACAAGCTGGAACCTAAATCGGATAAATGTTATCTGGTGGGATATCCTAAGGAAACAAAAGGGTATTACTTTTACCTATCGTCCGAGGGCAAAGTGTTTGTCACAAGGACTGGCGTCTTCTTGGAGAAAGAGTTCTTATCAAGAAAGACTGAAAAGGTAGAACTTAAAGAAGTTCAAGAACCACAAGTAGTGAATGAACCGGAATTGGATTCTGAGACAGGACTACAAGATGTTGTAGCTAGAGAACCTGCTCAAGAAACACAAGTCCTACGTAGATCTTGTAGACTGAGGTTTGAGCCTGAGAGATATGGATTTCTCATGTCTCAAATAGGTAATGTGTTTCTTATGGATCATGATGATGAATCAACAACCTACCAAGAGGCTAGGAATGGACTGGACTCCGACAAATGGCTCGAGTCTATGAAATCCGAAATGGACTCCATGTATGCAAGCCAAGTTTGGAACTTGGTGGAACCACCTGAAGGGGTACGACCCATAGGGTGCAAGTGGGTCTTCAAGAAGAAGACCGACATGGATGGGAATATACAGACATTAGAAGGGTGACTGGTGGCTAAGGGTTTCAAGAAAATTCATGGTATTGACTATGATGATACCTTTTTCCCTGTTGTCATGGTAAAGTACATAAGGATATTGCTTGCTATTGCTGCGTATTATGACTACGAGATCTGGCAGATGGATTTCAAAACGGCTTTCCATAATGGAAACCTCCTTGAGGAAGTGTACATGACACAACGCGAGGGTTTTTTATCCCCAAATGAAGCCACTAAAATATGCAAGTTGAATAGGTCCATCTATGGACTGAAGCAGGCCTCTCGAAGTTGGAATCTTCGTTTTGATGAGAAAATCAAAGAGTTTGGTTTCATCAAGAATGAAGATGAGCCTTGTGTTTACAAGCGAATCAGTGGGAGCATTATTGTCTTCCTGATATTGTATGTAGATGACATACTGTTGGTTGGGAATGACATTCCTACCCTAAAAGTTGTTAACAATAACCTAGGGAACTGCTTTTCTATGAAGGACTTGGGTGAAGCGACTTACATACTCGGTATTAAGATCTATAGATATAAATCGAAGAAGTTGCTTGGTTTGACAGAGAGTACATACATTGAGAAGGTGTTGAAGCGGTTTAACATGCTTGATTCCAAGAAAGGATTTTTACCCATGTCTCATGGTGTGAATCTCTCTAAGGACCAGTCTCCAAAATCTTGTGAAGATAAGGAACGCATGATGTTGATTCCATATGCTTCGGCAATTGGATCAATCATGTATGCAATGTTATGTACTCGACCCGATGTCTCCTTTGCTTTGAGCATGACTAGCAGGTATCAGTCAGACCCCGGTGAGTGTCACTGGATTGCAGTCAAGAATATCTTGAAGTACTTGAGAAGGACAAAGGATGTGTTCTTGGTGTATGGTGGAGAGGAAGAGCTCATTGTAAATGGTTACACGGATGCTAGCTTCCAAACTGATAGGGATGACTCAAAGTCTCAGTCAGGTTTTGTGTTTTGCCTTAATGGAGGAGCTGTGAGTTGGAAGAGTTCCAAGCAAGAGACAGTTGCTGATTCTACAATAGAGGCCGAGTATATCGCTGCAGCTAATGCTGCGAAGGAGGCTGTATGGATTAGGAAATTCATCGGCGAGCTTGATGTTGTTCCTAGCATTGTTGGTCCCGTAGTTCTCTACTGTGATAACAATGGTGCAATTGCAAAATCTAAGGAACCTAGATCTCATCAGCGCTCCAAGCACATACTTCGGCAGTTCCATCTTATTCATGAGATTGTCGAACGAGGAGATGTGAACATTTGCAGAGTGCCGACTGAGGAGAATATTGCGGATCCATTGACAAAGCCTCTCGCGTAGAGAAAGCATGATGGTCATACTAGATCAATAGGTATACGATACCTAAATGATCAACTCTAGTGAGAGCCTTGTGGGTTGAATGTAAACATATATTCTGTTGGCTGTTTATTGTTTATTCATATGATGAATTGTGTACCAATGTTTTTCTTTTACAATTAATGAAAAGTTCTTTTATTATGGTTTCTCTATGCGATAGTTAAATGTTAACATAATAAATACCCTTAGAATGTTTGCTTCCATAGGACATCAAGTACGACACTTGAATGTGAGAGCCTATTATTTATTTGAAGCTTCATTCTTAAAAGGTCCCTAGTCGTTGTATCATCATAGAAGCTTAGGGTGATGATGATGATACCTTAAGACTAGCACGTGCGTTGACTGATGACCAGTTCTCACAGGTCATGATATTGTGATATCAAGTAATCACGTGGGTACTTGTTAATGAACAAGTTGTACTGGACAGACACAACCTGAGACTACTTTGTGGATTGTTATCTAATCATGTCATGAGTAGGTCTCAATTGACAATCGTGTTGTGGTCCTTTGACCTGAAGTCACAGCATTCATCAAGTGAGGAAGAGCATGCTTTGATTCCATCTAAAGTCTTCCTTGAGAAAGGTTGATGATAAGGGTGGTTGTTGGGCACGTTACGAATCATTTGGGTGTTTGTGTGTGAGCGGTATGGGATTTGTCCTCCTATATGACAGGAGTTATATCCATGGGCCCCTTGATGGAACTGGACTGAGAAATGCATGGCCATGCTTGGTTGAGTCAATATGTGATATTGGACTCACAATTCTCTGGAAGTCCATTCTAGATCAAGAAACATGGATTGAGCTATTATGAGGGTGACACGGTTCATGCCTCTAGTTCTTTCCGGATGTAAGGGACAAACGGAGAAAGACAACGCTGGGATATTGTTCATAAAGGCTTATGAGTTATGAACTCTTATTGCTTGGGGAGCAATGATGCATTGCTAGATGCTGCTCATTGTTTGTGAGATTTTTGGTTTGATACTTTCAAGATCAAGTGGGAGACTGTTGGAGTTACCATGGTGATCTAGAAGTGGTCAAACATATAATCTCACTGCCAACGCGATATGAGCCTGCAGGGTCGCACATAAGAGCATGTGGAGAAATTTGTAGATTGACTGTGTTGGTAAGGGTTACCAATCACCTCGCAGGATGGAGTCGGGCAAACGTTGTCAAAGGAATTTCGTCGAGATTCGTCGAGTTTGACTCGACGACTAAGGCAAATTCGTCGAGAATTGTCGAGTATGACTCGACGACTCTCGACGAGTTCGTCGAGAATGATTCGTCGAGAATCCTCGAGTATAACTCGACGACTCTCGACGAGTTCGTCGAGAATCATTCATCGAGATGATTCATCGAGAATCGTCGAGTGATGACTCGATGACTCTCGACGAATTCGTCGAGAATCAAAAGTGTTTGATTCTGGCGATTGGTGATACTCGACGAATCTATCCCCGATTCTCGACGATCAGCAGATTATTCTCGCCGAATCTCTGTCTGCTGATTCTCGCCGAATCTGGATCTGATTCTCGCCGGACCTATGCTGATTCTCTCTGAATGACTCTTAACCCTAACTTGGGTGGTCTGCGGATAGCGGTGTTCTTTGGACTGTTTATGCCTTTGGTATAATAGGGCTTTAGGGTTTTGGGATTTAATCAATCATCAGGATTTTCCTGTAGCCGGATCGTAGCCGACGGAAGAGTTCTGCTGATCTACCGATCCGCCGAATCCCGACCCCGCCGGACGGAAAAGTTCGCTAATGTCTGTTCGCTCCGCCGTCGACCTCATCTCCGGCGACCGTCGCCGGTCTTGCTTTCCCTGGCGTGGACCTAGCAGTCCGTGGGAAGTTCAAAGGTGCAGTTGATCTTCTTCCCGACCCTTTATGCGACGAAGCTCGGGGTTCTCCCGCTCGTGTGGATTTCTGCAGAGGCGTGGACGTTATCCACGTAGAACTCGCCACCGATAAGGACTCGAAGCTTGGAGCATCTCCGTTGAGTTGTGACTCAACGCCGCTAAGTAATTTTTTGCCTAGTTATTTGTTAACTTCTTGATTCAATTTTCATGGCCCGATCCCATCTCTTTTGGGTTGTCTTTATATTTTATTCCTTCCGGCTGCACAAGTTGTGCCATCCTCAAAGAGAAACCAACATGATCATCTAGAAACTGAGTGCAAGCATCCATCCTCCACTATAGAGTTGTCTTGTGTGTTTCCATGAGTGTCTTTTGCACATTATGTACCATTTCCATATTGAATGAGATGATGTTCCGATCTTATATTATATCATTCTGCTTATGTCTGATCTCCTGAAGTTTGCTTTCAGTATATATCACAGTAGGAGAAGTCCTCTTGAAGAATGCAACTGTGTTGGCCTTTAGCAAGTTCATCTCAAATCTTATAGACTTGATCTCAGTAGATAGATCTTGTCTTAATCCTTTGATAGAATCATCAACATAATGCTCTAACTATCTTCTTTGTTTATCTAGAAGTCCTTTCAACTATTATTGGAATGTATAGGACATAGAATAAGGTTGATGAGAAGTACCTTGGAAACAGACCTCCTCATCCTCTTTTTTTGTATCTTCCTTATATCTGAGTCTGCCCTCATGAATTCAGAAGAATGATCATCAGTATCAGTAACTGGCTTGTCAGATTCAGATATTTCTATGTATAAACTGTCTCTTGAGCAGGGAGCTCAGTGTAAATCTCCCCTCCTCAGCACTTTACAATGGAGTTGGTTAGTCCTCAACAATTGGAGTCAGCACATCCTTTTCTACTATAATTGGAACTTGATCCCCTCAGCTTAAGGGCAAAAAAGTAGAAATCAGGACCATCTGGTGTCTGATCAATCCTTCTCTGCAGATTTCCAAGAAGGAGTCAAGCTTGTATTATAATGATTGACCTGCTCCCCTCATCAGGAGCATCCAACATAGTAGTCTCCCCCCTCATTTTTTGCACAGATACTGTCCTCTACATTTCTAGTCACTTGTTCAGTTGTATCTTTTGGAATGTCTTCAGAGTGAGAGGCACTACCTTGTACATCCCTTGATATAGGTTTCGAGGACATAAAAACTTGAGCACTCATATCTCTTCTAGTGTCTACAGAAGAGTTAGACAGCTGTGGGTCATGACATTCTTCACCTCTGCTCTCAAAGAGCTGCTTCCAGAACTTTCTTCAGTGATGATTATTGCTTTATTTCTCTTCTTATCAGTTGTCTGTTGGTTTGGAAGCAACACCCTATCCCATCTATCAAATATCTTAAAGTCTATTTTCATCATATGATGGATCTTTGTTTCTAGCCTTATATTGAGGATCCCTAGAACAAAACTATGCAAGTACAAAGATAAAATTCTTCCTAGGTTTGGATCTGCAACACATTCTACCATTCTTTCAAATAGAATTTTCCCCCAGTCAGTCCTTTGGGTAGAATGTCCCTTGTCATTATCTCAAGCATCTTTCTGGAGATTTTGTCATGAGACCTTGTTTTACAGATCAGAGCCTTGCCAATTACATCAGCAAGAAAATTCCCTTTCAGATTCAGTTCCTTTCTCAGAATAGAGCCAGTGGCGTGCTTTGAAAGCCACGCTACTTGAGAGCAGATTTCATATCTTCCTGAAACAGTTCATCTTCTTCATCTGATGTCCGAGCTTTGTCAGATTCAAAGCTTTGCTCAGCCTCCTTGGGGTGATCTTAATCTTGTGTCCACTGATAAACACCTTGATTTTGTTGGAAGAGGAGTCGATTTTGGCATTTGAGTAGAGTTCCAGTATTTTAATTTCCATATCTCTCGGCTCTGACAGGAACCTCTAGGTCAGCGACCTACAGTAATTGAAGAACTAGCATAAGGTTTTCTAGAGCATCCTTGAACCAATTCCTTACTAGTTCAGAACCCTCAAAATGGAAATCCATTCCTTTGGGTGCCATTGAAACTTTGAATTTCTAGAGTGACAAGGAACTTGCACGAGATATCTTCACTGGGAGGCAAAAGTCGAATACGGCTTGGGTTTATGTGTTTTTATGCACACACTTCTATTTATAGTTACCTATATTTGAGAATACGGAGAAGCGCATGCCTGTAGTGATTCATATGAGTAGATCAATTACTGAGTTTAATCCCGAAAGATAGCGGTAATCAGAAATGTCTGAGTAAATTCTTTGAGTGAACTCGACGAACTTGATTCATGAAGTTGTCTCAATGCACTCGATGCTTTGACACTTAGTCTCAGCACACTTGATGAATGAATTTGTCTCAACGCACTGAATGCCTAGACACTTAGTCTCAGCACACTCGATGCCTGGATAGTAAGTCCATATCTTCCTTGATAACCTGTAAAGGTCATGTTAACCCGAATCGACGATCCCTCCCAAGGTATCCAGCTCATAAGTCGTGGCCTGTCAGCCCCATTTTTTCTAAGGATGGGGGACAGACTTCTCTGTTTTCTCAGGCTACGTGGCTAGCTCGGTTCTTCCCGTCCTGACCTCTCAGGTCGTGCAGCAGCCGCTCAATCTGTAGGGGCGGCGGATTGCTTCCTCAGTCCGCCCCTGCAGGCCACACGGTTAGATCAGCTAAACGTGCATCAGTTCTCTTCCATCAGGTCCAACAGGAGACAAGCTTGCTCCATCAAAGAAGGCGACCTGATCCTTCTATTTGGCAGGAGGTTGAAGACCTAGTCTTCAGTCCACCTAAGGGAGGCAGACTTTCTCTTCTCCTACTCTCTAGCCCGCACTACCAGACTGCGACCAGCTCTCCAGTCCGCCAGCAATAGGCGGACTCCATCTCAGCCCGCCTATAGAGACAACAACTTGGCAACTACTATATGCCAGACTGCTGCTCCGACCCACGCAGACTAAAATCTAACCCGTAAGGTGGTCTCTTCATCTAATAGCAGTGGCAACTTGCTTCCAGGCAGCCAGACAGCATGTGCGACCTGGACTATTCAGTCTACTAGGATGCCAATCAAGGGATGCCTCTGGCAGGAGGAGGCCTACTTAACCCATCCACCTCGAGTTGGGTGAACTCGTTGTTCAGTCCGCCAGGACTATCCCAGCTTAGCATCCGATCTGCCTCCAATATACAACGGGCTAGGCAGACTTATTCTGCAGTCTGCTAGCTAGCCCTCCAGATTCCTGGTGCTTTCTTCTTCCCAGCAGCAGGTGAACTACTCCTTAGCTCATAAAGATTGACGTGGGCTTGCTCAGTGTAGCAGAAGCAGACTCATCCTAGTCTGCCTATAGTAGATCAAATCAAGTGAACAAGTCCCTAACTGCTCGATAAGGTGCGTACTTAGCGGACTCCTCGTTCTACTCGCATAACTTACTGCTCTATCGGGGTTTACATTACCAAGATCGTTACCTCCTCGAGCCTATAAATAGGCCTCGTACCTCTCATTCAGTGGGCATAGTGGATACGTCAAGGTCAAGGCATCAAGTTCTACGGACTCGGCTTCTCAGTCAGTGCAACCTCCTCCTATTCTCCTATCAGCTTGATCACGCAGTCCGCCCCGCTTAGTACAACGAGCTGCGGGATAAGCAACCCGCGCGGTCTGACGACTTCTCTTGTCTAACCACACAGCCTCTGGGATTTATTATCTCCTTAGCCTCCAGCTTCCCCCTTTGTACCCTTTTTGCTTTCTATGTAAAGGTGCAATCTCAAGTTGTAATCTGATTCATAATCAAAGAAAATCCCATCGCAAGAGTGGCATTTAAGCCATGGCAAGAGAAGTCTGTTGTTGCCACTACTAGAGGCCCCCTCGTCTTTTTATCTACTTTCTTCCCTCGACATCAACCTGCAAGTGTAACCGTTAAAGTAGCCGTCTTCTCGACAGTTCCTGATCAACCTTCCCTGCTTTCCCATCCTCAACAACCTCTCCTCTATTCCCACAACCTTCTTCTTCCCCTCAGTTGTAAGACCGAACACCCTTAGCTGCTAGTGCTCACGAACCCTCCTCTCCATTTTCGCGCATCAATAGTTAATATGCCACCTTCAGATCTCGATCAGATAGTGAAATCAGTGGTTACTCATGTCAGACAATCAACTAGCGAGAACCTTGCTCCTTCAAGTCCTAGTGAAGATCCTCTCTGAGAAGCCTTAGAGCAATCGTGAAGAGAAACTACCCAACAGTTTCAAGCAATCAACTATACTCTAGATGTTATCGCTCAACGATTAGAAAAGCAATCCACAGCAGCACCAGTTCCTCCAATTAATCAAACACCAGCGTTAGAGACTCCGTAAGTTTATCTACCGGCTTATCCGCCGGTCTATCCTCCTGTCTACCCACCAAACTTTTCGTAAGGGCGTGCAGCCCCTTTGCGATCTCTGAACAATGAGTCATAGCTCATCAAACTTCTTTCAAGAAGAGGCCCGAGGAAGTCTAACAAGATTTTTTAACTTTCAGGGAAGGCATCCCTACCCTTAAGCTCCTATCTTTTCTCCTCCTCCAACAGATTTTCCCTTCTTCCTCCTGCTCCTTTTGCAGCTATAACTTATGCTCCCTTTTTCCTTATGTTGCAGGAGAGCAGGATGAGCTGTCGCCATTTTCAGAGAATGTTCTACATGAACCAACTCCAGTTAACTTCAGATAGCCACGGTTGCCAATTTACACTGAAGAGATTGATACAATGAAGCACCTTCAAGCCTATGAATTATTTATAGCTCTCAAGACTCTCTCAAATGATACCAAATGCAAACTCTTTGTAACAACCTTTGATGGTCATGTGATGGATTGATTCTTTGGACTCCATCCTAAGTCCATCTCTTCCTTTGTTGATTTGCGAAGAGAGTTTTTTGCTCAGGTTTTTCTACCTCTATAAAGAGAAAGGGCGGTCTAGAAGCTTTCTTTGAGATAAGGTAGCGAGAGAACGAGACTTGGTCTCATTTTGTGGATCTCTTTAAGAAAGAAATCTTGGACATTGAGATCATCGATCAAGAAATGTATCGAATGGCTCTTATTCATGGCCTGCGTGAAGGACCACTCAAGTTTGAGGCTAACATCGGGGCGCCAAGAACATATCAAGAGTTTATTTGTTTAGCCAACTCATACATCCGTGGTGAGAAAAGCAATCCCAGCTTTGTCTCCAGGCTTATTGTAGTGAAAGATTCTTCTTCTTATAAGCAGCCTCCGAGGTCTCCTCGGAAAGATTTTCCATCCTACTCAAGGAAGGGGAGAAGATTTAAATGTCATCGACATCCCTTCTCGGGCCATGATCATGCCCAAGATCAATATTTACTATTGCTAGCACCAGCTCCGCAAACAACTTCGGTTCATCAACAGCAATATGATGACATGCCAGAGTCTGAACTAGATGAAGCCATGCAAGAAGTGAGTCAAATCATGAAAGGTAGGGCTAATTTCAAAAGGCCTTACAGCCGACAGATCAAAGATCAAAAGATTCAGATCCGTTCTATGAATTTCACAAAGAAAGCCGGCATTTAACTGAAAACTACCGAGCGCTTTGTCAACTTGTACAAAAAATTCTAAGGCAGGGTAAGATGCGCGATCTACTCCAAAAAGTTGAAAACTCATATCCGTAAACTTCAAAAGGCAAAGAAGTACCATATGTTCCTGCTGCTCAAACGGAGTTTGTCACATCGATTATTGTCCTTATGTCATTTTCGACGAGGCCATTGATGCCGATGACGAGTGCTCCCTTGGAAGATTATTCTAAAGCAAAGAGGACATCATATGTTCTGAAAGCTCCTTGCGATCATGACTGTTTGTTTCTACTTTACTCTTCAAACATTTCTTTTATAACACTTCTAAGTGTTCTTTCGTTTCATTTCAAAAACTTACGTTAGAGATCCAATATTGACAGTTTTCCCTTTATGGAGTGCTTCTTCCTCTACTTTTTCTTTTGCCAAAGAGATCACTGAACCACCGAGATATTGGCGAGTCTTGATTAGGACCCCACGAGGTTGGTCTCCGATGTAAGACCACAATGACCCATATAGTGGGGAGTGTTCGCATGTGTGTAGTGGGGGCCATTCAACTCTCGTGCGGAGGATGACGGGACTTCAAATCCTAGCTGGTATCTAACACAGAGTGTGTATCAAGGGAGGTCCCATGTGTTAGATCTGCTATGCTCCATTATGTATATGTTACAGCTACGATGATCTTTGCTTGACAAGCAATGACGCTCAAGTGTAGCCTTGTCTCTTCGATCATCTCACAACTGCAACGGTCGAATACTCTAAGCTACTTTCAATCGTGCCTTCGCGGGGCCCACAACTCCGCTGATCAATCCGCAGACAAGCAATAGGCCACTTGGCGCATCTAATCTAATTGATCAGCGATACTTGTAACCCAAAGCATGAGAGCAGTGCATCTGTCGATCCTTTTTATGATTTTTCTTGCTTGTTTCTCTTTTGTGCCCTTCTAAAGGATGCGCCGCAAGCCCGCTCTAGGTAGGACTACACCCTAAATGATTTTTCATAGGCAAGAAATGCATAAGGCCCACGGGTGAACTCTTGTGGAAGCATCCAGTCTTTTTAGTTCATCTTCGGTGTATAGCCCTCCTTTCTTCATTTTTGCATTCTTGCAGGTTAATAGGTTAAATCCAACCTATCAAAGGGATTTGCAGCATCTTCTTTCTTATGCACATTTTATATATTCGCCTTTTAAAAATCTCCATTCGCTGACAATTGATTATGCTTACTCTTGGCATCTATTATTTGATCAAGGATTCTCTTTTTATTTATTGGCAAGCCATGTTATTGAATTCTAATCTAGATGGTTTTATCTGGTCAATTTGGATTTCATATTAAAGGCATTACACTTGATCAACGCGAGACGATCATTATCACAGTTTGATCTCTATTCAGTTAATAGCGGAGCTCGCCGGGTATCTCTTCTTCGATTAAATCTTATAATATCAACAATCAACAGTCGCAAGTTCCATCCAGGTACTTGCGACTTAGTTTTCTTTGTTCTATATCTGCTACTGATGAGTCCTTTTTATATACTGATTTTCGGACTCATCTGGGCTAGTTTTCTTTCACAAGCACTTCACTTTTTGTTCGTTATTATATATATTTCTTCTAATCTTTATTCCATAGGAAGTGCATATAGGCCAGTGGTTGCGTATTTTTGTTAATTTTATTGATTGTACTTCTTATTGTGATTGCCTGGAATGTCTATAGATATCAATGGTTATTTTTTCCTACAGTATAGGGGTTGTGTTGGTTCTTTGGGTTTGTTTGGGGCACATTTTGCCTAAGGTCCACTGTGTGCATTTTAAACGCACGCGCTCAGTGGATTCCATAACGCAAGACCACTGGTTGTGCGCCACTGATCGAATACATTAATTCCATTTTTTCAAGTTCTGTCTGGGGCAATCGCACGACCATTATACATAGTGCGCACGACCTCTGGTCGTGCGCCATTGCTAGTGCGCATTTATCCCATTTTTCCGGAGTTCTGCCATTGCTAATTGCATGATCATGGGATCTAGTGCGCACGACCTCTGGTCATGCACCATTGATCATGTGCATATATATTAATTTTTTCTGTAATCTATAAATATGCAGGTTCCGCCCTAATCCCGGGGCTGGACTTTTTCTCCGTCATTTTCATCTCCGAGGAGGGTTCTGCCGATCTCCTTCTTCCTCACTGTAGGAAGGGGCTCCGGTCAAGCTTTCAACACAAAATTCAAGCTGGAGATTCCTCTCGGCCTCCTCCTTCATCTTTAAGCTTTAAGAAGGGTTGACCTAGCTTTCGACATCAAGCTCAGAGGAGTTTGTGTCATCCTCCACCAGATCGTGACACGAAGAAGACGGGTCCATTGAGAGTTAGTGATAGCCACTTCTACCCCGGACGTAGTTGAGGACCGAGCTAGGATGCATATGTACAACCCGGCGATTCCTTCCGTGAATCCTCAGCAAGACTTCAGATCCGGTCGATTTCACACTCTCTTTTTTTTTATTGTTCATAGTGTTGTTTCATCTCTTTGTATTTGATAAAGTGTGCTTAATTTGATATAGGTTTGTGTGCAATCATGTCTATGGGATTTTATATTCATATTATTTGCTTGAGGTGCGCAATTATCCATCATCCGCCATACAGTGCCACACTCATAATTGCTAGTGGCGTGCGTAGCGAAGAGGTGCTCACGACCCTCATTCTTCTATTCTCACCACCTCATCCACAAGCCTACTCGTCCATCCGCCTAGCGATTTGATGTATAGAGACCCGTGTGGTTTTCCATCCACCTGGCAAAGCATCACATAGCGGCGTTGCATAAGAGTAGTTTATTAGTGTTTTACTTTCTTTTTCTGCAAACAATCAAAACCCCCTTTGTAAATACCGATATAAGGACTTCAATCTCAAGTCCTCCTCAAAATTAACTCCACCTTACAGTGTTTCTTGTGAGATCGATACTTGGGAAAATTCGAACATTTTATATTACTTGTGTGACTGGTACACTTACCGTAAGCCACATCAAGTTTTTGGCGCCATTGCCGGGGATCACAGTCGTGAGAGTTTTTGGAGACAGAGATAGGAGATAGAAGCCCTTTTCCATTTGTTCATTTCATGTTTCTTCTTTGCTTTAGTTTATAGAATTTGTTGCTTATTTTTCTTTGTTCCTTTTCAAGTTTAAATTTTTTTGCAGCAGACATTCCTTTTCTTTTTTCTGCTAGTGTGTAGTAAATTTTTGCTTAGAATATTTCTATAGGTGAATTCTTTCTGGTTGCACCATGTTTTCTTTTATACACATCCGTTGCAGATGGTGCAGGGATTATAGGTATGGTAGTGATGATTGCCCCACTGAAGATAGTGAGCATAATCTTCGTGGTTCAGTGTATGGAGCACCGTCCTCTTATGGTTCTTCATATACCATACACAAGTCTTATGGTCACTTCTCATCTACGCCTTAACATTTTTCTTATCCCTCTCCGGTCCCACCATGACTAAGGATTTATGTAAAACGGTGTTTGTGTTATCGTAGCACCAGCACGTGTTGAAAGATTGCGCAGAATTTCAGTGCCAATTAGAGGAGGAGGATGAACCAGGTATCTGATTCATTCCATCCACCTCTCAATTGGTTGCCCCTTCTGATTCTGATGATATATTCATAGTACCACCTTGTCTATGGGGGACTTCTACTACTGATATACCCATTAAACTTTCTGCTGATCTATGTGACGACATTGTGGTGCGGTCTCTCCCTATGCATTCTTCCCCTCTTTTGGATTCACCCCGGAGGAACCCGCACATATTTTCTCTGATGTTGTTGTTCCTCAACTTTCTTTGAAAGAATTATCTATCCCAATTTTTAGTTAGTCGATGGATGATGTTATATCGGATAGTGATTGAGAGCCTGAGGTTGCTCCAATGTGGGACGAGGACGTTATTCTCTCCAATGGAGAGTGTGACACCTTGGAACATGATGTCGCACCGAGGTGGGATGATGAGGAGATCCTTTCTGATGAGGAAGTTTTCACTTCCTTGTTGGATGAGGAGGTCCAAACCACCACCACCGAGGACCTCGAGCTCTCGGATTTCCCTTGCTATGACTCATATGACACAGACGATGATCTATGCTTGGATCCTTGTGTTGGGTATTGCATGCACAATTACTACGATTTGTACAAAGTCACCCTTGAACTAAGATGAATTAAGTTGTATTTGATGCCTTGCTTGAGTTATGTGTTTGCAGGACTATATTGCCAAGTGTAGACCAATGTCAGTATATAATGGGTCATCAAACACAGGACCATACAATGTAATCCCTCATTGTGTGATCCATAGTGTTGACCCATGTGTAGCCTCTATATTGGGATACACTTCATATTACAAGCACACTGATTAGACATAGAAGTGTTGGTGACCCTCATTGAAGAAAAGAATTTCAATGAAGAAAAATTCTCTAAGTCATTTACTCGAGTAGATGTATTTATACTCGAGTAAGTGAAATGGTACTCGAGTAGTTGAATTCTTATACTCGAGTCACCAGTTTCTCCTCTCAAAATTTTTCTAAGTTAAATACTCGAGTAGTCCGTTTTTACACTCGAGTAGTTAAGTCCTTTGTCTCGAGTACTAGATATCAGAGACTCATGTAAATTCTCTCCACTCGAGTAATCTATATACTACTCGAGTAGTTTAGAGTCTATACTAGAGTAATTCTTTTCTCTCTATCTCAGAAAACATTCTAATTACTTTACTCGAGTAGGCCTTTCCATATACTCGAGTAGTTCTTAACCTCTCGAGTAGCTCAGTTCATATACTCGAGTATGTTTTCTTATACTCGAGTAGTCCAATTCTAGTACTCGAGTATCTCGTTTTCTTTTCTCAGAAATTTCCTTAAGTATCTTACTCGAGTACATCTTCATTCACCCGAGTAGTTGAATTCTTATACAAGAGTAACCCGTCTTATACTCGAGTAGTCCAATTCGTTGACTCGTGTAATCAGCCAACCACTCAAGTATATCTTTAATCTACTCGAGTATCTGCTCCTAAATTCTGGATATTTTTCTAAGTAAAATACTCAAGTAGTCTCTTTCTCCCTTACTCAAGTAATGACTTCAAGTACTCGAGTAGGTATATGATGACTTGAGTATATCAGTTAGTTTTTTCAGAAATTTTTTATGAGTCCAGATTTGACGGGATTTTCAAATCCTTTGACGTGACTGGTCCACATGCACATCATTAAGAATAATTATGACTGTTAGGGGATATCTTATAAATAGGTCTTGTCAAGACCGATCAACCCTAATGCTAATAAAAAAACATCAAGCCGTCATAATATTCTGTATTCTGAATCGCGTTTCTCTCTCCAAAACGAAAAGCCACTGCTGCCGCCGACGATCTCCTTTGCGCTAGGGCTAGGGTTTTTGACTTCAAGATTCAGATAAAGTTTGATTTCTAGATCGAGATATTCTGTTCGTTCTTCATCATCTTTCTCTGATATGGTGAAGTCAAGAGAAATTTTTCAGATCTAGATTTTTACGAAGACATCTTCTTCAACTTTTCTGATAAAGCCGCAATGACTACGAGAAGAAGATCCAGGTAGACCTTGTCAAGATTTGAAGAATATTGTTTGTATTTTTATTTCTCTCAACTTATTTCTTGAGGAGAATTTTCTCGGAGTTGTAGGAATTTTTACCTTCCGAGTTTAGATCCGTTTGGATCAAGTTTGTAAGAACGTTTTTCTAGGTGTAGGATTGTTTTTTCAATCCGAGATAATGGAGTAGCCGAGTCTAGTGGTTTGTTAGATCGGTGAGGGAAAGCGGAGGTACCCAAGGTTGGGAAACCACTTTAAATCTTTTGTCGTCTGTGAATGCTTGATTGATCTGTGTGGCTAGTCACTAAATTTTTATTCCGCAAAAAGATGCACAACTCACCTATTCACCCCCTCTAGGTGATTTAGTTAGACAACTGAACTTTTTCAATTGGAATCAGAGCGAGGTTGATCGCTAAAAGGTTAACACCTTTATCGGATCCGTCCCTAGTTGTCTTTTGAGATCATCCAAGCATGAACAAGGCTAAAGATTTTTCCAAGCTTCCAGTATGCTCAAAGAACAACTTTCCCATGTGAAAAGAAAGGATTAAATTTTTCATGGAAGCTGTGTATCCCAGGATCTTCATGATTGTTGAAGAAGGTCCTCACATTCCTATGACTACCTCCACTATAGATCCAACAAAGCAAGTCCCAAAGAAATTGATGGATCTAGATAAAGACGAGATTGCACTTGTCTCCTTGGACAAGAAAGCTAAAAATATAATAGCATGTGCAGTCGATGACTCAATACTGTATAAGCTGATCCATTGCCAGCTTGCTAAGGAGATGTGGCAGTACCTCATCACCTTGATGGAAGGAACAGAAGAAGTTAGGGATGACAGAAGTTCCCTTTTGAATCAGAAATATGAAGCCTTCCATCAAGGGCACAAAGGTACCATTGCTGACAAATTTGAGAACTTTTTCAAGATAGTCAACGGCCTAAGAGTATATGGTCGTTTCTTCACTAATGGGGAGCTAAATGACAAGTTCCTGAGATCCCTAACCAAGGAATGAGATAACAAGGTGTGTGTTATCCTGGAGTTTGAATGCTAGCTGAGACAGACCCTCAGAATCTCTTCGGAAAGTTAATGTCATATGAGCTTCAACTTAACTCAAGGAAAGCTGAAGAAGAGAAGACCAGGTCTGCATCCAAGGAGAAGTCTGTTGCTCTAAAGGCAGACACCTCTAGGAAGTCAAAGGCTACCTCTCCTGCCCCAATACAAGAAGAAAGTGAAGAGCAATCATCTGAGTCAAGCACTTTGGGCTCAGAGCTATCTGAAGGAGAATTCTCTCTACTCTCATGACAGTTCAAGAAATTCTTGAACAAGAAGAAGCAATAGAAAGGAAAGGATACCTCCCATAGAAGATAACGACATGATGGTGATCGTCACAAAAAAGGCTCAAGCAGCCACGACAGGTATGGTTCTAAACCGAACAAACACATTTCGACTGACTTCATTTACTACTGTTGTAATAAGCCAGTCCATGTCATTGCTGATTACCCCCACAAAAAGGAGGGTGGAAAGAGAGAAGAAAAGAAGTCCACATACAATAAGAAGAGGATAGAGAAGAGCCTAATAGCCAAGAAGGGCAAAACTCTTAGTGAATCCGACTCATCTGAGTCGAGTGAAGAAGAAGAAGCCTACTTTGGGCTTATGGCTGAGTCAGATGATGAACAAGAGCCTCAGTTCACTGGGAAGGTAAACTTTAACACTCCTCTTTCAGAATCTGAAGCTTCTGAGCATGATAATGAGGTCAGCTCTTCTGACAATGAGTCTGAACTCATGGCCTAGTACAAGGAGTTAATCAAGGATTACGACAAATGTCGACGAGTCGTGAAAACTCAAGCTAAGGAGATAAAGTCTCTAAGAGCTAAAGAGAGCACCTTGAGAGAGGAAGTTGCTAAGACTGACTCACTACAGGAGAAATTCAATAACACTATTGAAGAATATAATAAGGCTCTATAGCACCTTGACTTAAAAGAGAAAATCATCAAGGAGTTGGAAGAAGAACTCGCAGCTGAAAAGAAACTTGTTGAATGTTTCTCGAAGCCTAAGACTGTCCTTCCTCTCGTTACTGAATTCTCAGCTAAAGCCAAGGGTGCTGGACTAGGCTATGTAGAAGCTCCTAGTAAATCCTCTAGGAGGAATAAGTCTAAGAGAAAGAATAAGGCTGCCAAGAAGGCCTCAGCCGAAGAGAAGGGGAAAGCCCCTCAAGATTAGACTTTCTTTAAGAAAGTCATATTTCCAACTAATGAGTTTTATCTTGACTCGTCCTATGGCCACTTGACTAGGCCTACTTATGTAGAGCCAAAGTCTTGTTACCAAGGATGGACTCGTCCCAGAAACTTTGGTGAGAGTGTCTTTAAGGCACCTTATGAAGAAGTCATTCTTTAGGGCTACGGACCCTATGATCATGGTATAACTAACTTCAAGAAACACCAAAGTAAAATCCATTATGGAAAAGCCTGTGATGGAGAAGAAATCATGTGATTGCCATCATCATGAAGCTTCTTCCTCCAAGGCTACCCTTATTAGGCCACCATCCCAGGAGGTCAAGCAGGAGAACTTAAGGCAAAGATACAACAGGTTTGACTGTTGGTTGTGCAGAATTGGTCATTTTACCATCAATTGCTGATTCAATCCAAGAAATTTTGCAACTCTTGAAGTTGGCAACATGAGAATGACCACTCAAAATGCTAACCCTCGTAGGGGGAGTGTTCTAACACGAGACCAAGGACCCAAACGTGTTTGGGTTCCTAAGGAAAACTGATTATGATTACAGGTATGTCCAAAGGCCACCAAAACGCCTATCTGGTATTTGGACAGTGGATGCTCTCGGCACATGACCGAGACTAGAAGCCTACTTTAGAACTTCTCTCAAGTCTTGAATAGACCAAAGATCATCTTTGGAGGTTCAGACCGAGGGATCACTAGAGGCTACGATATGATCACTAACGGCAGTGTATCCTTTTCGGATGTAGCTTATGTTGAGGGATTGGAACACAATCTCATAAGCATAATGTTGGGTACACTGAAAAATATGTACCAGATTTGGAGAAGCCTCATCTTACTCAATGATATACATCAATTTGTATTTGATGTATGTTTGAGTTTCATTGTGCAGGTATAAGGTTTGCAAAGAAATTTTCTAAGTACAAGTGTCGATACTGTGAAGAATTGTGTCGACACCCAGAAGTTGTGTCGACACCAGAAGTAAAGTTGTGTCGACACCCACAAGAGGTTGTGTCGACACTAGAAGCAAAGTTGTGTCGACACCCAGAAGTTGTGTCGACACTAGAAGCAAAGCTGTGTTGACACCCAGGAATTGTGTCGACACCTAAAGTAGATGTTGTGTCAACACCCAGAATTGTGTCGACGCCTAAGGCAGCAATTATGTCAACACTTAAAGCATTAACTGTGTCGACACCCAGGAGTTATGTCGACACAAGAAGAAAGGCATGTGTCGACACTCAGGAATTGTGTCGACACCTAAAGAAGGTTTATGTCTACACACATGACTTATGTCGACACACATGACTTGTATCGACATACACTCAACCCCATCTTATAGCAACAACTATTCTGAGTCTGAAGGCTTGTGTCGATACACAGGACTTGTGTCGACACACACTCAATGACAGCTAGACATACACTCAATGCAATTTGTCTATAGCAGCTATATCAAGACCAGAAGAAGTTTTGTCGACACACAGGACTTATGTCGATACACACTTCAAGACAGCTGGACTTACACTCAATGCCATCTGTCTGCAGCAGTTATGTCGAGACCAGTAGCAGTTATGTCGACACACAGGACTTGTGTCGATAAATACAAATAGAAGATGTGTCGATTAGCAAAAGAATGACTATATCAACACATGAAGTGTTTTGTCGACTTCACCAAGACTTGTGTCAACACTTAGTCTATTTGTGTCGACACATATGGAGCAGTAGGCTTAGTGGTTTATGATGACTTATAAAATCTTTGAGGAATCAACTATCATGACTGGTGACTCGACAGATGTCATTACCTACAGGTCTGACACCTTTGTCAGAACTGTCAGAAGGTTGTTACAAACCGGATCAGCCGGTAATTAGGAGAAATCGTAATATAAAGGAATGAACCGTGATAACTTACAATAACTGATACAAAGATAAAAAAGTGATTTGTCCAAAGTGAGAAGTCAACAACAAGAAAAGGGGTGACCCTTAAGAAGGAAGATTCTGAACAGTCTGCAGAGAAGATTCTGATCTTATTCTGAATTCAAGGAGGTGACAGGAGATCAACTTCTACATCAAGAAGAGTTAAACCTTATTTTGTTCTATCAAGAAGCTTTGAAACAGATAAGTCAGGTTGGATCTAAAGATTCAGTTTATTGAAGAACTTATCAAGAAGCTCTCACCTATAGAGTGATCTATCTGGTGATATATCTGTATCTTTCAAATAATCAATTACTTGTATGATCTTTTTTTAGATCTGAGTTGTAAGCCTATAATTATAAAGGCTGAGGTAGGGATGTGTGCCTGAGGTGTAGGACTTGTGATAGTCTGAGTTGTAAGCCTAGTTATAAAGGGTGAGGTAGGGCTATGGCCTGAGGTAGGATTCTTGGGAAGAATCTGAGGTAGGACTTGTATAAGTCCGTGGTGTAGGAACCATCTAGTTCTGAGTTGTAAGATCATGGATCTGAGAAAGTGGAAGGGAGTTGGGCTGAATCCAGTTCTCTATTGGATAGGCAAAGGGGGAAAGTGGATGTACCCATACCATGGGGAACCACTACAAATCTGGTGTATATTGTGTTGTGTTTTTCTGTGCTGTGATTTGCAATTTATGTGCTAAGTAAGACTAGTTATATTGCCTAAAATTCTTAAAGATAATTAGAACCTATTCACCCCCCCTCTCTTAGTGTCTTGGCTCTTGAAATAAGTCTTTCAAGTGGTATTAGAGGGAGTTACTTAAAGATTGACCTAACAGTCTGAGTGAATCTCCAAGGCAATTAAAAGATTTCTAGAATGGGTTCAAATGAGAATAAAAAGGAGTTTGGATCTATGAAACTGCCTTTCTGCAAGAAAGAATGCTTTGGCATATGGAAGGAAAGGGTTAGATTGTTCATGGAAGCATCTGATCCAAGAATCTACATCACAGTTCAAGAAGGCCCCTTAATTCCTATGAAGGTATTAGTTCTGGATGCAAATATTAGAACCCTAAAGAGTTATTTTGAAATGACAAAGGATGAGATCATCCTGGCAATACTAGACAAAAGAGCACAGAACATTATTGTAAGTGCTATAGATGATGCCACATTTAAGAATCTGGTGCATTATAAAACCTCAAAGGAAATGTGGGACACCCTGATTGTCTACTGATGACTTATTTTAGACATCATTTTTTGGTTAGTTTAGTTTAAATTTTCCTAGGTTTAAGTATTATTTTGATATATTTTATGAAGGCTATGTTTTAATATTGTATTTTTAAAAATATGTTTTAATATTTTATGTTTGTTCGTTATGTTGCATTTTGTGTTGTGTTTGTATGTTTGTTCTTATTATTTTAGTCTTTATGTTTTTTGTTGTTTATTATTTTGTGTTTTACCATTTTTTGATATCAATGTTTTAATTATCATAACATAAATAATGCTTTTCTTTTATTTTCATGTAGTTCAAGCTCCCCTTGGAGCAGCCCTTCTCATTGAAGCAGCCTGAGCCTTTCATTTTGAGCAGCCCACCATCCATCCTGAGCCCACTAACCATGCAACCCTCTTGAGATGCCACCTTGCATGGTTGGCCATGCATTTCCCCCATGCATTGCCAACCACCTTCCTCCCCCCCTCTTCATTTATTCCATATGCATATTCTCTTTTTCCCTCTCTCTTGCTCTTTAAAGCTCATTCATCCCCCCTTTTTATATTTTATATTTTATATTTTCTATTTTTATTTCCATAAATTACATGCATTGAACCTCCTCTTTTCTATCCCTTCATTTAATGCCATGCATGAATCCTCTCCCCTTTGCATAGCTGGCCACCCCTTGTGCCCCTTCTTCTCCTCTTCATTCTAGAATATTCCCTCCTCATCTATAAAAGGAGCCCATGTCTCATGCTTTAGGAAGTTGGATTTTGGAGAGAGCAAGTGGAGAGTACAAGTCAAGAGAGCTTTTGTTATTTTATTTCATAGTTTGCATTGTTGCAATCTCATTTTGTTTAAGTGATAAAATATCGTTTTGTTTTAAGCATTGTGTACTTTTTCTTTCAATATCAATAAAAAATTAATTTTTCTTCTCTTATTATTGTCGTTACCTTTTCCAATATGCGTAGCTAATTTTCTTTTAGCATTTGATCATGAGGATCCATGAATTGAGATGAGAATTCTCCTTATTTTGTAATTCTATTTTTGTTAAATTTTGCTCGATCCTTCTTTGATTTATTTTGTGTCTACTCCGTATTTTTGGTATACCGTAGTAGGCCTTTGATCTCATTTCATAGTAGTCGAGAGACTCGTTGATTTGAAAGATAACTCAAATAAGGAAGGAGTTGCACGCAATCGTAGAGATAGGACGACGTAAATCCTCCGGATTGGAGTCAAATCCAATAGTGTGGATCACCTCGATAATGCAACTTTAGGCCTCTTTGATTTGTAAAGAGATTTCGATCAAAGCATCTATAAGTTAGGAGAGTTAATGCTCTAGCAAGATTTTGTCTTAATTTCGGATCCGTCACGGTCGAGTTTAATTCGCAATTATAAAATTATATTATTATTTCTCTTATCTCTTTTCATGGTGAATCATGGATAAAATGCTATCTTTTAATCCAAAGTTTCATTTTAATTTCGTTTTGGTTTAATTTTAATTTTTCAAAACCCCCACCAGCAATCTTTTCGGTAGGATAATAGTAGAAGCGTGAGTAGCAGTACTTGACAGCCCCGAGTTTAAATATGACCTTGGTAATACAATTTGATAGGTACACTTGCCCCTTCGGGTTGATAGTCATTCATTCCACTAAGTTTTTGGCGCCGTTGCCGGGTACCTTCTTCGTCAATATTTTGAAAATGCTTTTGCTATTACTTCTGCAAAAAACAAAAAATATATATTTTTATCTTTATCATTTTCTTCTTCAAGTTTTTATTTCCTTTCCTCCGTTCTCTTTCGTTTTTTTAGTGCATGACCCGCACGAATCCGTCGGTACTTGTTGATTTGGACCCAGAAATCGAACGATCCTTTCAGAGACAACTACGATTCGAGGCTTCCACTTCTCAAATAGCGGTTGAGGATTCCGACAGTGATTATAATTTTAATTTTGAAATGGGAGACCCCAACCCACGAATGGCTCAGCAAAGGACCATGTCCGATTATACTCGACCCAACCTGGAGGGTACAAAAAATAGTATTGTTCGACCTACGATTGCGAACAATAACTTCAAGCTTGAGCCTAGCATCATACAAATGGTGCAGCAATATGTACAGTCCGACGGATTACAAGATGAAGATCCGAACTTACATATTGCTAGTTTTCTTGAAATCTGTGACACCTTTAAAATTAATGGTGTTTCATACGATGTAATTAGGTTAAGACTCTTCCCCTTCTCCTTAATGACAAAAGCCAAACAGTGGTTGAGTTCTCTTCCAAGAGGATCAATCACTACTTGGAACATTTTAGTCGATAAATTTCTTGCTAGATATTTCCCTCCCGCTAAAACTGCTAAATTAATAAATGATATTACTCCTTATTCTCAAATTGCTTCTGAGACCCTCTATGACACTTGGGAGAGGTTCAAAGAACTTTTGAGAAGATGCCCTCATCCGTCTCTGCCTGTATGGTTACAGGTTTAGACATTTTATAATAGGCTAAATCAAGAGACTAAGCAAATGATAGATGCCCCTTCCGCTGGTTCTTTGGACCGCAAAACTCTGGAAGCCGCTCTTGAGCTTATAGAGGACATGGAGATGAACACCTATCAGTGGAATTCGTCTAGGACTCGCCCAAATAAACATGCAGGTATCTATGAAGTGGACTCTGTCTCACAACTGGCGCTGCAAGTGGAGATGCTGAATAAGAAGATTTCGGAGATGACTGCTTTCTCCGCCCCTCAGGTAAATGAAAATGCAAATGCTGCTGCTGCCGAGCAGGTGGATTATCTGGGGAACATACCCAGGCCTGCTCAAAATAATGCTTCGAACTTTTCTGCTTTTTCTAATTTTTCTGCTCCGTCTGGTTTTAATTCTTCTTCAAACTCATATCACCCTGGATTGCATAACCATCCAAATTTTTCTTGGAGTAATTCTGCGAATGTCGCACGTCCACCGCACGATTTCACTCCACCACCACCACCATAACAAAATCAACATTTTCAAAAACCTTCCTCTTTGGAGGAAATGCTTTCAAGATACATAAGCACCAATGAAGCGACCATTAGAAATCTAACAGGTTCAATGAAAAATCTAGAAAATGCGGTCGGTCAACTAGCAAAGATGGTTTCCGAGAGGCTACCTGAGACTCTTCCCTTAAATACTGAGCCAAACCCACGGGAGCACGCAAAAGCGATTTCCCTTCGGAGCGGTAAGGTAATTCACGAGCCCACCACAAGGGAAGAGCCAAAGGTCATTGCCTCTCCTACTGCTGAACGAATTAGTGACGAAGAAATAACTAATAAAAATTTTTGAAAAGAAAACTCTATTTTTGAAAATGAACAAGAAACATCTATTTTTGAAAAAGAAAAAGATGGTTTTAAAAATAATGATCTAGAGATTTTAAAAGAATTTCTGCCACCTCCCTACCCCGCTAAGCTTAGGAAAGATAAGCTAGATGATAAATACCAACGCTTCCTTGAAATGTTTAAACAAATTCATATCAACTTGCTATTTCATGAAGCGATTAGCCAAATGCAAAAATACGCTAAATATCTTAAGGACCTGTTAACGAACAAAAAGAAATTAAAAAACTTATCTCATGTTACGTTAAATGAAAAATGCTCGGCGGTCATAAAAAAATTCCAATCTTCCTAAAAAGATAAATGATCCGGGTAGTTTTTCGATTCCTTGCGTTTTTTGCGATCTTTTTATAAAACACGCGCTAGCGGATTTATGTGCGAGCATCAACTTGATGCCTTTTTCATTTTGAAAAAAGCTAGTATTGGGCACTCTCAGACCTATACATATGAGTATTTAATTGGTTGATCGATCGATTAAGTATCCATTAGGTATCGTTGAGGATGTGTTAGTGAAGGTCGACAAATTCATCTCCCTGGTGGATTTTGTCATTCTTGATATTGAAGAAGACGTTGAGGTGCCCCTTATCCTTGGTCGTCCCTTCCTAGCCACCTCTCGTGCAGTCATCGATGTGAGTAACGAGAAAATTTTGCTTCGCATGGGAGATGACGAGGTGACGTTTTCAATAAATCAATCCATGAAAAATTCTTTACAAAATGACGACTCATGTTTCTTCCTTGGTGTTTTAAATGAAGAATCCTCTCTTTCTCTTTCAAATGTTTCTTCCAATGATTTTTCTTCCTCTTTTTATGATTTTTCTACAAATGTTTTTGAAGACACGGTTATGTCCGCACAAGCCAACTTTGCAAATGAACAAGTGTTTAGACAAAAAATTTATGAAAATATTGTTTTTGAAAATGAAAAAGTTTTAAAGAACTCTTACGATGAACCACCCAACTTTGAAATAAAACCCCTTCCCGAACATCTCAAATATGCCTTTCCTGAACAAAATTCTAAATTGCCCATTATAATCTCAGCTTTGTTTTCTCAATCCGAAAACGATCAATTGATCGAACTACTACAAAAGCATCTCCGAGCTATAGCGTGGAAAATTTCTTATATTCCTGGCATAAGCCCCTCCTTTTGCACCCATAAAATATTTTTTGAAAATAATTCTAAGGGTGTAGTCCAAACTCAACGTTGTCTTAATCCTAATATAAAAGAGGTTGTGAAGGGCGAGGTTCTTAAGTTATTAGATGCGGGGATAATCTATCATATTTCCGATAATCAGTGGGTAAGTCCGGTTTACGTTGTACCTAAGAAGGGTGGGATCACGGTAGTAACAAATGAAAATAATGATTTAATTCCAACTAGGACGGTAACGGGATGGAGGATGTGCATCGATTTCCGTAAATTAAATGATGCCACTTGTAAAGATCACTTCCCCCTTCCCTTTATCGATCAAATTTTAAAACGCTTATCCAGGCATAGTTTTTATTGTTTTCTCGATGGTCTTTCGGGATACTTCCAAATCCCTATCATACCCGAGGACCATGAGAAGACAACATTCACTTGCCCTTTCGAAACTTTTGCCTACCGTAGGATGCCTTTCGGGCTATGCAACGCACCAGCTACCTTTCAGCGGTGCATGCTGGCCATTTTTGATAAATATGTAGAAAACATTATGGAAGTGTTTATGGAGGACTTCTCAGTTTTTGGCGACTCGTTTGAGTTATGTTTAAAGAATTTAGGAAATGTACAACCTCGGGCTCACGAGAAAGGGCTCGGCGGATACGGGATTAGAGGAGTCCTCAGGAGGAAGCAAAGACCATTCACGCTAGGCGAGAAGGGGCCCAAAGATGGACCCACTCGCGCTAGGCGAGAGGGGCTCAAAGATGGATCCACTCGCGCTAGACGAGAGGGGCCCAAAGATGGATCCACTCGCGCTAGGCGAGAGGGGCCTAGGTTGGGTCCGCTCGCGCTGGGCGAGAGGGACCATAGAAAGGTCCATTCCCCTGGCAGGCGGGAGGTCGTAGGGAAGCTCTTTGGCGACAAGAGGTCTCGCCTGCGAGATGGCGCTTTCAGCCGCAAGATGGCCCTCTCGCCGAGCACTGGTCCGGCAGAAGGAGTAAAGGCCGGTTCAGCAACTGGGTGGGAACCGGTTCAATTGACAAACGGTTCATCCTTTTTAGCCTCCGAGGTTTTTTACCCTTTTACCCTGGGTGGCCTGCCTTTAGCCTTTCCAAACAGCGGAGTTCGGCTGTTGGCAGACCTAACCCAGGGTATCTTAGTAATTTCACAGGTGCTTGTTTTGGTTATTTGCAGTTCAGATTCTGAGGCCTATAAATAGACCGGTAAGGTGTCTGAGAAAGAGGTGTGGAACCCTTCTCTCTCTCTCTCCTACTTAGACACCTAGCTCAGCATTGGCTAGGGAGGGGGAGAATTCCTGTTTCTCCTGGGTAAGAGGTGGGACCTCCAAGCTGAAAACCCCCGGTCTTTTCCTCTAAGGGTTCTGTTGAGAGCGTGGTCCAGAGAGAGTAGGCGTGAGCTGCAGTTTTAGATCCGAGCTTTAGGAGGAATTGGCCCCTGTCGGTTCCAACATTTTTGGTGCGGTGAGCGTGGAAGAGGTGTGGAACCCTTCTCTCTCTCTCTCCTACTTAGACACCTAGCTCAGCATTGGCTAGGGAGGGGGAGAATTCCTGTTTCTCCTGGGTAAGAGGTGGGACCTCCAAGCTGAAAACCCCCGGTCTTTTCCTCTAAGGGTTCTGTTGAGAGCGTGGTCCAGAGAGAGTAGGCGTGAGCTGCAGTTTTAGATCCGAGCTTTAGGAGGAATTGGCCCCTGTCGGTTCCAACATTTTTGGTGCGGTGAGCGTGGATCGCAGCCTGCGTCGAAGAACTTTGGATCATCTCATGGCAGGAGATCTAGGAGGAGGAGATGAGGGCGGAGGAAATGAGTGCGGGTCCCAGAACCCAGGAGGATATGTTGGGAGGGAAGAATTCATGGCGTCCATCGGGGGCATCATGGGGATGTTGCAGCAGATCTCGCAGCGAGGCGAGTGCGTGACCCCTCTACCTCAGGGGGCGGGCCTCTCGCCTCCGGAAGGAGCCGTCTCGGCAAGGGTGGGTGAGGATGCGCCAGGAGGGCGGCCCGGAAAGGAGAAGGTGGTGGAAGGAAACGGGCGAGATCTGGCAGGAAGGGAGTTGTTCCCCAGCCCGGCGAGCGCCGTCTCGCCAGTGGACCTCGTCGCGCGAGTGGAGACGGCGAGACCCCTAGCGAGAGGATCGCCCTTTTGCGAGCTGGTTCTTTCGGCTCCCGTCCCGGAGGGGTTTCGTGAGCCCGAGATGATCTATTATGTGGGAAAGGATGACCCCCTTCAACACTTGCAATGGTTTGAAGATGCGGTCTCCATCAGGCCAATGACCGACGCATTCAAGTGCCGCCTCTTTGCAATCACCCTGAAGGACAAAGCTAGGGATTGGTTTCACCAACTCCCGGCAGGATCAATATATGGCTTTGAGGACTTGAGTAGGAGCTTCCAGCTGCGCTTCTCGACCTCAAAGAAGAGGAAGAAAAACCCGGAGTCCATCTTCCTGATTAAGCAGAAGGCCGATGAGTCATTAGCCCAGTACGTGGATCGTTTCCAAGAGGAAATTCTGGACATTCAGGAAGTGCCAGGATTCGCTCTTCAAATGGCCTTTACGGTGGGGCTCAGGGAAGGCTTCTTCAAGATGAGTTTGACCAGGAAGGCACCCTTGTCATTTGAAGGGTTGATGGAAAAAGCAGCCAAAGAGATAGCGATGGAGGCGGCAAATCCGGCATTTGCCAAGAAGCTAGCACGGTTGACGGAAGTGGAGTCGAGAGAGCCGGGAGGAGCGAAACAGCAGGAAGGAAGAAGGAGGGAGGAGCCAAGGGGACCGGCACAGCAGGAGTTGGCTTGGAGGCAGCCAGGAGGCCCTGTTCAAGGGCAAGGAAGAGGTCTTCCCCTGGGGGGAAGGAATTACTACCAGGGAGGACCAGGGAGGTTTCAGCAGCTGGGGTGGGGACACGGCCCGAGGCCACTCCCACCCCCGCCTCAGCAAGCTATGGCTATAGGCCGGGGAAGAGGAAGGGGAAGAGAGCGAGGAAGGGGAGGAATAGGAGCAGGGAGAAGAAGGAATCACCAGGAGGGAAGGCAGGAGGGGGAGGTAGCTACGCCATTCTGTGACTTCCATGAGGAGGAAGGTCACGCAACAGCTACTTGCCCAGAGTTTCTAGAGCTGAAGGAGAGAAGAGGAGCGGGAGAACAGCAGCAACCAGCGCGAATAGTAGAGATGACCGGAGCGGGGGAGGAAGATAGATGTGTAGATCGGTCGGATGTGGGGGACCGAGGGGGGATCGGGGTGATTCATGGTGGAGTAGGGATGGAAGCCGCCCGAAAGGCCAGTCTTCATACAATGTACCGTCGAGGTGTCGCCTCGACATCGCAAGCCCCCCCCCCCCCGGATGAGAAGATCACCTTATCTAGGAAGGATTTGCCAGATCACGAAGATCCGTTCTGCGATGCATTGGTGATTCGAACAGCTATAGAAAATTTCACGGTATCAAGGATCTTAGTGGACAATGGAAGCTCGGTTAATGTTATCTTCAAAAAGGCGTTCAATGAGATGAGGGTGGAAGCCAGGAGGGTGTTAGCAGCCGATGGACCGCTGTTTGGATTCTCGGGAGAAAGGAAAGAAGTAGAAGGGGGAGTCGGTCTTCAGGTAACTCTGGGAGGGCTGTCCAGGAACTGCCGTTTTGTGATAGTAGACGCTCCCAGCAGCTACAACGCCATCTTTGGGCGCCCCTTGATTAGTGCCTTCAGGTGTGTACCATCATCTTTTCATCAGTGTTTGAAACTCAATTCAGGAGGGACCCAGATCAGGGTAAGAGGAGATCCGAAGGCGGCCCGGGAGTGCTACGTGACTGCAGTAAACACTATTTCATGGAAGGGTGACGCGGAAGAATTAGAGAAGAGGATGGAGCAACAGGAGCAAGAGGAGAATGGAGTTGAGGAGTTGGGTGGTGGCATTGCGGTGGAGCCAGTAATGGCAGGAAAGCAGGAGCCCGGAGGAGGAGAGGAAGAAGTAGGAAGGAAGAAAAGGAAGATAGGAGAGATGGAAGATTCGCCGCTGGGGAGAGGATCTGAGGCAGTGGGAGAGAGATTCAGGAGGGAAGTAACTATGGCAGTCAAGGAAGGAGCGGGCGGAGGGCAAGAGCTCGGGAGGCAGGAGGAGAGGCTAGAGAAGGAAGAGAGGACTCCGATAGATTAGGAGGAGGAAGAAGAGCCCTCAAGGCTGAGGGCTGCAGTCGAAGTGCGGGAGATGAACATCTTAACAAAGGAAGGAAGGGAAGAAAAGATTAAAGTTAGTGGTGAGCTCGGCCCTGAGGACCAGGAGAAGATCAGGAGATGCGTGCAGGAGAACATTGATATTTTTGCTTGGAGCGCAGCCGACATGCCAGGGATCGACGCAGACGTGGCATGTCATCGTCTCAACCTTGATCCCCAGATTCGTCCCATCCAGCAAAAGAAGAGGGCTATCGCTTCCAGGATGGCCAAACCGATCAGGGAGGAGGTGGAGAAGCTGCTCCAAGCAGGATTCATATCGGCGAACAAGTATCCGGGGTGGGTGAGCAATGTTGTAATGGTAAAGAAGGGGGAAGGGAAATGGAGAATGTGTATCGACTTCTCTCTTTTAAATAAAGCATGCCCCAAGGATTGTTATCCTCTGCCTCGAATCGACGCGCTGGTTGATTCAGCCGTCGGTTTTTCACTAATGAGTTTTTTAGATGCTTTTTCAGGATATCATCAAATACGCATGCACCCTCCGGACATCAAGGATGTCACCTTCATCACCGAGGATGGGTGTTTCAGCTACAACATGATGCCTTTTGGGCTGAAGAATGCGGGGGCCACCTACCAACGGATGATGGATCGGATTTTCCGAAAGCAAAAGGGACGGAACCTCGAGGTCTACGTGGATGATTTGATGATCAAAAGCCAGGACCTCAAGTCCCACATCGCGGATCTAGAGGAAACGTTTGGGACCATAAGAAAGTACAAAATGAGGCTCAACCCGTTGAAGTGCGTATTTGGGGCTAGCAGAGGAAAGTTCCTAGGACATCTCCTCACCCCATCGGGAGTAGAGCCTAACCCAGACAAGGTGAAAGCGATCCTGGAACTGGAGTCCCCGACAAATACCAAGGAGGTCCAACGTCTCACCGGTAAGTTGGCGGGGCTTAGCAGGTTTCTCTCTAGAGCAGGAGAAAGGTGTTCACCTTTCTTTCGGACATTGAGGGGGGGGAAGAAATTTGAGTGGACCTCCGAGTGCGAGAAGGCTTTCCTAGCCCTTAAGCAGCAGCTTACCAAGGCGCCGCTACTCCAAGGCCCAAGAGAGGGAGAGGTTCTATTCTTGTACCTGGGAGTGGGAGCAGAGGCGGTGAGTTCGGTTCTCATAAGAGAAGAAGGAAAGAAGCAATTCCCAATCTACTACGTAAGTAGGGTCCTCAAAAAGGCGGAGCTAAAGTACCCTATCCTGGAAAAACCAGCTTTTGCTCTCGTCATCTCCGCCCGGAAACTCAGACCCTATTTTCAGGCCCATACAATCCAAATAGTGACGGACCACCCTCTCCGCCGTATTCTGGAAGGGGTGGAGCATTCGGGGAGGTTAGCTAAATGGTCGATAGAGCTCAGCGAGTTTGATCTCTCTTTCGTGCCTCGGATGGCAGTCAAGGCTCAGGTCGTGGCGGATTTCTTGGTAGATTATGTGGTGGAGGTCAAGGAGGCCGAAACGTCTCCCGTAGTGGCTTGGGAGATGCTCGTAGACGGGGCCTCGGGGAGGAATTCTTTTGGGGGAGGGATGGTTTTGACAAGCCCTGAGGGAACGCGGATCGAACAGGCCCTGAGGGTTCATTTCACCCTCACAAACAATCAAGCAGAGTACGAGGCCATTATAGCAGGGCTGAGGTTGGCCCGTGAGCTCGGCATACAAGACATCAAGGTATTCACTGACTCTATGCTAGTGGCAGGGCATATCAGGGGAGAATTCGAAGTAAGAGAAGCCACCCTCCAGTTATACTTAACAAGGGTAAAGGGGATCATTGGGCAGTTCCGCAGTTTCTCGATTCAACATGTCCCAAGGGAGGAAAATACTCAGGCAGACCTGCTCGCCAAACACGGTCCTCGGGCCGGAGGAACCACGATGGAGCTCTTCAGACCCTCCATCGAAGAAGGAGAACTGATGGAAGTGGATCATCCGAGGTCCTGGATGGATCCGATTACCACCTACTTGATGACGGGACGTTTACCTGAAGGGGAGCTTGAGAAGAAGCACATCCGGTACAAGTCAGCGTACTACCTGCTTAAGGAGGGGGTCTTATATCGCAAGACGTTGTCAGGCCTGTTGGCTCGGTGCATATCTGAGGAGGAGGTCGAGAGGGTGCTAGAGGAGATTCACTCCGGGGAATGTGGCAGCCACTCCGGGAGTCGGACCTTGGAGGGAAGGGTGTTGAGGCAAGGCTATTTCTGGCCCACCCTTAGGAAGGATGCCGAGGAATTCGCGAGAAGGTGCAGGAAGTGCCAGGAGTTCGCTCCTCTCCAGCTTCTCCCGGCCCAGAGGTTACGCACAATTACAGCTCCGTGGCCCTTCGCCATATGGGGGCTAGATCTGGTGGGTCCATTCCCTCAAGCCAGTGGCCAAAGGAGATTTCTGTTAGTCATGGTAGATTATTTCTCAAAGTGGCTGGAGGTGAAGGCGTTGGCAAAGGTAACGTCCCAGGTGGTCAAAAGCTTTGTATGGGGGGAAATCATCTGTAGGCATGGGCTCCCTTTGGCTATTGTCACGGATAACGGACCACAATTTGCCAGCAGAGAGTTCGTGGATTTTTGTGTACAGCTGGGCATAGACCTTCGGTTTGCTTCGGTGCACCATCCTCGAAGCAATGGGCAGGTGGAGGCTGCGAATAAAGTCATCGTGAATCTCTTAAAGAAAAAGGTAGAAAACTTGAGGGGAAATTGGGTGGAGCAGCTCCCCTCCGTCCTCTGGGCTTTGAGGACCACGCCAAGCTCGGCCACGGGAGAGACGCCGTTCAAACTTTCTCACGGTTCCGAGGCCGTCATACCTATCGAGTTTGAGGTTGAATCTCCCAGGGTGGTAGCCGCAAAAAAGGGAGACGAGGAATGGCTGGCAGACAACGCGGAAGAACAAAGGCTCTCCCTCGACTTGGTGGAGGAGTCTAGAAATATGGCATCTATCCGACAGGAGGAGGTCAAGCGCAGGATGTCAAGATATTTTGATAGGCACGTCAGAGTCAAGCAGTTTGAGAGAGGGGACTTGGTCCTTAAGAAAGTGGATGCGGCAGGAAGAGGGGCTTCCGTCGGGAAGCTCAACCCCAACTGGGAAGGTCCATTTATTGTAAAAGAAGTCCTGAAATCAGGGGGGTACCACCTCCAAGATGTGGACGGGGCACCCCTCGATCGCGCCCGAAGCGGCGACGATCTAAAGCGATTTTATCCTTAATGCCTTTCTTTTGTGGTCATTTTCTATTCTGTACGGGATGGTGGTCTTTCATTTTTTCAATACTAACAAACTTAGCCTGGCCTTCTGGTACCGCCACGCAATCGCAAATAGCCGTTATCTCAAAGCAAGAGGATTCTGTTTTGGAGAGGGGACCCCGAGAAGACCCGCTGTCCAGGCTACCATCGAGCTGGCAGGTCTGTAGGCTCACTCGGCGGTTGGAGTTGGTTTTGGAGAGGAGACCCCGAGAAGACCCGCTGTCCAGGCTACCATCGAGCTGGCAGGTCTGTAGGCTCACTCGGCGGTTGGAGTTGGTTTTGGAGAGGAGACCCCGAGAAGACCCGCTGTCCAGGCTACCATCGAGCTGGCAGGTCTGTAGGCTCACTCGGCGGTTGGAGTTGGTTTTGGAGAGGAGACCCCGAGAAGACCCGCTGTCCAGGCTACCATCGAGCTGGCAGGTCTGTAGGCTCACTCGGCGGTTGGAGTTGGTTTTGGAGAGGAGACCCCGAGAAGACCCGCTGTCCAGGCTACCATCGAGCTGGCAGGTCTGTAGGCTCACTCGGCGGTTGGAGTTGGTTTTGGAGAGGAGACCCCGAGAAGACCCGCTGTCCAGGCTACCATCGAGCTGGCAGGTCTGTAGGCTCACTCGGCGGTTGGAGTTGGTTTTGGAGAGGAGACCCCGAGAAGACCCGCTGTCCAGGCTACCATCGAGCTGACAGGTCTGTAGGCTCACTCGGCGGTTGGAATTGGTTTTGGAGAGGAGACCCCGAGAAGACCCGCTGTCCAGGCTACCATCGAGCTGGTAGGTCTGTAGGCTCACTCGGCGGTTGGAGTTGGTTTTGGAGAGGAGACCCCGAGAAGACCCGCTGTCCAGGCTACCATCGAGCTGGCAGGTCTGTAGGCTCACTCGGCGGTTGGAGTTGGTTTTGGAGAGGAGACCCCGAGAAGACCCGCTGTCCAGGCTACCATCGAGCTGGCAGGTCTGTAGGCTCACTCGGCGGTTGGAGTTGGTTTTGGAGAGGAGACCCCGAGAAGACCCGCTGTCCAGGCTACCATCGAGCTGGCAGGTCTGTAGGCTCACTCGGCGGTTGGAGTTGGTTTTGGAGAGGAGACCCCGAGAAGACCCGCTGTCCAGGCTACCATCGAGCTGGCAGGTCTGTAGGCTCACTCGGCGGTTGGAGTTGGTTTTGGAGAGGAGACCCCGAGAAGACCCGCTGTCCAGGCTACCATCGAGCTGGCAGGTCTGTAGGCTCACTCGGCGGTTGGAGTTGGTTTTGGAGAGGAGACCCCGAGAAGACCCGCTGTCCAGGCTACCATCGAGCTGGCAGGTCTGTAGGCTCACTCGGCGGTTGGAGTTGGTTTTGGAGAGGAGACCCCGAGAAGACCCGCTGTCCAGGCTACCATCGAGCTGGCAGGTCTGTAGGCTCACTCGGCGGTTGGAGTTGGTTTTGGAGAGGAGACCCCGAGAAGACCCGCTGTCCAGGCTACCATCGAGCTGGCAGGTCTGAAGGCTCACTCGGCGGTTGGAGTTGGTTTTGGAGAGGAGACCCCGAGAAGACCCGCTGTCCAGGCTACCATCGAGCTGGCAGGTCTGTAACTCGGCGGTTGGTTTTGGAGAGGAGACCCCGAGAAGACCCGCTGTCCAGGCTTCGGCTGGCAGGTCTGAAGGCTCAGGCGGTTGGAGTTGGTTTTGGAGAGGAGACCCCGAGAAGACCCGCTGTCCAGGCTACCATCGAGCTGGCAGGTCTGTAGGCTCACTCGGCGGTTGGAGTTGGTTTTGGAGAGGAGACCCCGAGAAGACCCGCTGTCCAGGCTACCAGCGAGCTGGCAGGTCTGTAGGCTCACTCGGTGGTTGGGGTTGGTTTTGAAGCATACCCTCATGGGTAGGAACTTCCTACAAGGAGAACTCATGGTTTAGGCAAACAAAGGCAGGATCCTTATTCTTAAAAGAGAGGGGAGGCGTTGGTCTCTCAAGGTCGTCTCGCGCCCGGGGGGGGTCCAAAAGTAAGGCGAGTGGAAGGGACACCATCCCCGGGCGAGGGTAACGAGGACCTGACTACCCACGCCCAGAGCAAGGGGCCAGCTCTTCGGCCAAAGGGCGAGAAGAAAAGCACCCTCGTCTCGCAGGTATAACTAGTCATAAAAGCAATTTAAGAAGCCCACTCGCGCCAGGAGGGATCAGAATCAAGGCGAGAGGAAATGACACATCCTCGGTGCGAGAGCATCATGGGCTCACCCACTCGCATCACAGGTCAAGCTAGTCCTTCTAGCGACAGGCGAGATGAATCGTGGCCCGTCTCGCAAATAAAGGAGAAAACTCCAACCACGGGGAAAAGGCAAAGGCAGAGAAAAAAAAAGGGAGGCAAGATATCAAGCACAAAAATGCGTATATATATATATGTAGAAAAGGCCTTAGTACAAAAATGCCTTAGTACAAAGTGTGCAAAAAAAAAGGGGGGCGGACTATATGTAACCCTATTCTTCCGCACTGGAGGACGAACCGCTTTCCTCCTCGCCATAAATTTCTGGTACCAGGTGGCGGGCGGTAACATCCTCACAGCCTTCTTTGACGACTTCCATTTCCTTCATCATCTTTATAACCAGCTCGGCGGTCCGGATGTTGGCGTCTTTGCAGAGCTCCTCCACCTCGGCATGAGAATAGTGAGGTGGAGGAGGTTGAGGGATCACCCCGCGGGATGGCGAGAGGGCAGCCTCCTGAAGCCGAATGATCTTGGATTCCATGCCCTTAATTTCTTCCTCTAGGTGGGCTATGCGCGAGTGCATCCTATCGGCAGTCTCGGCATCCTGCGAGGGGATTATTCGTTAGAAAGAAGTTAAGGAAAAGCAAGGAAAAGGAGGGAGTTAAGGGTTGAGTGCTTACCACACCACCGCGAGCCTTGGCGAGGAGGTTTTCAGCCGTGGCCAGCCTCTTTTCAAGATCTGTAGACTTCTCACGCTCCGCCGCTAAGTTGGCCTCCGATTCTCTCCATTTCTGATTGTTGAAAATTAGGCGACGCGAGAGCTGATGCGAGAGCTCTAGCGAGCGCAGTTGAGATTGTGCGGACCTCATGATCAGGTCCCGCGAGGGCAGTTCAGCGGCGGGTCCTCGCTCTGAGCCGCCATAGAGTCCGAAGCTCAAAGAGAACGCGTGGGCCGTAGGACGGTCTCGCTCTACCCAAGGGGGAAGGAGAGTGGAGATGGAGACCCGATTCACCTCCTGGTCCCATATCAGGGTAGGGTCATCAGCTGCATCTGGGACCGAAGGACCCATGTTGAAATTAGGGTGGGTGGAAGGAGCCGGGCGGCTGGAGGAACTCGCCTCGCGAGTCGGGGATTTGGAGGACGAGGGGAGTTTATCAGCGGGAGGGGTAGGTTGACCCGTCTCGCCAATTGGCGAGACGGCCCGCCGATGGGGAAGCTGAGAAGGTGACTTAGGAGATTGGGATCCCAGGGAAATAGGAGACAAAGAGCCCGACACCTCCAGCACCGTAGCACGAACTCGTTTCGCTTTTCCCGAGGAAGGAGGCACTCCTTTCTTGGTCTTCGTCTTCTTTGAGGGGCTTGGGCGAGACGGAGCGGAGTCTTCGGCAGTTCTTTTCTTCAGGGGGGGGGGGCAGAGTATCCTTCGCCGCTTCGGTTGCCATTGTAGCTAGGGCAACCTCCTTGGAGGGCTTGATGCTACTTTTGTAAGGAGGGCGGACAGGAACAGTTCTTTCTCCTATAAGGGCGAGGCGAGACGTTTATAAATGCGGTCCGAAATAAGAGACAGAAATAAGGGAAAAAGAGAGGGGGGTTCACCTTCGCCCGGAAGCACGGGGAGGAGGGAGTCGAGACCACGCCTCAAGAATTGAACTTCGAAGTTCTTGCCAGCGAAGAAGTCGCAGAGGAGCTTGTCCATGCCGCTGACCTGTGGGGAGGTATAGAAAACTTCGGCTGGTGACACAGGCGCTCGCGGGATGCCCCCCATGTGGCCTCGAATGAAGACGAAGCGAGTGAGCCAGTGGTGGTTCTTGTTGGGCGTCTCGCACACTTTGAGCCCTTGCCCCGTAAAATAGGACACGCCGTCGGCGTTGGCATGGTAGATGAAAAGCTTACGGAAGGAGTTCAGGCTGAACTCGATTCGCTCCCGACGCATATAGCAGGCGAAGGCCACAAGGACCGAGATGGCGTTTGGATTCAGTTGCGCGGGGACAGTGCCGAAGTATTTTAAGACCTGTTTCACCTCTGGCCAGAGGGGCAACCTCAGCCCCGCCTCGAAATGCGAGACGGGGAAGGCGATTTCATCAGGATAAAAAGTATTAATCGATTCGCCCACCTTTGGGGGGCGGGACTCGAAGTCCGCCGGCAAAAAATCCCGAGTAAAGGCGTTGTATTCCTCCTCGGAAATCCGCCCGGGAGGAAAATCGTGGTCACCGAATCGCTTCCCGCATCGGCTTCGCCCTTCGCCTTCCTCAATCTTCCTTTTTCCCATGGTAGGCCGAGAAGGCGAAGGGAGAATGCGAGAAGAGTGGGCGAGATGAAGCGCCGGCGGAACTTGCTCGCAATAGGAAGAGAAAAGAGGGGTAAAGTGGGGGGCGCCGAGGTCACGAAAGCATGATCCGGGCCCTGGAGGTAGGGGGTATTTATAGCCTGTTAGGTAAGTAGGAAAAATAAGGAGGCAAAAAAAATATAGTGCAGAGGAAGGGGAAGAGGCGGCCGTCCTTTTCTCTCTCCTAGCCTCGATTGGCGTGATCTTACGTGAATCCTCAAGCCGGGGGCGAGACAGTACCATCGAAATATGATAAAATAAAACGGTCTATTATCAAGGAAACTATTAAAAGAGGTTATTAAATTGTTCATCTCGCGTACAGCGAGCAGCCCATTCATTGGACATAGAAGGTTCGGGCGTTAGCCGCGAGAGGAAACATTATTACAAAACACAGCAATACAAAGAAACTAAGGGCGCGAGACGGCGCGAGAGACTCAGTCCTTATGCCATCGCCAGCGCCCCCCACCACGGCCCCTTGTGCAGGGAGGACGGTGGGGAAGGTGAAAAGCGCGAGCCGCGTCTACGCCACGGCGCGCGAGACAGAGCTGTTGGTCGACCTCGCTCAGAATCGCCTGAGGATCCGTCTCGTCTATTTCGATATCGGCATCAATTTCGGAGGTCAAGCGAGCAACTTCCACCTCCAGCCAGTCGATCCGCCGATCTGCAAAATGCTTGTCCTTTTCCAGATCTTGGATTATCAAGGCATGCTTCCGGAGCATTTCCGCCACCTTTCGCTTCATTGTTAAGGGGTCCATAGGATCGCCAAGGTAATCTTCGATCTCGTCCAAAGGAGGAGGAGGTGAGGAGGCTACTCGCCTCAAGCGCTCCTCAGCAGGCGAGTCTTCAGCAGATGAGTCCACTCGCACATCTGCAAAGTAAAAGCAGAATAAGAAGGGCCATAATCAAAGGTGTGCGACGATAGAAGCCGAAAGCCCAAGGCAGCAAAGTCCTAACCAGAGTGGCGAGAGGTCCCAGCAACATGGAAAGGCTCGCCTTTTTTCCCACCAAGAGTCGAAGGAGTGGAAGGAGGAGGCGAGACGGAATTTGGACGATGGTCGGCGAGGTGAGCTTGTGTGCTACCAGACTGATGGGGAGGCGCATGACTTTTCTGAAAACCGACAGCAGAAGAAGCAATGAAGGATAGATAACAAACGAGGGAGGTACACAATGATCTTACCTCTTTTCCCTTAGAAGGCGGTGAAGTAGGAGGGATGCGTCTCTCCGGAGGGTCTGGAAAGGGTTCTCCCGACGGGGGAACAAGATCAGTTGTCCTCGCCTTCTTCGGGCGAGAGGAAGAGGGCAGCGGGGAGGAAGAAGTGCGAACGGGAATGAGGTTTAAGGCCGCCGCGCTTGCCTTATTCCGCTGGCGCACCAACGCGATACGATCGCGGAAGCTCTTGCTAAGAGACATAGCAGCGGAATTAAAGGGGGGTAAAATCAAGAGAAGAGGTCTCTTGCACTCAAGAAGGATCCCAGTATTTATAGGCTCAGGAGGGAAGAGAATCCCACCTAAAAAGAGAAAAAAAAGATTCCGCCATAAAGTCGCTAAGATGACATGAGCCTCGGTTGGACTTTTCTTTTCGAGCTTAGACAAACTCGAAAAGAGCGGGGATTGTGTACAACCTCGGGCTCACGAGAAAGGGCTCGGCGGATACGGGATTAGAGGAGTCCTCAGGAGGAAGCAAAGACCATTCACGCTAGGCGAGAAGGGGCCCAAAGATGGACCCACTCGCGCTAGGCGAGAGGGGCTCAAAGATGGATCCACTCGCGCTAGACGAGAGGGGCCCAAAGATGGATCCACTCGCGCTAGGCGAGAGGGGCCTAGGTTGGGTCCGCTCGCGCTGGGCGAGAGGGACCATAGAAAGGTCCATTCCCCTGGCAGGCGGGAGGTCGTAGGGAAGCTCTTTGGCGACAAGAGGTCTCGCCTGCGAGATGGCGCTTTCAGCCGCAAGATGGCCCTCTCGCCGAGCACTGGTCCGGCAGAAGGAGTAAAGGCCGGTTCAGCAACTGGGTGGGAACCGGTTCAATTGACAAACGGTTCATCCTTTTTAGCCTCCGAGGTTTTTTACCCTTTTACCCTGGGTGGCCTGCCTTTAGCCTTTCCAAACAGCGGAGTTCGGCTGTTGGCAGACCTAACCCAGGGTATCTTAGTAATTTCACAGGTGCTTGTTTTGGTTATTTGCAGTTCAGATTCTGAGGCCTATAAATAGACCGGTAAGGTGTCTGAGAAAGAGGTGTGGAACCCTTCTCTCTCTCTCTCCTACTTAGACACCTAGCTCAGCATTGGCTAGGGAGGGGGAGAATTCCTGTTTCTCCTGGGTAAGAGGTGGGACCTCCAAGCTGAAAACCCCCGGTCTTTTCCTCTAAGGGTTCTGTTGAGAGCGTGGTCCAGAGAGAGTAGGCGTGAGCTGCAGTTTTAGATCCGAGCTTTAGGAGGAATTGGCCCCTGTCGGTTCCAACAGGAAAAGTTTTAAAACACTGTGAAGAAACAAATCTAGTTTTAAATTGGGAAAAGTGCCACTTTATGGTACGTGAAGGCTTAGTCCTTGGCCACAAAATTTCTGCTAGGGGAATTGAAGTGGACAAGAAAAAAATCGAAGTAATTTAAAATTTACCGCCGCCTACGAATATCAAAGCGATTAGAAGTTTTTTAGGGCATGCGGGTTTTTATCGAAGATTTATTAAGGACTTTTCAAAATTTACTAAGCCTCTCACGCACCTTCTCGAGAAAGACGCTCCTTTTATTTTTGACAATTCTTGTTTAGCGGCGTTCGACTTAATTAAATCCAAACTTATAAATGCTCCCATTATGATCGCCCTAGTTTGGGATTTACCTTTTGAAATTATGAGCGACGCAAGTAGTTTTGCGGTCGGTGCGGTACTAGGACAACATATAGCTAAGAATTTCCACCCAATCTATTATGCTAGCAAAACGCTTAATTCAGCGCAAGAAAATTACACTATAACTGAAAAGGAACTATTAGCTATAATTTTTGCTTTTTATAAATTCCGACCCTACATCACTCTTTCTAAGGTACTCGTTTTTACGGATCATTTCGCTTTGAAGTACATCCTTTCTAAACCGGATTCCAAGGCGCGTCTTATTCGTTGGATCCTATTACTTCAAGAATTCGACTTGGAGATCCGGGATAAGAAAGGAGCGAAAAATTTAGCAGCTGCTCATCTTTCACTCCTAGAAAATCCCGAAATTAATATTTTTGATGAAAATTTACCTATCGATTCTTTTCCAGATGAAAAAAATTTTAACGTTTCTTCTTCTACCCCCTAGTTTGCTGATTTGGCCAATTATCTGGTGGCCCACATTCTCCCAAAAGAATACTCCTCTAAGCAAAAGAAGAAATTCTTTTTCGAGTTGAAGTATTATTTTTGGGAGGATCCATTTCTATTTTGCATTTGTGCAGACCAGGTGGTAAGAAGATGTGTCTCCCGGGAAGAAGGTCAACAAATTTTAAAACAAGTTCATGAAGGTCCGACTAGCGGGCACTTTCAAGCAAACCGCACCGCACACAAAGTACTTAGTGCTGGCTTCTATTGGCCAAGCATATTTAAAGATGCACAAATCTTTGTGGGTGGGTGCGATCGGTGCTAGCGGACTGGAAACATCTCTACTAAAAATGAAATGGAACAAAATTAATTTCTCGAATGTGAAAATTTTGATTCGTGGGGACTAGACTTTGTCGGCCCATTTCCCTCAAGTTTAGGAAATAAATACATTTTTGTCGCCGTAGATTATGTCTCTAGGTGGGCGGAGGCCCAAGCTTTACCAAGTAATGACACTCGCGTAGTCATAAATTTCTTAAAAAATTTATTTTCTCGTTTTGGTTTTCCTCGAGAGATCGTTAGTGATTGGGGGAGCCATTTTTGTAACGCCCAACTAACTAAGGTTTTAACTAAATATGGCGTTACGCATAAATTATCCACCGCTTATCACCCCCAAACAAACGGTCAGGTCGAGGTAGTCAATCGAGAAGTAAAAATAATTTTGGAAAAAACTTTTTCTACTTCTCTTAAAGATTGGTCCCTAAAATTAGACGATGCTCTTTGGGCCTATCGGACAGCATACAAGACCGCCATCGGTTGTACTCCTTTCCGATTGGTCTATGGAAAATCGTGTCATCTTCCGGTAGAAGTAGAACACCGAGCGTATTGGGCGATAAAAATTTTTAATTTCGATCCGCACTAAGTCGGCGAGCATAGGAAAAATCAATTGAATGAACTCGATGAATGGAGAGCTTACGCTTACGAAAATAATCAAATTTAAAAAGAACACATGAAACTTTAACACGATAAGAACTTGCGCCATCCAAATACGTTTAAACCAGGAGATCAGGTTCTTGTTTTTAATTTGTGTTTACGTCTCTTCCCTGGAAAACGAAAATCTAGAAGGTTTTGACCATTTACGATCAAACAGGTTTTTCCTTATGGCACTGTGCTACCCTCGCACCCAGAGAAGGGTGATTTTAAAGTAAATGGTCATAGACTTAAATTATATTTTGCTAATGATTCTATGTCTCCTGCAAATAAGAATCTTATTCTGGACTCTTGAATATTTTTATTCATGTGGACTTTATTTTACTTTATTTTGGACTTCTTAATTATTCTCAAACTTTTATTATTATTCAGTCTTTTTATTATAAAGAACACTCTTGGGAGCTTGCCCAAGTATTTTCTAATTTTTTTTTATTTTCGCTCTTCCAACCGGTGGGCAAACAACTGCAAGTTCGTGATCGCCGCTCCAACGATGCTGATTTCAAGATGGATCAAGTAAAGTCTGTTGATGATCAAGTGCGTTAAAAAGCAAGCATGAGGGAGCAACATCCTCCTTAACCTCACAAACCCAGGGAAGTCCTGTTTTTTTTTATATACTTTACTGCATTTTTTTCCTATCCTTCTTAGTCTCCTTCTCTTTCTCGTTTTTTTATTTCTTTCATTGAGTACAATGAAGAATCTAAGCATGGGGGAGGGTTTAGTTGTCTTCTTTCTTCATTTCTTTCAAAAAAATGCTTTAAAACAAAATCACAAAAAAATTAGTTTAGTTATATTAAGCCTTTATAGGAGTATTGTTTTTATTTAACTATATCAAAAAAATTAGAAAATTATAAATAAAAAAAATCCAAAAAACAAAAATCCAAAAAATGCTAAAATCTATTTGAAAGTCAAAATCAAAAATTATTTTCTATCTTTATTTTTATGTTTCTTCTAGTGATGTGTAGGCCCGTGCGATTTTGTAGTTCTATGTAGATTTCTTTGAAACGGTTTTCTAAATTTATCATTTTAACATAGCTTAGTTTTACTAATTTCTTGTTCTTAAATATAGGCATCTGTCTTTTACATTGCAAGTGAGCAATTTGTAGTTATATCTTTTTATTCGGTTAGTTGCTTACGAATGGTTGCTAGGTAATGTTATCTCTTTTTCATTTGTGGGGTAATACTTTCTTGGTGTCTAGAACTTGTCCCTAGGTACTCTCGAAACATTTGCGCCGTTTTTACGTTCTTTTGAAATGATTTAGGCCACCCTTTTACCCATTTGAGCCTTTTTGCCCACCAAACTATTTCACGTTTGCAAAACAATTTTTGGGCCTTTTTCCATGTTTCATTGTTTTTAACTCCACCTTTCATTTCATAATTTCACCAAAGCCAAAATACCCTTCCTATTTGCACACTAGACTATGAGCTTAAAATATTATTGTGTTGGGTTATATCTTTGAAATGAAAAGGAAAATTATTAGTTTGCATTTGGAGCTATCTTTTATGAAAGAAAGAAAAAAGTTATTATCAAAATGTTATTAAATCAAAAAAAAGAAATAAAAAAAAGAGAGAAAAAGTTTATTTGTGGCCAAATTTTGAAAAGAAAAAATTTCATGGCCTTGTTTTGTAGTTTGAATTGGAGAAATGACATACTTGTCATTTCTCATTTTTTAATCATGTTTATGTTTATTTTAAGCTCGCCCTTGGTTTAGTGTGTTTTATCCATCATGTTTATCTTTGATTTTCAACTCCTAATCATTTATCTAAGCCAAGTCTTAACGCCTATTTTAAGTCCTTTTGATCTTTAGATGTAATTTCACGTAGTGGAGAGAGTGTGAACGGACAAGCCTTTGGCCACCATCATTGATGCATTTCTTTGGAGGTTATCTTGAGGTGTTTAAGGTTAATCGTTATTCTAGCAACCCAGTAGTTCGTTAATGCGCCGTTTATTTAGAACTTCTACTTTAGTTTTTCTTATTTTCATTAATTTTGGATGCCTTGTTTTAGGGATTTAGAAATGTGTAACTCTTCTTTATGCTCTAATGATAATTTTTGGTCTCCACTTTCAAATTTTATATTGTGCACTTCTCACCCCAGTAGTTGTTAACATGAACATTAGGATAGTTTAATTTTTCATGTTTTGGTTTTCGTAATCTTTGAAACCTAAATTTTCTTTATTTACATTTAATTCCTCTTCCCTAGTTTTCAATTCCATTTGCTTGAGGGCAAGCACATACTCTAGCATGGGGGAATTTGATGACTTGCTTTAGTCATCATTTTTTGGGTTAGTTTAGTTTAAATTTTCCTAGGTTTAAGTATTATTTTGATATATTTTATGAAGGCTATGTTTTAATATTGTATTTTTAATAATATGTTTTAATATTTTATGTTTGTTCGTTATGTTGCATTTTGTGTAATGTTTGTTGGTTTGTTTTGTTCTTATTATTTTAGTCTTTATGTTTTTGTTGTTTATTATTTTGTGTTTTACCATTTTTTGATATCAAAGTTTTAATTATCATAACATAACTAATGCTTTTCTTTTATTTTAATGTAAGTTCAAGCCCCCCTTAGAGCAGCCCTTCTCATTGAAGTAGCCTGAGCCTTTCATTTAGAGCAGCCCACCATCCATCCCGAGCCCACTAACTATGCAGCCCTCTTGAGCCGCCACCTTGCATGGTTGGCCATGCATTCCCCCCATGCATGGCCGGCCACCTTCCTCCCCTCCATCTTCATTTATTCTATATGCATCTTCTCTTTTTCCCTCTCTCTTGCTCTTTAAAGCTCATTCATCCCCCTTTTTATATTTTCTATTTTCTATTTTCATTTCCATAAATTACATGCATTGAACCTCCTCATTTCTATCCCTTCATTTAATGCCATGCATACATCCTCTCCCCTCTGCATGGTCGGCCACCCCTTGGGCCCCTTCTTCTCCTCTTCACTCTAGAATATTCCCTCCTCATCTATAAAAGGAGCCCATGTCTCATGCTTTAGGAAGTTGGATTTTGGAAAGAACAAGTAGAGAGTACAAGTCAAGAGAGATTTTGTAATTTTATTTCTTAGCTTGCATTATTGCAATCTTATTTTATTTAAGTGATATAATATTGTTTTGTTTTAAGCATTGTGTACTTTTTCTTTTAGTATCAATAAAAAATGAATTTTTCTTCTCTTATTATTGTCATTCCCTTTTCCAATATGCGTAGCTAGTTTCTTTTAGCATTTGATCATGAGGATCCATGAATTGACATGAGAATTCTCCTTATTTTGTAATTTTATTTTTGTTAAATTTTGCTCGATCCTTATTTGATTTATTTTGTGTCGACTCCGTATTTCTGGTATACGGTAGTTAGCCTTTGATCTCATTTCATAGTAGTTGAGAGACTCGTTGATTTGAAACATCACTCAAAGAAGGAAGGAGTTGCACGCAATCGTAGAGATAGGACGACGTAAATCCTCCGGATTGGAGTCAAATCCAATAGTGCGGATCACCTCGATAATGCAAGTTTAGGCCTCTTTGATTTGTAAAGAGATTTCGATCAAAGCATCTATAAGTTAGGAGACTTAATGCTCTAGCGAGATTTTGTCTTATATTCGGATCTGTCACGGTCGAGTTTAATTCGCAATTATAAAATTATATTATTATTTCTCTTATCTCTTTTCATGGTGAATCATAGATCAAATGCTATCTTTTAATCCATTGTTTCGTTTTAATTTCATTTCGGTTTAATTTCAATTTTTCAAAACCCCGACCAGCAATCTTTTCGGTAGTATAATAGTAGAAGAATGAGTTGCAGTACTTGATAGCCCCGAGTTTAAATATGACCTTAATAATACAATTCGATGGTACACTTGCCTCTTTGGTTTGATAGTCATTCATTCCACCATCTACATGGAGGGAACAGAAGAAGTTAGGGAGGACAGGAAGTCTATGCTGAATCAAGAATATGAGAGCTTTAGACAAGCCAAGACTGACAGCATAGCTGAATGTTATAAAAAGTTCTTCAGGATTGTTAATGAGCTGATGATATATGGAAGAGTCTTCAGCACATATGAACTGAATGAAAAGTTTCTCAGGTCTCTGACAAAGGACTGGGACACAAAGATTTGTGCCATCAGAGAGATGGATAAGCTTGCTGATACACCTCCTCTCACACTATTTGGAAAGCTTGTATCATATGAAATGGAGCTCACTGCCAAAAAGGAGGAAGAGAAGAGCAGCAGGTCTGAGTACAAGGATAAGTCTGTTTCCTTCAAGGCTGAATACACAAGAAAGGGTAGGAGAAAATCTCCTTCTCCACCCAGAAGGAGTGCTGAGGCAGAAGAAGGAATTCTTGACAACAACACATCAGATAGCCACACCTCTGATGATGATTTTGTTGCCTTTACAAGGCAGTTCCAAAGGTTAATGAAAAAGAAGAATTAGAGAACCAGACAATCAACATCCTTTTCTAAGGATGAGTATTATAAGAAAAAGAAGACTCCCAAGGGGGACTAGTATGCCTCAAAACCTTGTAAACAAACTAATTCTAAGATTGTTTGCTATTATTGCAACAGGCCTGAACATGTCATAGCTGACTGTCTAGACAAGAGGACTGAATCTAAGGACAAGAAGAAGCATCAAGTGAAAGACAAGAAGGAGAAATCCTTTGTTTCTCAAAAGTAGAAGAGTTAGACAGACTCTTCATCTTCAGGATCAGGAGAAGAAGATGATGCAGAAGCATATGTTGGGATGTTCTCAACAGAAGAGGATTCAAGGGAACTAGAATTCCTACAAATGCTGGACTCCATAAATGGAGTGAAAGATTATTGTTGTAGAGGGCTGATGGCTCAGTCAAAAAATGATCAGTGCAAGGATATGCCTTGTCCAAGCAAGGTATACAGTTCTCCCTCAGCTTCTGATTATTTCACATGATCAGAATCAAAAGCATCTGCATCAAGAGATGTGGATGGTTCTGAGTATAAAGGGGATGTACACCAACTCATTGATGAGTATTGATGGTTGTTGCAGGCTCTAAAGAGAAGCAAGCTTCTTGTCAAGGAGCAGGACAAGGAGATTGAATCTCTTAAGCAGACAGCATCAGAATCAGCCAAGCTGATTGATTTGAAACTTAAAGAGGTTGCCAAACTGAAGAACATAACTGTTATTCAGATGGGCACAATCACTTTCAAGGAAAATCATATCAAGAATCTGGAGGCAAGACTCCATAAAGAAAGAGAGTTAGTGGCTAAATTCTCTAAGCCAAAATCTGTCTTTCCCTTAATAGACAATTACATTTCTCAGAAGGGAAAGACAAGTCTAGGTTTTGAGGGAAGAACTAGGACCACCAATTCTCATGGAAAAGGTAAGGTCCCAGTTCAACCACTAGCCTCTAAGCCCCCTATTTTCTTTTGGAAGGTGATGCAAATACAAACAGGTATGATTATAAAATTACTCATGGTCACTGTGAGTATGGAGATCATATTGGCAAGTGTGCAAATGCCAGTAGGCCACTCTATAGGCAAGCCCATCAAGTTCAAAAGGAATTCTTGGGGTTTGTTGCTCCAACACATACACTTAAAAAGACTACTGGCAACAAGGTTGTGAAGTCTGTACCAAAGAGGAGGTACAACAGATTTGAGTGTTGGTGTTGTTGCAAGGTATGCCACTTTGCCATGGATTGCTGGTTTAACACAAGTGTTAAAACCAAGAGTAGTTTACCTATCAGAAAATCTGTAGGTAAATAGGTTATTTCCCAAACTAACAAGAACCTAGGACCCAATAATAATTTGGGTTCTAAGGATGAGTGATTCTTTATTTTTTTAAGGTGAATCCAAGTGGCCATAGTCCTATATGGTACATGGATAGTGGATGTTTCAGACACATGACTGGAACAAGAAGAATGTTGAGGGACTATGCACCTATAGAGAATGGTCCCAAAGTCATCTTTGGTGGATAAGAAAAAGGAGTCATCAAAGGATTTGGTAACATTTCTAATGACACAATTACTATCACTAAAGTTGCTTATATAAAGAGTTTAAAACACAACTTGATTAGCATAAGTCAACTTAGTGATCTAGCATATGACATCTCTTTCCACAAAGGGGAGTGCCAAATTAAGAGGTCAAGTGACAAGAGATCATTTTGACTGGCACTAGGAGAGGGAATGTATATTGTCTTAACCTAGATTGTGAGTATAATATGTAACACCCCAAACTTGGAAGGGGAAACGACGACGTCATTTTAGCCAAATTTGGGTTTTGGGGTAGGCACACGGCCTGTGACACGGCCGTGTCACAAGACGTGTAGCGCCTGGGTCGTCGAGCCGTGTAGCGCCTGGGTCATCAAACCGTGTTGATCGACGATCGGCGAGAGGGCACACGGCCTTGGACACGGGCGTGTCCCTGGCCGTGTCCTTCTCGGGCTGTTAGCAGGATTTATTTTGCTAGACGTGACACGGGTCACGAAACGGCCGTGTCGGGGATGACACGGGCGTGTCGAAGGCCGTGTCCATGGCCGTGTTTTTGGCCGTGTCTTTCTCTGACTGGGAAAATTGGTCGGTAGGGGGCGTGACACGGGTCTCGACACAGGCATGTCAATGGTGACACGGCCGTGTCGGAGGCTGTGTCAAAGGCCGTGTCGAAGGCCGTGTGCTGGTTTCGAATCGGTTGAGACGGCGAATGGCTAACACGGCCATGCACACGGCCGTGTTGTAACCCGTGTTCGGCCTAGATTTTATTTTTTGGGTTCCGATCGTGGCCGTTCGTTCTTTTCTTTGGAAGATCCAACGGTGGGGAGCCTCCCTGGGTGGTTTAAGGCCGGGAATAGGGTTTCAAACCCTCATTTTCTATTTGGCTTTATCTCTCTTGATTCTAGAGAGAAGGGAGAGCAAGGAGGAGGAAGGAGGCCAAGATCCGGCCGCCGGCGAAGCTTCGGAGGTCCGTTTCGCGAACGGAGTTCAGATCCGCGAAGGTGGGATTGTTGTGGTGGTGTTCAACCGAGCAAATCTTCTCCATGGCTAGGAAGAGGGGACGAAAGGTAACGACACTTCTCCTCTCGGTTTTTAGGATTTAGGATGCATGAATAGCATCTCCTTCCTTTCATATTTTGAGCACCGAGTCTCTCAAATGAGAGGGATTCGTGTAGCCTAGGTTCAAGAGGAACCTCCGGGTTAAGTATGTTCATCCCGGCATGCTTTGCATTAGAGATCCGCTCCGTTAGCGGATTAGGCATTGTGGGTAAAGCCGTGGTCGCGACCGTTAGTCCGACCCGGTGATGTTGCATAGCGAGATGTGAGGTTTCGGTAGAAATCCGTAGCGGCAATACGCCGTTGTATGTATGCGTTTTCCCCCTTATATTTGAGTGAGTACTCGTAGTCAGAACCGGACGAGGTTAGCTCCGCTTTGTGCGGTAGATGGTTTCCTTGGAGCACGGGAAAGACACGGTGCGAGTGGAAATTGGGGTGGGGAAACTTCCGTTGTGCTGTGCTAAGGCACGGCTATGTCTCCGTGGTCGGCTGGCTTTTCCGTGATGCGCAAGTCATGTGGGGAAAGTTTCCCGGCGAGACTAGCCCCTTGTGTGAGACTGACGAGAATGTCGGGTGGAGGGCAAGCCCGGGCAATGTAGCCATGAGCAGGTGGGGTCCAGCAAGGCTTCTTAGAATCGGTCAGTGTGAGGCGGAACCCTGACGAGCGAAGTCAGATTGTGCGGGCAAGCCCTGGGGTTATGACCCTTGTGCGGGTGGGGCCTTTGCAAGGTTCTGTGTGACGGCGTGTGTGCTGTTAGGGATATGGTGGTTCCCTTTTGTTTGCGGCTTTAAGCCAATAGGGAAACGGAAGTACCCAGTGTTTGATGTTGTGCTAGATGCATACGAGCTATGGTGCCTTGGGTGAAACCCGGGATGCATTCATGTTGCATAGTAGGCCCCTCTCACTTTGTACAAAACATAGAGAACATGTATGCTGTATGAGACATCCAAGCCTGTTTTACTGCTTTATTATATATACTCTTTTGGTATACGAAGTGCTAACTTGCAGGTGGAGTGGTACCCCGGGGTCCATTAGGGACGGCCGGGAGGAGATGTGTTTGTTACACAGTAGAGGTCAGCCTTTGCTGACCCACGTTACTTCAAATCCTTACAGGGCAAGGATCGCATGCAGGAGCTAGCGCGCCGGGCGAAAAGCCCTAAGCCTCATGAAGTTTTGCTGTGCTTGACTATTTTCCTTTCCATGTCTTGTTACTGTTGGTTGACTATGTCCAGCTTGCATGCCGAGGTAGCCTAGGAGTGCTTGGCACTTTTGTATTTTGGACTTTATTTGTGTAAGGCCTTAAGGCCATTTGATACTCTACTGTTAGTGGATAACTTCTCTCTGTTAGTATTCGGTTTCCGCTGTGTTTTCTGGAGTTTTGAGATTGGGTAGTTTTCATATCATCTTTTAATACTAAAGCTGTGGCGTCCGTATGTTATGGGGCCCCGGCCGGACCCATATTATATGGTCTTTACAGGGGAGGTGTTACAATTTGGTATCAGAGCGAGGTTGAGCGTTCCAATGAGAAGTTTCGCGGTCGAAAGTATAAGTCGAGTCGCGTATAAGAAGTTATCCACATAGGAGTATCGCGGGACCATGAGTGTCCTTGTGTTCGAGTCTTACAATTAAAGACTGATTTGCGTTTTCTTGCTTGTGTTTAGAGCGCAAGCAACGAGGCTTGGACCTCGAGGCCAAGAGAAGAGCTCTCAGCAAGTAGTGCGACTGCGCAAGGTCCGCTATGGATGGGGGTCACACTGGCCGACTTCTGCCGTATGCTTGTAGAAGCGATGGTGGCGGCCCAAGCTGCGGCGACAGCACAGGTAGCAGCTCCCGTTGCTCAAGTAGCAACTCCTTCTACCTCGGTCACGGCAGCGACCGTGCCGGTTGAGGAAGCCAGGCGGGCAGAGCCGCAGGCCAAGAGAGTGGTTGTCGGGCATGGGGACCGGCAAATGAAGTACTTTCTGAGTTTCCACCCTCCAACCTTCAAGGGAATCGGCACACCCACAGATGCAGAGGATTGGTGGGCTAGAATTCAGGAGCTTCTGAGGGCGGTAGAGGCGCCAGAAGAGAAAAAGGCAGAGTTCGCAGCCTTTATATTGGAGGGAGATGCCAATTTATGGTGGGTGAGCCACAGTGGCCGGCAGTTTCTAGGACGCACACCGTCCATCGAGAAATTTGGGAATGCCTTCCTGAAGAAGTACATTCCCGCCTCAATGAGGTTAGCCCTCTAGAGGCAGTTCCTACATCTGGTGCAGCGAGACAAGTCAGTGGATGAGTATGTTCAGGAATTTACTTACTTGGGTCGTTATGCAGGGACGACCATGGCAGACGATGAAGAGAGGGACAATCTCTTCTATCATGGACTGAGGGAGAATCTAAGACAACCCCTCATATCGATGAAACGTGCGGGTTTCAACGAACTGATGGAGGCGGCCCGAATTTTGGAGAGTGACATGGAGCGATCCCAGCGTCGCAAGGGCTTCACACCCAAGCAGGGGGAGGAGAAGAAGCCTGCTCAGTCCCATGGAAAGGCGGAAGGGAGCCGATGGAAGAAGAAGCCATCCACATATAAGTCGGGCGAGAAAATCAATTGGACGTCCGGAGGGTCACGTTCTAAGGGCCCTCAGATGTACTATAGTTGTGGCAAGCCAGGCCACATAGCAAGATTTTGTACCCAAGGGGGCACTGAGCAAGAGCCAAGGCAGGAGCAAACTGTGCGCTCCGGCCCCAGTGCCGCGGAGAAAGGGAAGATGGCGGAGTCGAGTGCTTCTCGGTTTCAACCAGTGCAGCCAAGGGCCTACAACCTTGGGCAGCAGGAAGCAATCCGCCAAATCGATGTGGTGACATGTATGAGAGTTCAACCTGCATCGTAGATTTCTTCCTTTCAAGCCTTTTTATGTTTGTTGTGTGTGTGTAGGCTTTGTAGTGATATCTGGGTACCCCGCTAGAGTACTTTTTGATACGGGAGCGTCGCACTCCTTCCTTGCGGAAAGTTTCACCCGGAGGATTGGAGTTGAGTCCTTTGCAATGGACTCCGAGTTGAAAGTGCGCATGCCCAATGGGTCGTCTATGACAACCAGGGCTAAAGGGCGGATTTGTTGGAGTCTTAAGGGAGTCGACTTCATTTTAATAGCGGTGATCTTGCCGTTATCCGAGTTCGATGTGATTCTGGGGATGGATTGGCTAGCGGAGCAGCGGGCCAGTATCGACTGTTTGTCCAAGGTGGTAACCCTGAGGAGCGTGGGGCAAGCAGAAGTCAAGTTTGAGAGCCTGCATGGAGTGGTCTGTTCCCTAGTTTCGGCACTTCATCTAGTGCGAGCTGTTAACCAGGGGGTGTAGATCTAGTAGCGTTGTTGGAGGTTAGCCTTTCCAGGCTGTCTCTTAGAGAAGTGCCCGTGGTGGCAGAGTTTGGAGATGTTTTCCCTGAGGAGCTACCGGGAGCACCTCCCCGACGGGAGATTGATTTCTCCATCGAGTTAGTGCCCGAGGCTAAGCCAGTGTCACGACCACCCTTTAGGATGGCACCGAAGGAGTTGGCCGAGCTCAAAGTTTAGTTGCAGGAGCTTTTGGAGCAAGGGTATATCAGGCCCAGCTCTTCACCGTGGAGTGCGCCGGTGTTATTTGTAAAGAAGAAGGACGGTAGTATGCGTCTGTGCATAGATTACTGAGAGTTGAACAAATTGACTGTCAAGAATAAGTATCCGATTCCTCGGATAGACGATCTTTTCGACCAGTTGGTGGGATCGGTGGTGTACTCCAAGTTGGACATGAAGTTCGGGTATTATCAGTTGCGGATTCGTGACGAAGACATACCCAAGACCGCGTTTGGTACGAGGTATGGTCATTTTGAGTTCTCGGTGATGCCGTTCGGGCTGACAAACGCGCCGACCGTGTTCATGGACTTGATGAACCGAGTGTTTCGCGAATATTTGGACTGGTTCATAGTCGTCTTTATCGTTGACATTTTGGTGTATTCCAAGTCGGAAGCGGAGCACGAGTCGCACTTGCGGACAGTGTTGCAAGTATTGAGAGAGAACCAGCTTTATGCGAAGTTCTCCAAGTGCGAGTTTTGGTTGGAGAAGGTGGCGTTTTTGGGCCATGTAATCAGTAGGGACGGGGTGGCAGTGGATCCAATGAAAGTAGAAGCCATCAGAGAGTTGCCAGTTTTGAGGACCGTGGCGGAAGTCCGGAGTTTTCTTGGACTGGCCAGGTACTACCGAAGGTTTGTGGAAAACTTTTCGCGGATAGCTCTACCCCTCACTTCACTAACTCACAAGGATCAGAAGTTTGTATGGACTCAAGAGTGCAATCAGGCATTTGAAACCCTGAAGGAGAGGCTAATGACGGCGCCGATCCTAAGTCTACCAAAGGGGACCGAAGGATTCCAGATCTTCAGCGACGCATCTGGATGCGGTTTAGGGTGCGTGTTCGTGCAGCATGGTAGTGTGATAGCTTTTGGGTCGAGGAAGCTGAAGCCTCACGTGAGAAATTACCCCGTCCATGATTTGGAGTTGGCGGCGGTAATTTTTTCTTTGAAGTTGTGGAGGCACTACGTTTATGGTGCAAAGGTGGAGATCTTCACGGACCACAAGAGTCTAAAGTATATCCTAGACCAGAAGGACCTAAATATGCGGCAGCGCAGGTGGGTCGAGTTCCTTGGGGACTACGAGGTGGCGATTCAGTACACGCCAGGGAAAGCCAATGTGGTGGCAGATGCTTTGAGTAGGAAGTACTCGGGGCAAGGAAATTGGATTGAAGCTCACGATGAGCGGTTAAGGCGGGACTGGGAGTCCCTTGGTTTGGAATGTGTGGCAAGAGGCGAGTCTAGCGTGGCTCGACTAAATTGGATTGAGATGCAAAGTGACTTATGCGATCGTATTCGGGAAGCGACCCGTGTAGATGCGGAGTTCCAACCTTTCGTGGAGGAAGCTCTAAAGGGCGAGGGTAGCGCCTGGGAGATGGTTGATGGGATTCTGAGGAAGGGCGGAATGATTTGTGTACCGCAGTTCGGCAAGCTCCGCGAGGAGTTGATGTTTGAGGCCCACTTCACCAAGTACTCCATTCACCCGGGTAGTACAAAGATGTACTTGGACTTGAAGAAGTCCTATTGGTGGCCTGGGATGAAGCGGGACGTAGCTTTGTGTGTGAGTCGGTGCCAAACTTGTGCCTTGGTGAAGGCCGAGTGTTAGAAGCCGGGCGGGTTCTTGAAGCCTCTTCCAATCCCCGAATGGAAATTTGATGACATCTCCATGGATTTTGTGCATGGGTTGCCTAGATCGCAGCAGGGTAATGATGCCATTTGGGTGATTGTGGACCGCTTGACCAAAGTGGCACATTTCATCCCAAACCTGAAGGAGGACGGTGTGGAAAAGTTGGTGGAGTTGTACGTCCGCAATATTGTACGACTTCATGGGATTCCGAAGAGTATTGTCAGTGACCGGGATGGACGTTTCACGTCTAAGGACTGGCGGTTGGTGCAGAAGAGCTTGGGCACAAAACTCAAGTTCAGTACGGCCTTTCATCCTCAAACCGATGGGCAAACTGAGAGAACGAACCGTACTTTGGAAGATATGCTAAGGATGTGTACTCTCAACTTCGGCAAGAAGTGGGAGGATCACCTCTTCATGGTGGAGTTTGCGTATAACAATAGCTACCAAGCTAGTATCAAGATGGCGCCCTATGAAGCTCTGTATGGGAGGCGGTGTCGAACACCGATGTCTTGGACAGAGGCGAGAGACACAAAGCTTTTGGGGAAAGAAGTGGTAGCTGACGCTAGTGAGCTAGTGCGGACCATCCAAGAGCGCATGAAGGTAGCTCAAGATCGGCAGTCGAAGTATTTCAATGCTCGCCACATACATGTGGAATTCGCTGTGGGCGACTGGGTGTACCTTAAGATCAAGCCGTTCAAAGGCGTTTCACGAATTCGCCGGCTCAAGAAGCTGAGTCCGAGATTTTTGGGACCATTCAAGGTCATCGAGCTAGTGGGAGAGGCAGTGTACCGGTTGGCGTTGTCCATGGAGCTAAGTGGATTGCATGATGTTTTTCACGTCTCCGTTTTGAGGAAAGCTTTATTAGAAGCCAGCGTGGTGATTGAGCCGACGGCGTTGCCGGTAGAGGAAGACTTGGGGACGCGAGTTCGTCCAATCGGGATAGAAGATTCAGAGGTTCGGCAATTGCGGAACAAGGAAGTCAGACTCGTAAAGGTCCGTTGGGACAACTGTGGCTGCGAGGAACTCTCATGGGAGCGAGAGCAGGCCATGCTGGAGGAGTACCCCGAGTTTTTCTCCTCAGGTACCGTTTAGAATTTGTGTACTTCCCATGTTTTAAATTTCGGGACGAAATTCTTTGAAGGGGGGAGATTTGTAACACCCCAAACTTAGAAGGGGAAACGACGGCGTCGTTTTAGCCAAATTTGGGTTTTGGGGGTAGGCACACGGCCTGTGACACGGCCGTGTCACAAGCCGTGTAGCGCCTGGGTCATCGAGCCGTGTAGCTCCTGGGTCGTCAAACCGTGTTGATCGACGATCGGCGAGAGGGCACACGGCCTTGGACACGGGCGCGTCCCTGGCCGTGTCCTTCTCGGGCTGTTAGCAGGATTTATTTTGCTAGACGTGACACGGGTCACGACACGGCCGTGTCGGGGATGACACGGGCGTGTCGAAGGCCGTGTCCATGGCTGTGTTTTTGGCCGTGTCTTTCTCTGACTGGGAAAATTGGTCGGTAGGGGGTGTGACACGGGTCTCGACACGGGCGTTTCAATGGCGACACGGCCGTGTCGGAGGCCGTGTCGGAGGCTGTGTCGAAGGCCGTGTGCTGGTTTCGAATCGGTTGAGACGGCGAATGGCTAACACGGCCATGCACACGGCCGTGTTGCAACCCGTGTTCGGCCCAGATTTTCTTTTTTGGGTTCCGATCGTGGCCGTTCGTTCTTTTCTTTGGAAGATCCAACGGTGGGGAGCCTCCCTGGGTAGTTTAAGGCCGGGAATAGGGTTTCAAACCCTCATTTTCTATTTGGCTTTATCTCTCTTGATTCTAGAGAGAAGGGAGAGTAAGGAGGAGGAAGGAGGCCAAGATCCGGCCGCCGGCGAAGCTTCGGAGGTCCGTTTCACGAGCGGAGTTTAGATCCGCGAAGGTGGGAGCATTGCGGTGGTGTTCAACCGAGCAAATCTTCTCCATGGCTAGGAAGAGGGGACGAAAGGTAACGACACTTCTCCTCTCGGTTTTTAGGATTTAGGATGCATGAATAGCATCCCCTTCCTTTCATATTTTGAGCACCGAATCTCTCAAATGAGAGGGATTCGTGTAGCCTAGGTTCAAGAGGAACCTCCGGGTTGAGTATGTTCATCCCGGCATGCTTTGCATTAGAGATCCGCTCCGTTAGCGGATTAGGCATTGTGGGTAAAGCCGTGGTCGCGACCGTTAGTCCGACCCGGTGATGTTGCATAGCGAGATGTGAGGTTTCAGTAGAAATCCGTAGCGGCAATACGTCGTAGTATGTATGCGTTCTCCCCCTTATATTTGAGTGAGTACTCGTATTCGGAACCAGACGAGGTTAGCTCCGCTTTGTGTGGTAGATGGTTTCCTTGGAGCACGGGAAAGACACGGTGCGAGTGGCAATTGGGGTGGGGAAACTTCTGTTGTGCTGTGCTAAGGCATGGCTATATCTCCGTGGTCGGCTGGCTTTTCCATGACGTGCAAGTCATGTGGGGAAAGTGTCCCGGCGAGACTAGCCCCTTGTGTAAGACTGACGAGAATGCCGGGCGGAGGGCAAGCCCGGGCAATGTAGCCATGAGCGGGTGGGGTCCAGTAAGGCTTCTCAGAATCAGTCAGTGTGAGGCAGAACCCTGACGAGCGAAGTCAGATTGTGCGGGCAAGCCCTGGGGTTATGACCCTTGTGCGGGTGGGGCCTTTCCAAGGTTCTGTGTGACGGCGTGTGTGCCGTTAGGGACATGGTGGTTCCCTTTTGTTTGCGGCTTTAAGCTAATGGGGAAACGGAAGTACCCAGTGTTTGATGTTGTGCTAGATGCATACGAGCTAGGGTTCCTTGGGTGAAACCCGGGTTGCATTCATGTTGCATAGTAGGCCCCTCTCACTTTGTACAAAACATAAAGAACATGTATGCTGTATGAGACATCCAAGCCTGTTTTACCGCTTTATTATATATACTCTTTTGGTATACGAAGTGCTAACTTGCAGGTGGAGTGGTACCCCGGGGTCCGTTAGGGACGGCCGGGAGGAGATGTGTTTGTTACACAGTAGAGGTCAACCTTTGCTGACCCACGTTACTTCAAATCCTTACAGGGCAAGGATCGCATGCAGGAGCTAGCGCACCAGGTGAAAAGCCCTAAGCCTCATGAAGTTTTGCTGTGCTTGACTATTTTCCTTTCCATGTCTTGTTGCTGTTGGTTGACTATGTCCGGCTTGCATGCCGAGGTAGCCTAGGAGTGCTTGGCACTTTTGTATTTTGGACTTTATTTGTGTAAGGCCTTAAGGCCATTTGATACTCTACTGTTAGTGGATAACTTCTGTCTATTAGTATTCGGTTTCCGCTGTGTTTGTCTGGAGTTTTGAGATTGGGTAGTTTTCATATCATCTTTTAATACTAAAGCTGTGGCGTCCGTATGTTTTGGGGCCCCGGCCGGACCCATATTATATGGTCTTTACAGGGGAGGTGTTACATAATAACTTACCCATTTGCTTAGTTGTAGGTGAGAAAGCTTCACTATGTGTCAAATGGCATAAGAGGTTAGCTCATCTGAACTATAAGTCTATAGGGTTGCTGTTTAGCATGGGTTTAGTGAGGAATGGTCCTCAAGTCAAGTGCATTATAGAGGGAGTGTGTTCAGCTTGCCAAAAGGGCAAATAGACCAAGTACTCTTTTCATGCACTTGATACCAAAGATTCAATGAGATGTTTATATCTCTTGCATATGGATTTGTTTGGTCCTATGCCAGTTCATAGTCTTGGTAGGAAAGTATACACTTTAGTTATTGTGGATGACTATTCTAGATACCCATGTGTTTTCTTCTTGATGCAGAAATCTGAAACCCCTAGTGTTTTCCAGACTTTTGTTAGACAAATTCAGAATAAATTTAACAGTTCAATGGTCAAAATTAGAAGTGACCATGGAACTAAATTTCAGTCTGAATGTATGATAAAATTCTAGTAAGAATTTGGGATTCATCAGGAGTTCTCCTCACCTAGAACACCTAAGCTAAATGGAATTGCTGAAAGAAAGAATAGAACTCTTATTTATGCAGGTAGAACTCTACTCAGTGACACTACTCTCCCTGAATATTTCTGGGCTGAGCCAATAAATACTGCTTATCATGTCCTCAATAGAGCATCCATAAATAAGAAACTTAAGTTGACTCTCTATCAGATTTTGAAAGGCAGAAAATCAAACATTTCCTACTTTAGAATCTTTGGTAGCAAGTGTTATGTCCTAGTTAATGGTAAACACTACCAAACAAAGTTTGCTGCCAAATCCTTAGAAAGGATATTTGTTGGGTACAGCAATAACAGTAGGGCATACAGGGTCTAACACTTAACTACCCAAGTTGTAGAAGAGTCAGTCCATATTGTATTTGATGAGTATAAATTGATTAACAGTGAATTGTCTAGTTCTTTAGTTAGTTCTACAGGTCTAACAGACTGGCTGGAAAAGCTGACCATCAATGATAAAGATCCTGCTAGGATGGATGAAGAAAAGGATGCATGATGTCCAGGGGGAGAACAAGACTCACTGGATGATGAAGACAATAAGGAGCATCAGGTTGAGGAAAATGAAGAAGGCCATGAGTTTTACATGTTTCCTCCAGCTAGAAGAAACCTAAAGGATCATCCAGCTCACCAAATCATTGGTGATGGAAGTCAAGGTGTTCTTACAAGGAACAAGAGCATGAACACAGTTCTATTTTCTAGCTTCTTGTCACAAATAGAACCCAAAAAGTTTGAAGAAGCAATGCTAGATACTAATTGGGTTGATGTTATGCAAGAAGAGCTGAATCAATTCAGAAGATGCAAAGTCTGGGAACTAGTTCCTAAACCAAAGGAACACAACATTATAAGAATCAAGTGGATCTACAGAAACATACTGGATGAAAATGGCGCTATTATCAAGAACAAGACCATATTGGTAGCAAAAGGCTACAGGCAAGAGGAAGGGATTGACTTTGATTAAACCTTTTCCCCAGTAGCAAGGCTGGAGGTTATAAGGATTTTCTTGGCCTATGTTGCCTATCAAGGGTTCAAGGTATATAAGATGGATATAAAGTCAGCATTTCTGAATAGTGACTTAAAAGAGGAAGTCTATGTTGAACAACCCTCAGGTTTGTAGATTCTCATTATCCTGATGATGTATATAGGCTTAGGAAAGCTCTATATGATTTGAAACAAGCCCCTAGGGCTTGGTATGAAACCTTGTCTGCTTTTCTCATTGAGAATAAATTATCTATTGGAAAGATACACAAAACTCTATTCTTTGGGGAATTTAAAGGCAAGATAATCCTAGTCCAGATATATGTTGATGACATTATCTTTGGATCTACTGAGAACAACCTTTGTAGAAAGTTTGCCAAACTTTTGCAAGGGAAGTTTGAGATGAGCAGTATGGGTGAGCTGAAGTTCTTCTTGGGACTTCAAGTAAGACAGACTGATGATGGATTGTCCATATCCCTGTCTAAGTTCACCAAAGAGTTGATTAAGAAATATGGTATGGACTCAGCCTCCACCATGAAAAATCCAATGGGAACAAGTATGCCTATAGGTAAAGATGAGACAGGGAAACCTGTTGATGAGTCTTTGTATAGAGGGATAATTGGCTCCATACTCTACTTGACTGCTAGTAGACCTGACATCATGTATGCTACATATGTCTGTCCTAGGTACCAAGATTGCCCAAAGGAATCTCATTATACTGCAGTTAAGAGAATCTTGAGATATCTTAAGGGCACACCTAATCTAGGTCTTTGGTACCCTAAGAATAGAGATTTCATACTAACAGGTTTCTCAGATGCAGACTTTGCAGGATGCAAAGAAGACAGGAAGAGTACTATATGAACCTGTCAATTCCTAGGTGGAAGGCTACTGTCTCGGTGCAGCAAGATGCAGACCACTGTAGCTATATTAATAGCTGAGTCTGAATATGTAGCTGCAGGCAGTTACTGTGCACAATTATTGTGGATAAAGCACCAACTTGAAGATTATGACATCAAGGTAAGTAAAATTCCACTTTTTTGTGATTCAACTAGTGCTATCTCTATTGCTAAGAATCCTGTATCACACAGTAGAACCAAGCATATAGAAATTAAGTTACATTTCATAAGAGAACATTTGGAAAAGAAAGATATTAGTCTAGAATTTGTAAATACAAATAATCAAATTGCTGATATTTTTACAAAACCTCTGGATGAAACAAAATTCAATTATTTTAAAATTGAATTAGGTATGTTGAACCTAGAATAGCTCAGCTCAAGCATTCCTAAGAAGAATCTGTCAGTACAAAATTTCTCTGGAAATTTGTCTAAGTATAAAGTTTGTGTCGATACAAACAGACTTTGTGTCGACACACTCAGTATGTTGTGTCGACAAAGAAAAAGGATGTCTTGACACAGAAACAGTATCTGTGTCGACAAAAGTATAGATGTCGACACAACTCTTTCGAGACTTTAAGTTAGCTGATTTTTGTTTCGACACACAAAAATCAAAGTCGACACTCTATGTCGAGACTTTACCAGTCCATGTCAACACTAACATAAGTATGTCGACACATAGATGTGTCGACTAAACCTAAGTATTGTCGAGACCTAGTCTTATTACTAAGGCGCGTCTTTTGAACTCCCCTTTAGACCAAGACTATAAATAGGTGAAGCCAAAATCTGGTTGACTACGCCTTCAGATTTCTCGACTCTAGACCTTGTGTCGACATAGATATTCTCTTCTTTTCTCTTCCATCTCTCTCTCGCTCTCTCTTTCCTGACAATGGCGCCTCATCAGGATGATAAAGTAAACGAAGGGTATGAGCTGGTTCGTGGTGGATTCACGAAAGCATCGCCAGAAATTCAGGGTGTAATTACCCTAATTTCAGAAAATGGTTTGGAGTTCTTGGTCTGAGAACCGACGAAGATTTGGAAGAAGGAAGTTATGGAATTTTATTCATCTACAACTGTGGACACAGACGGAAAGAAGATCAAAGCCACAATACAAGATTCCAGAGTAAAACTTACACTAAAGATGATTAGGAAATCACTCCAACTTCCTAAGGTTAAGGATGAAGATGACATCATTCCCTCAATGACAAAAGATGCTTTAAGCTGGTGCGGGCTAAACCCTAATACCAAGGTTGGATAATCCATCACTGGGAAAGGGATGAATTCGCAAGGGAAGTTCCTGTCAGAGATAGAAGGCAAGGTAATTCTGTGCAAAATAGGTGGACATGATAGAATTTCGGCCTCTATGTTCCATCTAATGACAAGAATAACTTTCAAGCTAAAAACAGATTGGGCATCCATAGTATTTGACAAAATACAAGAAGGAATCAAGAAACCAAATCTGGGCAGAATCCTGAGACTATGTTTATCTTCAATAATACCAGAGGTAATGAGCCAACTTCCTGGAACAAAAATCAACTATATGAGGAGAATGAACACTAGAATTCTGTCTAGGTGGGATAGAGTTTTAACCAAGGAGGTTTCAACTCCACAAAAATAGACCAAGAAAGAAAAGAATAAGAACGAAGTTGTGCAGCAAGTAGAATCCTCTAGTGATTCAGAAGCGGAAGTGGTCTTCAGTTCAGTTGAAGACATGCAATAAAAAGTTGCTCAAGATCAAGTAGAGAGCAGTGTGCTCTAAGAGCAACAAATAAGTCTTTCAAGTGGTTTATCCACTGATCTGAAATCTTAAATATCAAAGCAAATACATGTAGATCTAGCTGCTGTTCAAATAGCTATTGGAGCCTCTCAAAAGATATTTTCTGATACCTTAATTAAGTTCAAAGACTATTACAAAGAAGGTATGGAATATCTGGTTGATCAGATAAGGTTTCAGAAGACTGATATGAGGGATCATATAACTAGAGAAGTCATAACGGGGGAGAGATTGTTAGTCAAAGCTAGATCTGACCATGCTAAACAGGTCTCTAATTCCATCAGAGCTACACTTGGCTTTCCTCCTTTATATGATGATGACAATGTGACTGAGTATGGAGTACAACCTTCTAATATTGAAGGAGATCAGCATGAAATTACACAGGTTATTTACCCTCCTACTGACTTTGACATGGTTCAACAAGAAGTGCAGACAATATACAGTCCTTCACAGGAGGCATCAAAGGTGATTATTGAAAAAGTAGAAATGTCAGAGGCTGCTAAGCAAGCTCAAAAGGAGGCACAATTATCCAAGAAAAGGTTCAGAGAACCGGCTGAGTTAAAGCAAGATTTTGAGCAATGGAGCCCTACTTCCAGGAATATCATTTTGACTGCCTAGAAGGCTGTAAAGGATAAAACCCATGATAGGGGTAAATGGTATTCTTAGCAAGAATGGAAAAAATATCAAGTCAGACAAGAAACCATTCTTCAGTTCAAAAGGAGTGCCAAAGCTGGGAAGTTAACTGCTAATTCTCTGGAGCCTAGCAAGTACTTCCCCAAGCCCTTTCACTATTTTGAAAGGCAAAGGATAAAGACTGAAGAACAAAAGAAGAAGGATCACAAAGGTAAGAATTTTGCTGATGATACAGACCCTACGGTGCAGACAAAGATTCCATCAAGAAAAGGCATTATAACTAAGGAGCCTAGCCAATCATTGGATAGATAGGCTTATGTTTAGAACATTGTAACTTTCTTTCTTTTGTTCTAAGGAAAACTTGTAAACCCAGAATTTTTAGATTAATAAATAAAATCAGCTTCAATATTGATCTTAGTTGTTTACATTGTTTATATGTTAACTTGCACTGAAATATATGTACATCTATTCTTATGTGCTTTATTATAAGTGATGTATATCTTTGACTAAGGGTTATGACTTCTCCAAATAGGGGGAGATTGCTGGGTACACTGAAAAATATGTACCAGATTTGGAGAAGCCTCATCTTACTCATTGATATACTTCAATTTGTATTTGATGTATGTTTGAGTTTCATTGTGCAGGTATAAAGTTTGTAAAGAAATTTTCTAAGTACAAGTGTCGACACTTGTGAAGAATTATGTCGACACCCAGAAGTTGTGTCAACACCAGAAGCAAAGTTGTGTCAACACCCAGAATAGGTTGTGTCGACACCAGAAGCAAAGTTGTGTAGACACCCAGAATAGGTTGTGTCGATACCAGAAGCAAAGTTTTGTCGACACCCAGAAGTTGTGTCGACACTAGAAGCAAAGCTGTGTCGACACCCAGGAATTATATCGACACCTGAAAAAGAAGTTTTGTCGACACCTAGAATTATGTCGACACCTAAGGCAGGAATTGTGTCGACACCTAAAGCAGAAGCTGTGTCGACACTCAGGAGTTATGTCGACACCAGAAGAAAGGCATGTGTTGGCACTCAGGAATTGTGTCGACACCTGAAGAAGGTTTGTGTCGACACATAGGACTTGTGTAGACACACACTCAACGCCATCTTACAGTAATAGGTATTCTGAGTCTGAAGGCTTGTGTCGACACACAGGACTTTTGTCGACATACGCTCAATGGCAGCTAGACATACACTCAACGCCGTTTGTATGTAGCAACTATGTCAAGACCAAAAGTAGTTGTGTCGACACACAGTACTTATGTTGACACACACTCAACGATAGCTGGACTTACACTCAACGCTATCTATCTGCAGCAGTTATGTTGAGACCAGTAGAAGTTGTGTCAACACACAGGACTTGTGTCGACACATACAAATAGAAGATGTGTCGAGTAGAGGAAGAATGACTGTATCGACACATGAAGTGTTGTGTCTACTTTACTAAGACTTGTGTCAATGCTTAGTCTATTTGTGTCGACAAATATGAAGCAGTCTACTGAGTTGTTCATGCTGACTTATAAAATCTTTAAGGAATCAACTGTCATGACTAGTGACTTGACAGCTGTCATTACCTACAGGTCTTACACCTTTATCAGAACTGTCAGAAGGTTGTTACAAACCGGATCAGCTGGTAATCAGGAGAAATCTCTATATAAAGGACTGATCCGAGAAAACTTACAATAACTGATACAGAGATAAAAAAGTGATTCGTCCAAAGTGAGTAGTCAACAACAAGAAAAGGGGTGACCCTTAAGAAGGTAGATTCTGAACAGTCTATAGAGAAGATTCAGATCTTATTCTGAATTCAAGGAAGGAGCTGGTAGGAGATCAACTTTTACATCAAGAAGAGTTTAACCTTATTTTGTTCTATCAAGAAGCTTTGAAACAGCTAAGTCATGTTGGATCTGAAGATTCAGTTTATTAAAGAACTGATCAAGAAGCTCTCACCTATAGAGTGATCTATCTGGTGATATTTCTGTATCTTTCAAATAATCAATTACTTGTAGGATCTTTTATTAGATCTGAGTTGTAAGCCTAGTTATAAAGGCTGAGGTAGGGCTGTGGCCTGAGGTAGGATTATTCGGAAGAATCTCAGGTAGGACTTGTATAAGTCTGAGGTGTAGGAACCATCTGGTTCTGAGTTGTAAGATCTTTGATCTGAGAAAGTGGAAGGGAGTTGGGCTGAATCTAGTTCTCTACTGGATAGGCGAAGGGGGAAAGTGGATAGACCCATACCTTGGGGAACCACTATAAATCTGGTGTATGCTGTGCTGTATTTTCTGTGCTGTGATTTTCAATTTTTGTGCTAAGTAAGAACAAGCTATATTGCCTAAAATTCTTAAAGATAATGAGAACTTATTCACACCCCCCCCCCCTCTAGGTGTCTAGGCTCTATAAATAAGTCTTTCACATAAGCCAACTATGCGATAAAGGATACATAGTTGAATTTCATGCTGACAAGTACTTGATAAAGTCTATTAATAATATGGAAATGATTCTATCAGGAATTCGAAGAAGAAAATATATTCTGTTTAAATTTCATATGTATAGACTCTTCTACACCAGTGTGCTTTTTAGCAAAAGATATTGCGTCTCTTGGTGACCAATGGCACATGAGATTAGCACATATTAATTTTAAAACTATTAATAAATTATTTTCTATGAACTTAGTACGTGATGCCCCGAATGTCAAGTACATCAAAGATAGACCTTGTCATGCTTATGTAAAAGGAAAGCAAACAAGGGCTAGTTTTTAAAGCATAATAGGCAAAGACTCCAATAAGTGTTTACACCTACTTCATATGGACTTGTTCGGTCCACTGCAAGTTAGAAAGTTGGGAGGTAAGGAGTATACGTTGGTTATTGTTGATGACTACTTGCGCTTTGCGTGGTTGTTCTTTCTGAAACACAAGTCAGATATCTTCGGTGTCTTTAAAATTTTTTTCAGGCAGGTACAGAATGAATACAACTATTCTGTAGTCAAAATCAGAAGTGATAATGAAACAGAATTCAAGTCTGGGGCCATGACAGAATTCTGTGAAAGCCTAGGTATCTTTCATGAGTTTTCATCTCCTCGTACTCCACAGCAAAATGGAGTAGCTGAGAGAAGGAATAGAACACTCATAGAGGCCTGTAGGACTATGTTGAGTGATGCCTCATTGCCGGAGTACTTCTGGGCTGAAGCCGTCAACACTGCATGCAACGTGCAAAATCGAGCACTCATAAATAAGAACCATGATAAGACACCTTACGAACTTTTAAAAGGCAGGAAACCGAATGTCTCATATCTTAGAATTTTTAGCTGTAAATGCTTCGTACTTAACAATGGCAAGTATAACACAAACAAGTTTAGCGAAAAGAGTTTTGAAGGTATTTTTGTAGGATATAGTAGCCAGAGTAAGGCATATAGAGTATTTAATAGAAAAACTCTGGTTATAGAAGAATCAATACATGTTGTATTTGATGAGACGAGCTTGCTGCAAAGCAACTCCTCTAGTGTGTTCATTGAAGATACAGGTACAAAGTTAAAAGAAGTTAGCTTAGATGAACCGACAAAAGATAAAGGTGAAGAGTTCATCAAGATCACCACTCCAACCCCTATTGGAGAGGTAGATGATCAAGATGAAGAAATCATCCAAGTTGATGAAGTCACTGCAGTGGTTGAAGTTCCAGATACAAGGACCCTAGAGCTCAGATATCTGAAGGATCACCCAATGGACCAAATCATAGGAGATCCCCGGGATGGTGTCCGAACTCATAGAGGTACAACAAATGAGAATTTATACTTAAGTTTTCTCTCTCAGGTTGAACCAAAGAAGTTTGAGGAAGCAAACTCGGATTCATCATGGATCCTGGCTATGGAAGAAGAACTGAATCAGTTCAAGTGCTGCAAAGTCTGGACACTTGTTCCAAGACCCAAAGGCAAGAACATCATCGGAACGAAGTGGGTCTACAGGAACAAGATGGACGAAGATGGAACAATCATAAAGAACAAAGCCAGACTCGTAGCCAAAGGATATCACAAAGAAGAAGGAATCGACTTCGACCAAACATATGCTCTAGTGGCAAGACTGGAGGCAATAAGGTTATTGCTAGTATAAGCTGCTCTAAAGGGCTTCACCGTCTATCAGATGGACGTGAAGTCCGTCTTACTTAATTGTGATATAAAGGAAGAAGTATATGTGGAACAATCTCCAGGTTTTGTTGACTCTAACTTTCCCAATTATGTTTACTTACTGCAAAAATCTTTATATGGTCTGAAACAAGCTCCTCGAGCTTGGTATGAGAGGCACTTTAGCTTTCTTCTTGAGAACAAGTTCATATGAGGAAAGATAGACAAGATATTATTTCTTAGGGAAATAAATGGCAAGATTTTGCTAGTGCAATTCTATGTCGATGACATCATTTTTTGCTCTACTGACGACAACCACTGCAAGAAGCTTTCTAAACTTATGCAAGGGAAGTTTAAAATGAGCAGTATGGGAGAGCTGAAGTATTTCTTAGGGCTTTAGGTGAAAAATTTTGAAGATGAAATTTTTATCTCGCAGACAAAGTTCACCAAAGAGTTAATTAAGAAATTTTGAATAGAGAACGCAACCTCTATGAGGAATCCAATGTGTTCAGCTATGTCCCTGGACAAGGATGTGAATGGGAAACCTTTTGATGAAACAAAGTACAGAAGCATAATTGGATCCTTGCTCTACCTTACTGCCAATAGACCTGACATAATGTTTTCAACATGTGTTTGTGCTAGATTTGAGGTGAACTCTAAGGAATCTCACTACACTGCTGCAAAGTGGATTTTGAGATATCTTAAAGGCACACCAAATCTTGGCTTATGGTACCCAAGAAGTAATGACAGTGAACTAATTGGTTTTCAAATGCACATTTTGCAGGTAGCAAAGACAACAGGAAAAGCACTTCCGGGACTTGCCAATTCCTTTGAAGGAGGCATATTTCCTAGAGTAGTATGAAGCAGAACTGTGTTGCAATCTCAATAGCTGAGTAAGAGTATATCTCTGCAGGCAGTTTCTGTGCACAACTGCTATGGATAAAGAATCAATTTGAAGACTACAACATGAAGTTTCAGAACATTCCATTATTTTGTGACTCCTCGAGCGCAATTGCAATAGCCAACAACTCAGTCTCATACAGCCAGACAAAGCACATAGAGCTGCGATACCATTTCATCCGAGAGCATGTGGAGAGTGGAGATATAGATCTACAGTATGTCTCTATAGACAGGCAGATTGCAAATATTTTTACGAAGCTGCTGGACGAGACCAAGTTCTCGTTCTTCAAAACAGAACTTGGTATGCTCAACAAAGATGATTAGAGATGGTGGACTCATACAAAGGCTCAAAAATGAAGAAATCAGTCAAAAGTTGGATTTTCCCAAAATTCTAAGTCCATGACTCGGGTAAGATAAGACGTGCTCGAGTACCTAATGTCATACTCGAGTACTTCATAGACATACTCGAGTACTCCATAGACATACTCGAGTACTCCCTAGACTTACTCGAGTACTCCCCAGACATACTCGAGTACCTCTAGACTTACTCGAGTATCTCTAGACCTACTCGAGTACTTCCCGTCACTCGAGTACATGGAAGTCAAGGTGATTTATTTAAAATTTCTTTATTCGTAAACCAAGGCCATTGCCGACCCCTCACAGGTATGAAATCGAAACTTTATTCCATAATTATAAATAAATTAGGGTTATATATATATTGAAATATTTGGATTTACTCTCTATGTAAATCAAAATTCTCTCGAGTAGCCTCAGTCTCTTCGTCTTCCACCAACAGTTGTAGAGCATTCGTCTTCCCCGCTCTAGTTTCTCAAGAATTTCTTGATGATGGCTTCTCCATCTAATATTGGAATTGGTTCCGAACTTGTTCTAGCCGGTATTGCAGATATTTTAGATGATTTCCACAATCTCCTAATTCTTTTCGACACCGCCAGACTCAACTTCATTCTTCAACAACCGTGCAAAATCTTATTCCCATAAGAAGAGGAATTTTTCAAGAATGCCAAAGTGAAGAGAAATAGAAAGGTTATCAAGTACAAAGTGAAAGGTATTAAGATAAAGCTTGATAAAACCTCTGTCGCAACTCTTCTTCGCATGCCCGTCGTCGACGAAGAAGACAACCTAAGTACGAAAGAGTCGGACCGAACTTGCTTATTCTGTGGTGTATGTCCTGAATCCATTTCTTTCAAAAGGTCATATTTCAATCAAGATGGAAAATTCCTGGTTGATGTCATTGCGAAGATTCTCCTCTACAAAACCTACTCCATCAGAGATATTTCTTATAATATGTTTGACATAATGCAAGCAATCATCTGCCGCATGAAATTTTAGTTTGGTATGCTTATTCTAGACAAGATTAAAGAAAGCATCAAAGACCCCAACTTTGCTCGGATTATCTCCCTTCTCCTCCATGAGATAAATCAAGAAATCTTCAATTTCTCTAAAGGTACTATTCTACATCATATGAAGAAAGTATCAATTTCATCTATTCAGAGATGGGAGCTGAAGCTCAAGAATCCAGTTCAAGATGCCAGAGCCCATGATCAGCCAGCCCTCAAGGAAATTTCAGCATCTGATGACAGGAATCCATCTCCCTCTCTACATCAAGATGCTGGAACTTCTGGTGCAGTAGTTGAGGGGGAGCCTACCTCATCATCCTTTCTTGATAAGTCACCCACTCCTCCTGCTTCTCTTGAACAACAATAGCATAGAACCCATACCCCATCTCCAGCTACCTTCATCCATCTATCTCCATCAGAAGAACTTCCATTAGATACTCAGGTCCAAGAAATTCTCTTTTCAACATCTGATGACATCAGTAAGATGATTGAAGAGCTTAGATCAGATGAGCCTCTACTCCAAGAGAACCAAGCTGAAGACCCTGCTGCAGATCCTTCTCAAAAAAACCTCCCAGCTCAGTCACCCTCTCCCAAGTCACCTCTTGCTCCATCTCTAGAGAAAGTTTCAGAAACTATTCTAATTTCAGATGAGACTCCTCTCTCTCCAGAGCTTGCTGATGCTCCTATGAGAAATTTGGATTTCTCTCTTCCCTCTTTCCATGGTGAGGAAGAAGAAGATTTAGTCATCACTACTAGAGCTCTCAGCTCAGTCAGTGTTGCAGAAATCCCTCCATGGGTTGCCCCTCCTCCTCCAGCAATTATAACAGCTTCTGCTACTTCTTCTACTTCTACTTCTATTTCTACTTCAGCCACTCTCTCTTCGTCAAAATTACTCAGCAAAATTGAGCAAATGCTCCTAGATAAGAGAAATCACTTTGATGCCTCTCTAAAGACAATGCAAGATAAAGTTTCTACTCTTGAATAAGAGATGAGTAGAGGATTTACATAAATTCAGCACAATACAGATCAGTTAAAATATCTCTTTAAGATTGGTGGAAAAGCCTTAGACCACACTATCACTAGTGTTGGTGAAGTGATGAATCAGTCCTTAACTTTAGCTAACAATAAGATAGAGTTGGAAAAGAAAGCTCAAGAACAAGTTATGAAGGTATGTGAAGAGGTTGGAACATTCAAAACTGAGACTATAGATCAGTTATATATAGAATTCAGAAAGGGGGAGGATCATGTGAAAGAACAAAATACAAAATATGACACTTCTGTCAGGACTCTCTGGGATGAAAGAATGAAAGAAATCAACAAAGATGTTTTAGCTCAAATTCAGTCAGTCAAGTTTCACACCTATGACACTGCTGTATGGGTTCATAATCAGATTTTTCCAGACTTCCAAGCAGACCCAAATATCATTCCTCATAATTTGAATCCTCTTGCTAAAGCTCAGCCAGTCCAGATGTCTGCTCAGATCCCCACTTTCTCTCCACGAGCTGAAGGGGAAGGTGGCCCTCCTCCAGACTCCTACTCCCAAGTATGGGAAGATGATATTCCTAAAGACCTACCAGAAATTCATATTCCCAAGAAAAGGAAGTATGGAGAGGGACTTTATGACAAAAGATCCTTTCCTAATCCAGAGGCAGAGAGAAGGAAGGCCCAAGAGTTTGCTGAAATTTGGAGCCTCACTTCAAAATCATTAATCCTTGACACTATGAAGCTAGTGATGGACTTCAATGAAGATAGGAATAAGCACTACAGTTCAACTGAGTGGGAGTTGTATGAGAAGTCCTTGACCAAAAGAAGAATCTATGATAGGGAATATGGGAGGAACAATCCCAATGCTCCTCCCAGACCTCCCAAGTATTACCCAAAGCCATTCTGCTATCAGAGAAGACAACAAGAAACATTTGATAGACAGCAACAACATTCTCAGTAGCATCAGAGCAATTGAAAGACACTTTCTTTTGGATGAGAAATGATTTATTGTAGAAAAGAAACCTGAAACATTTCTGATTATATATATAATCCTAATTTTATTGATCTTTTCCTTTGTTCAGTAGTTTACTGCATTTTAATTTATGCTCAATATTTTTATAATTGTCCTTTCTATTTTGGTATAATTCACCATAGTGTAGAGGGTTTTGACTTCTACAAATAGGGGGAGATTGTTGGGTATTGCATCCATAATTACTAAGATTTGTACAAAGTCACCCTTGAACTATGATGAAATAAGTTGTATTTGATGCCTTGCTTGAGTTATGTGTTTGCAGGACTATATTGCCAAGTGTAGACCAATGTCAGTCTACAATGGTTCATCAAACACAGGACAATACAATGTAATCCCTCATTGTGTGATCCATGGTGTTGACCCATGTGTAGCCTCTCTATTGGGATACACTTCATATTACAAGCACTTAGACTGATTGGACATAGAAGTGTTGGTGACCCTCATTGAAGAAAAGAATTTCAATGAAGAAAAATTCTCTAATTCATTTACTCAAGTAAGTGAAATGGTACTCGAGTAGTTGAATTCTTATACTCGAGTCACCAGTTTCTCCTCTCAGAATTTTTCCAAGTTAAATACTCGAGTAGTCAGTTTTTACACTTGAGTAGTTAAGTCCTTTATCTCGAGTACCAGATATAAGAGACTCGTGTAAATTCTCTCCACTCGAGTAGTCTATATACTACTCGAGTAGTTATGAGTCTATACTTGAGTAATTCTTTTCTTTCTATCTCAGAAAACTTTCTAAGTACTTTACTCGAGTAGGCCATTCAATATACTCGAGTAGTTCTAAACCTCTCGAGTAGCTCAGTTCATATACTTGAGTATGTTTTCTTATACTCGAGTAGTACAGTTCCAGTACTCGAGTATCTAGTTTTCTTTTCTTAGAAATTTCTCTAAGTATCTTACTTGAGTACATCTTAATTCACTCGAGTAGTTGAATTCTTATACTCGAATAACCAGTCTTATACTCGAGTGGTCTAATATGTTGACTCGTGTAATCAGCCAAGCACTCGAGTATATCTTTAATCTACTCGAGTATCTGCTCCTCAATTTTGGATATTTTTCTAAATAAAATACTCGAGTAGTCTCTTTCTCCCTTACTCGAATAATGACTTTAAGAATTCGAGTAGGTATATGATGACTCAAGTATATATGTCAATATTTCAGAAATTTTTTCTAAGTCCAGATTTGATGCGATTTTCAAATCCTTTGACGTTAATGGTCTACGTGTACGTCATTAAGAATAATTATGATCGTTATGGGATATCTTATAAATAGGTCTTGTCAAGACCGATCAACCCTAATGCTAATAATCAACATCAAGCAGTCATAATATTCTGTATTCTGAATCGCATTTCTCTCTCCAAAACAAAAGTCGCCGCCGCTGCCGACGATCTCCTTCGCGCTAGGGCTAGGGTTTTCGACTTCAAGATTCAGATCAAGTTTGATTTCCAGATCTAGATATTCTGTTCGTTCTTCATCATCTTTCTCAGATCTGGTGAAGTTAAGAGATATTTTTCAGATCTAGTTTTTTCCGAGACATCTTTTTCAACTTTTCTGAAAAAGCCAAAATGACTACGAGAAGAAGATCCAGGCAGATCTTATCAAGATTTGAAGAATATTGTTTGTATTTTTATTTCTCTCAACTTATTTCTTGTAGGAGAATTTTCTCCGAGTTGTAGGAAGTTTTACCTTCCGAGTGTAGATTCGTTTGGATCGAGTTTGTAGGAACATTGTTCCGAGGTATAGGATTGTTTTTCAATCTGAGATAGTGGAGTAGCCGAGTCTAATGGTTTGCTAGATCGGTGAGGGAAAGTGGACGTACCCAAGGTTGGGGAACCACTATAAATCTTTTGTCATCTGTGAATGTTTGATTGATTTGTATGCCTAATCGCTAATTTTTTTTTCCGCAAAAAGACACACAACTCACCTATTCACCCCCCTCTAGGTGATTTAGGTAGATAACTAAACTTTTTCAATTCCTTGTGGGAATGAGACCGGGACCACTCCCCCTATTTTTTATTATTTTGTTTTTCATCTCCTTTATTTCTTGATTCCCTTTCTATATCTGAGCCTGTGCGGGTTGAGTCATCGAAAGTGCTTCAGGAGGAATTAGAGCTTTCAGCTCGAGTCATGGATGATAACAACCTCTTTCGCGAGGTGCTCGATTCCTCCTCTGTTGAGGAAGCTCCATTAATTGCTTTCGCCTCCTGCATTTTTTAATGCAAGAAATGTGCCTTCTAGTTAGCTGGTTGTTCAATCTCACAAGCTAGGTGAAGAAGTGGGTCGCGGGGAGAATGGAAAGAAGGTTGATGATCAACAGATAAGGTTGATGATCAACGGAGAAGGTTGATTAGGAGATGTCGAGCAGACGGTTACTTTGACGGTTGAGCTCTGATGGTTGAGACCAAGAGAAGAGAAGAACGGAAGGGCCGCTAACAGCAGTAACAACAAACTTCGCCCGCCGCAGCTTGAATTCCACTCTTGCGATGGGCTTTTCCTTTAATAAAGAAACAAGATTACAACTTGCTATTGTACCGTTGCATGAGAAAGCAGTAAAGGGTACAAAGGGGGAAGCTGGCGGCTAAGGAAGAAATTGCCAGAGGCTAAGTAAAAAGAGGCTTCAAGAAGGCTGCAGGTCTTGTTGATCAGCCGTGGAGGTCTGGGAAACTCAGTCCGCAGGTCTTGATGATCAGCCATGGAGGACTGGAAAACTGAGTCCGCAAGTCTTAATGATCAGGCGCGGAGTACTGGAAAACTGAGTCCGCAGGTCTTGCTGGAAGCGGCAGTTTTTCTACCGTTCCTCTATAAATTAGAGGTATTGGGAGCTATTTGTAGGCCCAGGGAAGATCTTCTAGAATCGGGACCCAGTGACGTCATCACGAAGCTTTGGGTGGACGAGAGGAGCAGGCCACCGACATGGGCGGACTCGACAGACAAAAGGAGGGAGTCCACCCCTACCGAACGGACGAGGGCAGGCCGCCAACCCGGGCAGACTCGGTAAATAAGAGGAGGCAGGCCGCCGACTGGGCAGACTCGGCGATTAAGAGGATGGAGTCTGCCCCTGTTGGGAGGACGAGAGCATGCCGCCGACCTGGGGGAACTCGGCGGACAGGAGGAGGAAGGCCACCGACCTAGGCAGACTCGGCGGTTAGGAGGAGGGAGTCCGCCCCTTCTTGGCGTACTAGAGCAGGTGGCTGACCTGTGTGGACTAGGCAGACAGGAGGAGGAAGGCCGCTGACCTGAGCGGACTCGGCAGATAGGAGGAGGGATTCCGCCCCTACTAGGTGGACGAGAGTAGGGCGCCGACCTGGGCAGCCTGAGGCTGGAGGCCACACACCAAGGGCGGCCTAAGGCTGGAGGCCGCCCCTGGTGTACGGCCTGAGGCTGTAGGATGCCTCTAGTGGGCGGCTTGAGGCTGGAGGCCCCCCTAGTGGGCGGCCTGAGGCTGGAGGCTACCCCTGGTGGGTGGCCTGAGGCTGGAGGCTACCCATGGTGGGCGACTTGAGACTGGAGACTGCCCCTAGTGGGCGGTCTGAGGCAGTAGGCCCCCCTATAGGGGAGATGGAATCCGTCTCCGATAGCGAGCCGAAGAGTGAGTCCACCAAGCCCATGGCGGTTGAGTTGATCTAGGGTTTACGCAGGCTTTGCGACCTGGCAGACTGAAGGAATAGATCGCACAGATCGCCTCCTATTTCCTTAGATTGCCTCCTACAAGGAAGAATGTTACACAGTTAGCAGGCCTAACCGCACAACCTGCGAGGGTGAGCTATGGGAGCTGCTCACCGTCCCGCAGGGCACGCGATAGCTATGCGACTGGGGCGGATAGGAGTTTCTATACTCCTGGCCAAAAAAAGGAGGGTTGAGGCAGATCGCAACACTCAGGAGAACCCCTGAGTAGGCCGCGACTTGCGAGCTAGATACCTTGGGAGGGATCGATGATTTTAGGGTTAACATAATCCCCTGACTTTTTCAAGTTCCGAAGGAAACTTCGAAAAAGTAGGAGACCTACGAAAATCATGATCCTCCCCTCAAAAATCAGGAAAGAAAAATTAGAGACTGGGAGAGATAGAACCTGATGTCTCTCCTCATAAAAATCTATCAATGTTTATCTTTCCCTCGCAAAGAAAAAGTCAATGCAGGCAAAAGGAGGTACATCTGTTGTGTACCTTAGTTGCTTTGATAAATGAGGAAGACGGGTAAATGTCTTCAATTGAGCTCTGCAAAAATACAGATGAGAGAAACTACAGAAGCATAATAACTTGCAAGTACCTGAAGAGGACTTGCAAATATCCGCTAACCTCTCCAAGAGAAGAGTGAGTAAGCAGATATGAAAGGAGATTAAGCTGCAAGTACTTGAAGAGGATTTGTTAATATTTTCTAGTCTCTGCAAAAGAAGAGTGAGCAAGCAAATATAAAAGGAAATGAAGCTGCAAGTACCTGAATAGGACTTGTTAATATCTTCTAATCTCTGCAAAAGAAGAGTGAGCAAGCAGATATGAAAGAGAATTATGTTGCAAGTACCTGAAGAGGACTTGCTAATATCTACTAATATCTACAAAAGATGAGTGAGCAAGCAGAAATGGAAGGAAATTAAGCTACAAGTACCTGAAGAGGACTTGCTAATATCTACTAATCTTTACAAACTAAGAGTAAGCAAGCAGATATGAAAGAGAATTAAGCTGCAAGTACCTGAAGAGGACTTGCTAATATCTGCTCATCTCTGCAAAAGAGGAGTTAGATGCAAATATGATAGAGAAATAAGCTACAAGTACCTTAAGAGGACTTGCTAATATCTGTTAATCTCTGCAAAAGAAGAGTGAGCAAGCAGATATGACAGAGAATTATGCTGCAAGTACCTGAAGAGGACTTCCTAATATCTGCTAATCTCTGCAAAAGAAGAGTTAGATGCAGATATAATAGAGAAATAAGCTGCAAGTACCTGAAGAGGACTTGCTAATATCTGCTAATCTCTGCAAAAGAAGAGTGAGCAAATAAATATGAAATAAAATTAATATACAACTACCTGAAGAGGACGTGCTAATATCTGCTAATCTCTACAAAAGAAGAGTTAGATGCAGATACGATAAAGAAATAAGCTGCAAGTACCTGAAGAGGACTTGCTAATATCTGCTAATATCTGCTAATCTCTTCAAAATAAGAGTGAGCAAGCAGATATGAAAGAGAATTAAGCTCAAGTACCTGAATAGGACTTGCTAATATCTGCTTTTCTCTGCAAAAAAAAGAGTTATATGCAGATATGATAGAGAAATAAGATGCAAGTACCTGAAGAGGACTTGCTAATATCTGCTAATCTCTAAAAAAGAAGAGTGAGCAAGCAGATATGAAAGAGAATTAAGCTGCAAGTACATGAATAGGACTTGCTAATATCTGCTTTTCTCTGCAAAAAAAGAGTTATATGCAGATATGATAGAGAAATAAGATGCAAGTACCTAAAGAGGACTTGTTAATATCTGCTAATCTCTAAAAAAGAAGAGTGAGCAAGCAGATATGAAAGAGAATTAAGTTGTAAGTACCTGAAGAGGACTTGCTAATATCTGCTAATCTCTACAGAAGATGAGTGAGCAAGCAGATATGAAAGAGAATTAAGCTGCAAGTACATGAAGAGGACTTGCTAATATCTGTTAATCTCTGCAAAAGAAGAGTTAGATGCAGATATGATAGAGAAATAAGCTGCAAGTACCTGAAGAGGACTTGCTTATATCTGCTAATCTCTACCAAACAAGATTTAGATGCAGATATGATAGAGAAATAAGCTGCAAGTATCTGAAGAGAACTTGCTAATATCTGCTAATCTCTGCAAAAGAAGAGTCAGATGCAGATATGATAAGATATAGTTGGATAGACGAGGAGATACCCGGCAAACTCAGCTATTCACTGAATAGAGATCAAAACGTGATAATGATAGTCTCGCGTGATCAGGTATAAGGACCTCAACATGAAATCCAGATCAGCAAGATGAAACCATCTTAATTTAGACTTATAATAGCATGGCTTGTCAGTCAAGGAGAACCAGATACTTTGATTACTGATTTGTGTCGTTAGCATCCGATGAGAAAACTTGTGTATCATCATCTGATAGAACTTCATGTAGGAATCACATATAAGATGATCATAAGTCAAAAAGATATTGCAGATCCTTAGAATTGGTTGGATTTAACATGTTAACCGGTAAGAAGGCAAAAAGGCAAAGGAGGGCTATAACCTGAGGATAATCTAAAAAAGGATGAATGCTGCCATAGGAGAGCACCCATGGGCCTTATGCATCACTTGCCAAAAATCATCTAGGGTATAGTACTGCCTAAAGAGGGCTGGACGCGCATCTTTTAGAAGGGCATAAAAGAAACAAGCACAGAAAATCCTAAGAAGGATCGATAGATACACTGTTCTCATGCCTCGGGTTACAAGTATTGCTGATGAATTAGACTTGATACGCCAAGTGGACTATTGCTTGTCTGCGGATTGATCAGCAGAGTTGTGGGCCCTGCAAAGGCACGAATTGAGAGTACCTTAGAATGTTCGTCCGTTATAGTTGTGAGATGATTGAAGAGACAAGATTTCACTTGATTGCCATTGCTTGTCCAGCAAAGATCATCGTAACTGTAACGTATCCCTTATCAAGGCACAGTATAGCTAACAAATGGGTCCTCCCTGGATACACACTCTGTGTCAGATGCCGGACGGGATCCGAAGTCCCGTTATCCTCCGCACGAGAGTTGAATTACCCCCACTACACATATGTGAACACTCCCCACTATATGTTGTAATTGTGGTCTTATGCTAGAGTCCAACCTCGAGGGGGACCTAATCAAGACTCGACGATATCTCATTGGTTACGCGATCTCTTTGGCAAAGAAAAAAGTAGAGGAGGAAGCACTCCATAAAGGGAAAAGTGTCAGAATGGGATCACTGACGTAAATTTTATTTAAATTAAAAGAAAGAACACTTTGAAAAGTTGCAAAGAGAATGTTTGTAGAGTAAAGTAGCAACAAACAATCATGATCGCGAGGAGCTTTTAGAACTGAGACATCCCCCTGCTCAGAATAATCTTCCGAAGGCGCCCTCATCATCGGCAACGATAGTCTCACCTATGACGATGCCATTATACTTATTGATTTGATTCACTCCCTTTGAGCTGCAAGGAATGTCTGCTACATCTTTGCCTTTTGAAGTTGAGGGATCAGAGTGGCCATCCTTCGGGAATAGATCGCGCATCTTACCCTGCCTCAGCATTTTTTGCACAAGTTGGCGAAGCGCTCGACAGTTTTCAGTCAAATATCCACTTTCTTTGTGGAACTCACAGAATGGATCTGAATAATTTGATTTTTGATTTGTCGGCTGGTAAGGCCTTTTGAGATTTGCCCTATCCTTCCTGATTTGGCTTACTTCTAGCATGACCTCATCAAGTATAGAGTATGATAAGTCATCATCTTGCGGCTAATGAACCGAAGCTATTTGTGGAGGTTGGGCTGGCAAAAGTAACAGTTGATCTCGGGCACAATCCTTGCCTGGGAAAGGATGTTGATGACGTTGAAATTTCCTCCCCTTCCTTGAGAAGGATGAAAAATCTTTCCGAGGGGACCTCAGAGGCTGCTTGTAAGAAGAAGAGTTTTTCTCAGTTACAAGCTTGGAGACGAAGCTGGGAATGCTTTTCTCACCACGGATATATGAGTTTGTTAAACCAATTAATTCTTGATAAGTCCTCGGTGATCGGACGTTAGCCTCGAACTTGAGTGGTCCTTCACGCAGACTGTGAATAAGAGCCACTTGATACAATTCTTGATCGACGATCTCGATGTCCAAGATTTCTTTCTGAAAATGATCCACAAAATGGGACCAAGTCTCGCTCTCTTGCTGCTTGATCTCAAAGAGAGCTTCTGGAACGCCCTTTCTTTTTGTAGAAGTAGAAAATCTGAGCAAAAACTCTCTTCGCAAATCAGCAAAGGAAGAGTTGGATTGAGGATATAGTCCATAGAACCAATCCCTCACTTGACCATCAAAGGTCGTCACAAAAATTTTGCATTTGGTATCATCCGAGAGGGTCTTGAGATCAACGACTGATTAAAAGGCTTGAAGGTGCTTCATTGGATCAGTCTCTCCTGTATAAGTTGGCAACCGTGGCTCTCTGAAGTTTACTGGAGTTGGCTCATGCCGAACATTTTTCGAAAATGGTGACGGTTCTTCTTGTTATACTGCATAAGGAAAATAGGGAGCATGATTTGTAGCTGTATAAGGAGTAGTGGGATAGAAGGGAAAAGTTGCTGTGGAAGGAGCAAAGGCAGGAGCTTAAGAGTAGGGATGACTTTCCTGAAAGTTTAGGAATCTAGCTGGTCTTCCCCGGGCAGCTTCTCGGAAGAAGTTTTGACGAGCTGCAAACTCTTCATTTTGAGACCGCAAAGGGGCTGCAGGCCCTTGTGGAAAGGTTGGAGTGTAAAGAGGAGAATAGACCGGTGGATAGGCCGGTGGATAAACTTTAGGGGTCTCGGATGATGGTGCTGGATTGATTGGAGGAGCTGGTGCTGCTGAAGATTGTGCGGTCAATTACAACGTTATAGCGGCTAGAGTACGGTTTATTGCTTGAAATTGTTGTGCAGTTTCTCTGCGAGATTGCTCTAAGGCCTCCCAAAGAGGATCTTCATTGGGACTTGGAGCAAGGTTCTCGGCTAGTTGATTGTCTGTCATGAGTAACTGCTGATTTCACTATCTGTTCGGGATCTGAAGGTAGAGTGTTAACTATTGAAGCAATAAATGTGCCTTCTAGTTAACTGGTTGTTCGATCTCACAAGCTATGTGAAGAAGTGGGTTTCGAGGAGAAGGGAAAGAAGGCTGATGATAAGTGGAGAAGGTTGATGTTCAGTGGAGAAGGTTTATCAGGGGTTGTCGAGAGGACGGTTACTTTGACGGTTGAGCTCTGATGGTTGAGACCAAGAGAAGAGAAGAGTAGAGGGGCCTCTTATAGAGGCAATAATAGACTTCGCTTGCTGCAGCTTGAGTGCCACTCTTACGACAGGCTTTTCCTTTAATCAAGAAACAAGATTACAGCTTGCTATTATACCTTTGCATGAGAAAGCAATAAAGGGTATAAAGGGGGAAGCTGACAACTAAGGAAGAAATTTCCAGAGGCTAAGTAAATAGAGGCTGTAAGATGGCTGCATGTCTTGATGATCAGCCGTGGAGGACTGGGAAACTGAGTAAGCAGGTCTTGATGATCAGCCATGGAGGACTGGAAAACTGAGTTCGTAGGTCTTGATGATAAGCCATGGAGGAATGGAAAACTGAGTCCGCAGGTCTTGCTAGCAGCGGTAGTTTTTCTACCGTGCCTCTATAAATGAGAGGTATGGGGGCTATTTATAAGCCCGGGGAATATCTTCTAGAAGTATGGCCCAGTGACGTCATCACGGAGCTTTGGGCGGACGAGAGGAGCAGGCTGCAGACCTTGGCAGACTCGGCGGACAGGAAGAGGGAGTCCTCACCTACTAGGCAAACGAAAGCAGGCTGCCTACCTGGGCGGACTCTACGGACAGGAGGAGGTCGGCCGTCAACCTGGGCGGACTCGGCGGACAGGAGGAAGGAGTCCGCCCCTGCTGGGTGGAAAAGAGCAGGCCGCTGACCTGTGCGGACTCGACGTACAGGAGGAGGCAGGTCGCCGACCTGGGTGGACTCGGCTATCATGAGGAGGGAATCTACCCCTGTTGGGTGGATTAGAGCAGGCTGCCGACCTAGGCGGACTCGGAGGACAGGAGGAGGTAGGCCGTCGACCTGGGCAGACTCGGCAGACAAGAGGAGGGAGTCTGCCCCTGCTAGGCAGACGAGAGCATGCTGCCGACCTAGGCGGACAAAGGCTTCTAGTTGTCGACTTAGAAAGACTAAGGCTGTAGGACGCCCTTGGTTGGCGGCCTGAGGCTGGAGGCCTCCCTTGGTGGGCGGCCTGAGGCTGGAGGCCGCCCCTGGTGGGCGGCCTGCGGCTGGAGGCCGCCCCTGATTGGCGGCCTTAGGCTAGAGGCCACCCCTGGTGGGCAGCCTGAGGGTGGATGCCGCCCCTAGTGGGCTTCTTGATGGTGAAGGCCGCCCCTTGTCGGCAGCCTGAGGCTGGATTCTGCACCTGGTGGGCGGCCTTAGAATGGAGGCCGCCCCTGGTGGGCAGTCTGAGGCAGTAGGCTCCCCTATAGGGCAGATGGAATTCGTCTCTGATGGCGAGCCGGAGAGTGAGTCCGCCAAGCCCGCGACGGTTGAGTTGGTCTAGGGTTGACTCTGGCTGGGAGAATTTGCGGACTAAAGGAATATATTGCGTAGATTGCCTCCTACTGCTTTAGATTTCCTCCTGCAAGGTAGAATGCTGCGCAGTTTGCAGGCCTAACCGCACGGCCTGTGAGGGTGAGTTATGGGAGCAGCCCGCCGTCCCGCAAGGCACGCAGTAGCTATACGACTGGGGCGGATAGGAGTTTCTATCCGCCTGGCCCAAAAAAGGAGGGTTGAGGCAGATCGCGACCCTCGGGGGAACCCCTGAGTGGGCCGCGACTTGCGAGCTAGATATCTTGGGAGGGATCGCCGATTTTAGTGTTAATGGTCATTTCCCTGTAGACGATACCTTACTGGGCAAGGATTTATTTTGTGGTGAGATGAGTGAGGACCTGCGCTCCTCCTCTTCTTACTTCCTATTTCCTCTACCTATGAGGAGCATGTATGATTATTTAGGCAGAGGGGTAACTATTTTATCACCGTATCGGTACCCTTTTCTGAAATAGATAATGGAACATTTATCGGTGCAATTTTCTTTTCATAGGCCCATTAGCTAGAAATGTATAAAATTTAATAAGTCATGTTGGGAGGACAATAACCCCAGTAGTTATCATGCATTTCCTGCATTTTTATTTTTCATGTCTATCTTAGTTTTAGTATTTATTTATATTTTGTCTATTTTTCTTTTGTTTTTGCGGAGCTCACCCCTGCAGGTATTCATGGCTAATTCGTATTGGTGGGGTTGTGATTCTTCATTTGGCGGACCTGCTTCTGTTTTTTTCACGTGTCTTCTTGTATGCTCACTAGCTGAGCATTGGGTAGCCTCTCCCCTTGTCTCTATTTTATTTTAATTTCAATATCATATATTGTATAGCTTTGTTTAAGTCTGGGGGAGAGCCAGTATTTGTTACCTTTTTCACGCGCATATTTCATTTGCATACTAGAAGCTTTTATTGTTTTATTTTGATTAGTTTATTGTATCGCAAACCACTATACCAACATGAGCGCGTACTTAGCTGTTAGCATGCTGCGAGTTAACCTCATTTCTTTTGTATGATTTGGGAAAATTATTGTGCGGGTATAGGCTTGTGAGACGGAGTAAAATGTTAACTCTTGCAGTGCTCTTAGTCGAGTGCTCTTCTCTCTTGTAGAAATTGGAGTAGATTTAATTTTTCTGTATGCTTATAGTTCAATATTTTTCTAATTGCGTAAATACTATTTATTCTACTAAAAAATAGGTGAATTCGGTTTGAATCCTCCTGTAGCTTAGGGATGTGTGTAGAAGGCCGTTAGATTTGTATTGCTCGAGTCGATAGGATGGATAGTCTTTCTCGTTGGCTAGAACTTGCCCCAAGCTATTTTTTAAGCAAGGGTATAGGTTAGTTCAATCACATGAGCGTGATGTAGGACATCATTTTGGCCCGGTTGAGCTTTGTACCATTCGGAATGTCTTATCCTCGCTAGCCCCGATGTGCCTTCCCCTTCTTTTGATTCAGCTCCACCATTATTTCACCAAAGCCTCATAACTGATCCTAGTCGCACACCCAAGTCGAGCTTTAGTGTTTTATATTTTCATTTTGGGGTGTTATGTGGTGAAATTCCTTGTGAATATGTGGTTGTGCTCCAAAGTTCTTATTTGTTGAAATTGTTAAAAAAAAAAGGTTATTTGAAAAAAATATATAAAAATTAATTTTGAAAAAGAAAAGTGAAATGAAAAAGTGTAATTGAAAATTCTATTTGAGATGAGATTGTATTGGGAGTAGGCAGTGCACACACCCATATTTTAAAAATTAAGTCTGGGGGTGTAGTGTACTCGCATGTATTTTGGTTAACGGTTAGATTCTTTTTTAATACTAGCTCATTTGGGTTATGTGTGTAGCCTTCTTATTTATCTTTGTTTTGCTCACCGAAACCCAAGCCTCATCTCTTCACCTAAAGTCATACTGATTCGTTTGTGAACTAAACCAGTGTCGTGGAGTGGGTGCGAACAGGCAAGGATAAGGTCACCGATATTGGTGGATTCCTTTGGAGGTAATCCCGAGCCCCGATATTTGGCAATGCTTGCCTTAGCGATTAGTCTACTTTCTCCCTACGCGTGACCGAAAGATTTACCGTGATTGCATTTTTGAGTAGTAATAAAATATTGATACGCATTGTGAAAATTATAAACTATTTTATATACTTATAAATTTCCTCTATTATATTTTTACGCGCGCGAGCATGCGACTTCGCATGGTACTTCGTATCTCAATTTCTATATTAGCTAGTTTATTTTCCCTATCTGCATAGATTTTATTTGCTCGGGACGTAGAAACAGGTAAGTCTGGGGGGTGTGATGAGTCCTATTTATATACTGATTTTCGGACTCATCTGGGCTAGTTTTCTTTCACAAGCACTTCACTTTTAGTTCGTTATCGTATATATTTCATCTAATCTTTATTTCCTTTGGAAGTGCACTTATAGACCCGTGGTTGTGTATTTTTGTTACTTTTACTGATTGTACTTCTTATTTTGATTTCCTAGAATGTCTGCACATATTAGTGGTTAGTATTTCCTATAGGTATAGGGGTTTTGTTGGTGCTCTGGGTTGGTTTGGCGCCCATTTTTGACTAATTACCACTGATCGTGCGTTTTTACATGTTCACGCTCAGTGGATTCCTTAGCGCATGACCACCGGTCGTGCGCCACTAATCATGTGCATTGATTCCATTTTTCCAAGTTCTGTCTAGGGCAATCACACAACCAATGGACATAGTACGCAGAACCTTTGGTTGTGTGCCACTACTCGTGCACGTTTATCCCATTTTTCTGGAGTTATGCCATTACTAATCGCACGATCATGGGATCCAGTACGCACGACCTCTGGTCATGCACCACTGATCGTGCACATTTATATTAATTTTTTCTATAATCTATAAATACGCAAGTTCTGCCCTAATCCAGGGGCTGGACTTTTTCTCCGCCGTTTTTGTATCCTAGGTGGGTTCTGCCGATCTCCTTCTTCCTCATTTTAGGGAGGGGCTCCAGGCAAGCTTTCAACACCAAATTCAAGCTGAAGCTTCCTCTCGGCCTCCTCCTTCATTCTTGAGCTTTAAGAAGGGTTTGACCTAGCTTTCACCATCAAGCTCGGAGGATTTTGTGTCATCCTCCATCGGATCGTGACACGAAGAAGACGGGTCCATTGGGAGTTAGTGATAGCCTCTTCTACCCCAGACAATATTGAGGACCGAGATAGGATGCAGATTGACAACCCGACGATTCCTTCCGTGAATCCTCAGCAAGACTTCGAATCCGATCAATGTTGCACTCTCTTCTTCTTTTGTTATTGATAGTGTAGTTTGATCTCTTTGTATTTGATGATATGTGCTTAATTTGATATACTTTTGTGTACAATCATGTCTATGTGATTTTATATTCACATTATTTTCTTGAGGTGCGCCATTATCCATCCTCCACCACACAGTGCCACACTAGTAATTGCTGGTGGCGTGCATAGTGAAGAGGTGCTCATGACCCTCATTCCGCCGTTCTCACAACCTCATCCTCAAGCCTACTCGTACATCCGCATAGCGATTCGGTGCATAGTGGCCCGTGTAGTTTTCTATCTGCTTGGCGAAGCATCGCATAGCGGCATCGCATAGGAGTAGTTTATTAGTGTTTTACTTTTTTTTCTGCAAACAATCAAAAACCCCTTCGCAAACACCGACCTAAGGAATTTAATCTCAAGTCCTCCTCAAAATTAACTCCACCTTATAGTGTTCCTTATGAGATTTATACAAGGTAAAATTTGCCCATTTTATATTACTTGTGTGACCGGTACACTTGTTGTAAGCCGCATCAGCTACTCACTCTTCTTTTGCAGAGATTAGCAGATACTTGCAAGTTCCATCCAGGTACTTGCAATTTAGTTTCATTTCATACCTGCAACTTACTCTTCTTTTGCAGAGATCAGCAGATACTTGCAAGTTCCATCCATGTATTTGCAACTTAGTTTCATTTCATACCTGCTACTTACTCTTCTTTTGCATAGATTAGCAGATACTTGCAAGTTCCATTTAGGTACTTGCAAGTTATAATTTTTTTGTGCTTTCCTCTCACTTGTGTTTTGCAGAGCTCATTGGAAGACATTCACGTATTCTTCGACAACCTAGATGCGTACATGACGTACCTATTTTTGCTTGCTTTAACTTTTCCTTTAAAGGAAAAAGACACACATTGCAAGACCTTTCCTGAGGAGAGATATCAGGTTCCATCTCTCCCTACCTCTTATTTTTCCAACGGATAGATCACAATTTTTTTGGGTCTCCTAATTTTTCAAAGTTTCCATCAGGACTTAAAAAGTGCGGGGATTATGTTAACCAAGAAATCGACGATCCCTTCCAAGGTTGCCATCTCGGAAGTCGCGGCCTGCTCCAGGTTCCCCCTGAAGGTCGTGGCCTGTCAGCCCCCTTTTTTCTAAGGATTGGCGGAAAGTATTCTTTGTCTGATCAGGCCGTGCGGTTAGATCGGTCTTCCCATCCTGACCGCCCAGGTCGCACAACAACCGCTCGTTCTGCAGGGGATGCAGACTGCTTCCTCACTCCGCCCCTGCAGGCCGCGCAGTTAGAAGAAATAACCGTGCATCAGTTCTCTTCCAATAGGTCCAACAGGAGACAAGCATCCTCCTTCAAAGATGGCAACCTGATCCTTCTATTCGGCAGGAGGTGGCAGACTTAGTCTTCAGTCCGTCTAAGGGAGGCAGACTTGCTCCTCTCCTGCTCTACAGCCCGCATATCCATACAGCGATCAACTCTCTTGTCTGCTAGCAATAGGCGGAATCAGTCTCAGCCCACCAATAGAGAAGACAACTTGGCAACTACTCTATGCCATTCCGCGCCATACCACGCAGACTCAACTACAACCCGCAAGGTGGACTCTTCATCAAACAGCAGTGTCGACCGCTTCCAGGCTGCCAGACACCTTACGCGACCTAGACTATTCAGTCTGCCAGAAAGGCAATCAAGGGACGCCTCCAGCAGGCGGCGGCCTGCTCAACCCATCCGCAGCAAGTTGGGAAGACTCGTTGTGTAGTCCGCCAAGACTATCTTAGCTCAGCAGCCGATCTGCCTCCTCTCCACAACGGGCTAGGCAGACTCATTCTGCAGTCCGCTAGCTAGCCCTCTAGATTCCCTGTGCCTGCTTCTTCCCAACAGCAGTCGAATTGCTCCTCAGCTCACAAAGATCGACGCAGGCTCGCTCAGTATAGCATAAACAGACTTGTCCCAGTCTACCTGCAGCAGATCAACTCAAGTGAACAAGTCCCTAACCGTTTGACAAGGTGTGGACTCAGCGGACTCCTCGTTCTACTCGCACAACTTACCTCTCTACCGAGGGTGATGTTACGAATACCGTTACCTCCTCGAGCCAATAAATAGGCCCCCATACCTCTCATTCATCAGGCACAGTGGATACGACAAGGTCAAGGCATTAAGTTTTGCGGACTCGGCTTCTCAGTCCACGCGAACTCCTCTTATTCTCCTCTCAGTTTGATCACGCAGTCTGCCCAGCTTAGTCTAGCAAGCTGTGGGATCAGCAAACCACGCAGTCTAACGACCTCTCTGGTCTAACCGCACGGCCTCTGGCATTTTCTTCTACTTAGCCTCCAGCTTCCCCCTTTGTACCCTTTTTGCTTTGTGTGTAAAGTTACAATCTCAAGCTGTAATATGATTCATAATCAAAGGAAAGCAAGTCGTAAGAGTGGCATTTAAGCCACGGCGAGGGAAGTCTGTTGTTGCCACTGCTAGCGATCCCCTCTTCTTCTCATCTCCTTTCTTCTCTCGGCATCAACCTACAAGGCTAACCATCACAGTAGTTGTCTGCTCGACAGTTCCTGATCAACCTTCCCTGCTATTCCTACATACTCAATAACCTCTCCTCTATCCGCACATCCTTGTTTTTTACCTCGCTTGTGAGACCGAACACCCGTTAGCTACTGGTGGCTGCAAACCCCTCCTCTCCGTTTTCGCGCATCAATAGGTCAATCCTTCCTAGAGCACACATGCATGGAAAGTCAATGAAGTTATACTTAGTTCAACATGCCCAACTCAATTTTAAAGGTGTTGAACTTGGCTTCATCTAGTTGCTTTGTGAAAATATCAGCCACTTGTTTGTCTGTGAGGAAAAACTCAAGACTGATGTCTTCCCTTTTCACATGCTCTTTAATGAAATGATATCTAATCTCTATGTGCTTAATCCTACTATAAGACATTGGAATCCTAGCAATAGAGATTGCACTGTAAGAATCACAAAACATAGATGTTTTACTTAGCTGGAGATTATAGTCTTGTAGTTGATGGTGAATCTATAGTAGTTATATACAGCAGCTTCCATCTGAAATATATTCTTATTCTGTAGTGGAGATAGTAACACTTATCTTCTTCTTGCTACTCCAAGATACCAGTCTTCTTTCTATAAATTGACAGGTTCTAGATATGTTTTTCCTATCATCTCTACAACATACAAAATCTATATCTGAATAACAAATTAGTTCAAAATCATTATTCCTAGGGTACCAAAGACTGTAACGTCCCGACCCTTTAGAACAAGCACCGCTATAGAGCTGCAGCTCAGTTGGTGACAACTGTTGTTAGGCGAGGCTAATAAAGGGTTGCGGGTTCAAAACCTTGCGCCAACAACCTACTGTGCGGATTTTAAAATGTACAGTGATGGTGTTGGGGTGTGCGGGCTGCAGTGGTGTAGCAGCGCTTGGTCTAAAGGGCCGGGCGTTATGGCGATGATCTTATTTGATTTGATATCGTCATATTTATGAAGTCATGACGTTACTTTTAACATCGAGTTAACGACGAAATGCCGTTAAGGCATTTTTGCATCCGTTCTGTTGAGTTGGCCAAATTCGTGAATTCTTATTGTAATTGGAAAATTTTGCATTATAAAATTAAGTTAAATAATTTTGGACTTGCTCATCAAGTTTCGTCGTTATCCGAGTGATATTCGAGCCTCGACGATTTTCCGAAGTTTTGTGGAATTTATGTTCACCGTAGAATTTGAAAATTTATATCTCAAGAACGGCTTGTCGGATTTTTTTTTGACTTCGTCGTTGGGTTCGTAGCATCAGTGTTCGCCTACGGTGCGAGTTTTGTTTAATTCAGCGCGTGTTTGGGCCTCCATTTTGAACTCGTGTTTCTTGTTCAAAAATATATAAATATGATTATTTTAATATTAAAGCACTATTCAATAATATCTTTTACTATTCATCTCTATAGTTTGATTTTGGATATATTTGTAAAAATCACTATTCATGAGGATAAAAAAATACTGTTTTGCAATTTTTGTTTTCAAGTGATCTAGGTTAGTTCTCGAGTATTTTGGGATTGTATTCGAGTACTCTACTGTTCATCTCAAGTATTTCTATGTTTGTTCTCGAGTACTGAATTTTAGTACACGAGTAACCTATTTTCTACTTCTCGAGTACCTCTAATCCTGTTCTCGAGTAGTCGGCCATCCTTCTCAACTAGTCCGTTCCGGTCTGCGTTCGGGCACCGTTTTGAGGGTCAAAACGGTGTCGTATAAAAAATGTTTAACATAAAATTTGTTCGTCTCAACGAGATCTACAAGTTTCATGTTGAGCACTTTTCGATTTGAATTCATCTTAAACCTCTATTTTAATTTTCCGTGCGCCCGCACCTAAATCGTCTGTTTTTTCTTCCTATTTAGACAAAATAATTTATAAACACGTGTATATATATATATATGTTTATACTCTGATACTTAAGGATATTTAGAAAAGAAAACTTCATATTCTTCCTTTCATTCAGACCGAACCGAAACAAGAGCGGCGACTCCCTCCCATTCGTGAATCTTCCAGTGGCCGCTGACGGAGCTCCGGTGCTCGAAATATTCAACCGAATATAGATCTGGAAAGCTCTCGTCTAGAGCTACGCCATCGTGGTAAAACTTTCCCCATTTCTTGAGCTTTCTCGTTAGGTATTTCGGCCCTAACTCCTATTTTTGGCCATTTTAGTTAGATTTCGACTTCCCTCGTCTTCTTTAGCCCCGATCTGCGATAAGGAGTTATTTGGAATGTTTTTACGTCAAAACCAAGGCAAGTGATGGTTTCCTCCTTCTCTTCCCTTCTTTATCCCGATTTGATGAAAATTTCTAACTTCTTGTTATCATTTTTGTTTTATAACTTATTGTATATAGTGTTGTTTAGATCCCTTGTCTAATTCTACTTATAACCTTCATGTTCTTGATTTTTGCTACCTTGCCTTATTAAGTGCTCTATTCTTTGATGATGTGGTTGAATCTCACTCCAATAACCGTTCCTCAACTATTACGTAGGATGTGTTAGAGTTTATTTTTTTAGGATTGTAAACTCTTCCTAAAGGTTGATCAACTGTTTCAATCTAGAATTGTCTAGTAGAATCTGATGTACCATTGTTATCTTGAGATTTATATCATGGTTTTCTTCGTAGAGATGTTGTGGGGTGAGACAAGCCGCCAGGCCAAGGATGGGTTAGGTTGTTCCCTTGAGCTCTAACCCCGGGTCGTTACGAGGTGTGACTTCGTGTTTTTTTTATTGCGGGTGTTTTAGTGGATGAACTCACCGCCGCGACATTTATTCTCCCTATTAGTACTTTGTGGGGTCTACCGGGTTTTTGGGTATTTGCGGTGAATGGTGGAGTATCCAACCTCCCACGCAATTAGACGGATAAATTGTCTTTGGGGTTATGTCTGGATGAGTTGAACACCTTGCCCATGTTGTTTTGGTTTTGGTGGAGTTGAACACAGGTGGCTAATAGGGGTTTGTCTCTCTCCTGATGGTTTAATATTGACCATTTCCCCTTATAGTCTTGTGCATTTGGGGTGTTGTGGTTACGTGATGCTTCACGTAAGTGTTTCTCTTTTTACCTTTGTAACTTGCTATTGTACTTGTTTATGTACCTTTTCTTTGGTCATGGGTTAGTACCCCTTAAAATTTGTACTTGTGGCTTTCTTTTTGCCATCACTTATACTTTCTTGCTGAGGTGTTCTGTATTTGGAATGCCTCAGGTTCAGATCTATAGCTGAGTTTGGTGCTGGTTTTTGGAGTGTTTGGGCGGCAGTGTTGGTCATGGTTGTTGCCTCATCTTAGCGAGGTAGATTGTTGTTTATTTTGTTTTTCTGGTTCAGACATACTTTACTGTATGTTTGTTGACGCCCACATGATTGTTATTTTTGGATACTTGCTAGCTGCTTAGTTTTCTTTCTGTGGATGTGGATTACTTGCTCTCTAGGATGTTTTATGTTAGCATTGCATGATAGTTATTCTCAGGTATAAAAATTACTATTACTACTGCATGCATTGCGTAAATTAAAATGTTAACTCACAATATTTAACGACCGTAAAAAAATCTACTTTTACTTCTACTATAAATTTAGAACTTGCATACTTTGAGGTGTCCTCTGGAAACCTCTAAACTCATGTAGGATATCTAATTTTTTAATGGAAGTATTTTCCGCAGCATTTAAGTACTTTTCTTGTGGACTAGATGAGAACCTAAGTCGAGGGACACGGTTAACTATTATACTTAAACTGATTTTACCTTTAAATAACTTAAAGAACCTTTCATCATGATTAAGTAGGTGTTTTGCCTGAGCGTCCGCAGTTATCCCCCGCTGATGTGGCATCATGATGCGTATTTTTCCTTACTCTGATACACCTTTATTGGCGGTGAAAAATGCGAGTTGTGATAGTTGGTATCAGAGAGAGGTTGGTTTGACAAGTTGGTCGAACCAGCCAATCTCGTTTAGTTTGTTTCCTTCTTTTATTTGCATACACACACCGATGTGACATCAGTATGTCTTAACCGAAGCATAGTCACTATACTCATAGCATGATAAGAAGTATTTGGGGCATATTATATAGTTTGGGATGCATAATATGTGTTTGTATATGGATCCACCATAGGAGGCAACATATGACGGTTATGTAGTATGGGATGCATAACCATCATCACATGGGTGCCCATTAGCACATTTTCTTTTATCGTTGCATGCAATGTTATGTAGTTTTGAGATGCATAACATTTCATGTGTATGCCTCTCATGCTTAAATTAAGGCCTTTTTAGAATACATAGAACTGCATATATAACATATCATCGCATAAGCACACGTGCTAAGTTATGGTTTACAAGATGACACATGTACACACATAATTTTAAAAAAGAATGAAGAATTCATGAATTCATATCATAGGCACATGAGTAAATAGGATGAGAGGATGTCATCCTAAGTAGGATATAGCATCATTATAAAATCCCATAGCAAGTTGCAGCACAAGCAAGTGTCTTTAAATATGGTCTGAACTAGTTGATTGGCTTAGTTGTAAACTAGGATTTTGAAGAGTTATTTGTTGCCTTTTAGAATGCCGCCAAAGCGTCCTGCGATGAGGTTGACTCCCCAATCAGAGGGTGAGTCATCGGGTGTGCGGAGTAAGGCGTTGATCGAGAGTTTGTGTCAGAGCAATGAAGCTCTGTCGAGGCAGTTAGTTATGATGCAGTCGCAGATTTAGTCGTTGTTGTCTACCGCTCCCGCACTGCAACCCATAGCTCAAGATTCTACCGCAGGTCAGGCCGTACCTGCCGATCCTCCTCCTCTGGTTCCCCCGATGACGTTACCGCTGGAGATGAACCTTATATCGTATTTCTAGCGGTTGAGGCTTCCCACTTATGTTAGGAGTTCCGATTTCATGGTTTTGGATGATTAGATTATCACTATGGATAAGATGTTTTTGTATTCGGGGATTGTTGAAGCCCAAAAGGTGATGCTTGTGGCCTACCAGCTAAAAGGCCTAGCAAAGATATGGTGGATTCTAGAAAAGGAAAGTTTGGCAGAAGGATGTTCTTGGAAGTCCTTCAAGAAGATGCTGCTGAAGAAGTTCTTACCCTCGGTCGAGCAGGACCGATTGATGAATAATTTCCTGCATTTGAGCAGAGAAATCTCTCTGTGAGAGAATATGAGATCGAGTTTAGTAAGCTGAGCAGATTTTCTCCAGATTTGGTAGCCTCGGAGGCAATAAGTGTGAAGCGTTTCCTTAGAGGATTAAGACGCGATGTCCAGCAATAGGCATGCGCTTATCGAGCTGAAAGATATGTTGACATAGTAGAATCCTCTTTGAAGGTCGAGGCGATCGAGAATGCCAAGAATCGAGGTGCTGTGGCGAGAAAGGAGAAGTAAAAAGGTGAGGAGGATGGAAGCTCCAGGGCATCTGGCCCTTCTTTGAAGAAGAAAAGTAAGGAAGTATGTAGCTTCTATGGTCGATCCTACCACCCTTTTGAAAGGTGCTTCAAGAGGACTGCCACTATGAAGCAGCAACATGTGCTCACCATCCATGGCGCACCTAAAGGAGATCTGGTGTGCACGCACTGTGCTAGGAAGGGACATGATGTGAGTCGTTGCTGGATGAAGGACAAGGTCTTCTTCCAGAGCGGGTAGAAGGGGAACCTGAAGACTTCATGCCCCCAGGCTCAGACTCCACTGCAGCCTGCTCCACTTAGGGTTCTGCCTCCGCAACCAAACCTGGATAAAGGAAAAGGAAAGCTGAACGTGGTGACCAGGGAGGAAGCTCAAACTCTACGCAAGTTATATCAGGTTAGCCCCAATTTAATTTATCTTTATTATTTCTCGTTTTTGCCCTAGTTATCATTCGTTTAGTAATATATGCTACAGTTTTAGGTGAGTTTAAGGTACGGAATAGGTGATCGCGCATTCTTTTCGATTCGGGTTCCACCCATTCCTTTATGGCCCGGAGGTTTGTAGATAAACATCGTCTGCATGTGGATCAATTAAGAGACTCCTTCAACGTCAAGCTTACCTCCGGTGATTCAGTGATATCTAATAAAGGAGTCCTGAGATGCCCTATATACCTAGGCGATTTCCTAGCCTTTGCAGATCTGATGGTGTTGGATCTGGCAGACTTTAGCGTGATATTGGGCATGGACTGGCTGTCCAGGTATGATGCGGTCATCTAGTGCAAGGCAAAGCGACTAGACTTCAGGATGGACAATGGACAACCTATGAGCTCTATGGATTTCTGGAGAAGGTTTCCCCAGTCATTTCTGCGGTACGTGCTTGTCGTTCTATAGGGTTTGGTTACGAGGCATTTTTGGTTTCTATTTTTTGCTTTGGAAACAGCTTTTGTTACGCCACATCTTGAGGATATCTCGTTGGTGCGGGAGTTTCCAGATATTTTTCCTAACTGTATGCCAGGACTTCCTCCGGTGAGGGAAATAGAGTTTATGATAGACCTCGAGCTAGGTACTCATCCTATTGCTAAAGCACCGTACCGTATGGCTCCGCGTAAGTTGGATGAGTTTCTTACTCAACTCGATGAGTTGCTGAGGTGTGGTTTTATTAGACCAAGTTCTTCTCCGTGGGGTGCTCCTGTTTTGTTCGTAAAGAAGAAAGATGGATCGATGAGGCTTTGCATCGATTATATAGAATTGAACAAGATGACCAATAAAAATAAATATCCCTTGCCAAGGGTCGATGATCTGTTCGATCAGTTGTATGGTAGTTTGGTATTTTAAAAGATCGATCTTTGTTCAGGCTACCACTAGTTGAGAATTCGTGAGGCAGATATTCCACAAACCGCGTTCCATTCGTTGCATGAACATTATGAGTTTTTGGTGATGTCTTTCGGATTGACCAATGCACCCTCTGCTTTCATGTATTTGATGAATAGTGTGTCTAAGGACTTCTTGGACTGATTTGTTATTGTGTTCATAGATGATGTCTTGGTGTATTCTCGCAATGTTGAGGAGCATACTCAGCATTTGTGATTGGTTTTGTCGATATTGAGGGAACATAAATTATATGCGAAGTTGAGCAAGTGTGAGTTCTGGCTACCTCAGGTGTCCTTTTTTGGTCATGTTGTAAGCAAGGACGATATTTTCGTTGACTGACCAAGATTTCTACTATGATAGAATGGGAGAGACCTTCTACACCTAAAGAGATTAGGAGCTTCTTGGGCCTGGCTGGCTATTATAGAAGATTCGTGGAAGAATTTTCGGTGTTTTCAGCCCCTCTAAAAAGACTTACTCAGAAGAATACTGCATTCAGTTGGAGTGATAAGTGTGAATAAGCCTTCCAAGAGTTGAAGAAGAGATTATGTACTGCTCCAGTTTTCACCTTACCTACTGACGGAGTTGAGTATGCTATGTATGTGGATGCATCACACATCGGACTTGGTTTTGTTTTGATGCAAGATGATAAGGTGATCGTGTATGGATCAAGACAATTGAAGATTAATGAAATAAAATATCCTACGCACGATTTGGAGTTCGCTGCTATAATTTGTGCACTGAAGCTTTGGCGACAATTATTGTATGGTGCGCTATGAAGAATCTATGCGGACCATAAGAGTATGAAGTACTTCTTCACTCAGAAGGAACTAAATCTGTTCCAACGTCGGTGGTTAGAATATGTGACTGATTATGAAGTGGAAATTCTCTATCATCTAGGAAAGGCTAACGTAGTAGCCGATGCTTTGAGTAGAAATACCGCAAAATTTTCAATTTGACAATACAGTCCTTGCTGGAAGAATTTCTGTTGATGGAAATTTAGGTTGGGAGTAGTACTATGCCTTATAGTTTAAAAGCAGAAGAGCCCTCTTGGATTTCCCTTAATCGAGCACATCAGAAGGATGATCCGGATTTGTTATACCTCCAGAATAGAACTCTGAAGGGAGAGCTACCTGATTTCTCCCTGGATGAGTTTGATACCTTGATGTATCGGGGTAGATTTTGCGTCCCTGCCTTTGGCGACATTCGGGCTAAGATCTGTGCTGAAGCTCATGATTCCAGTGTAGCCCACCTTCCTAGTTCCATAAAGATGTATAAAGATCAGAAGCAAATTGTTTGGTGGTCAGGAATGAAGAAAAATGTAGCAAATTATGTGTTAGAATGTTTTACGTGTTAGTGTGTTAAGGCTGCCCATGGAAGGCCTGGTGGTAAATTAACACCGCTTGATATTCCAAGTTGTAAATGGGAGAGTATTTCAATGGATTTCATCACCGGTCTACCGAAATCTCCCTGTGGGCACGACTCTGTTTGGGTTATAGTCGATAGATTGACAAAGTGTGCTCACTTTGTTCCCTTTAAGACTGGATATTCTATGAAAAAGATAGCTGAATTATATATTGATGAAGTCATCAGATTACATGGAGTGTCAGTTAGCATTGTATCAGATCGAGACTCCAGATTTACGTCTCATTTTTGGAAGAATTCACAAGAAGGGTTGGGTACCGATTTAAAGTATTCCACCACCTATCATCCGCAGACAAATGGTCAAACAGAAAGAGTAAATCAGATCGTAGAAGATATGATCAGGTGTTATATTTTGGATATTGGTGGTGCTTGGGACGAGCATCTTAGACACATGGAGTTTGCGTACAATAATAGTTATCAAGAGAGTCTGCTGATGGCCCCATTTAAGGCCTTATATGGGAGGCGTTGCAGAACTCCTTTGTTTTGGGCTCAAGTTGGTGAGAGACCATTGCTAGGTCCAGAAGCCCTTGAAGAGATGAATTGTGCTGTAACTCATATTAGAGAGAAGCTCCGTGTAGCTCAAGAGCATTATGAGAAGTATGCTAATCGGCGAAGGGTCGATCTGGAGTTTGTCGTTGGAGACTTTGTTTTTCTGAAAGTTTCTCTGATGTCTGGCGTCAAAAGGTTTGGAAGGAACCACAAGTTAGACCCCCAATACATATGACTTTTTTAGATTCTTGAACGTGTTGGAGTTTCGGCGTATAGGTTGGAGTTATCTGCTACCTTACTTGGTGTCCATGATGTGTTCCATGTGAGCCTGTTACGGAAGTGTATTCGTAATGATTGTCAAGTCCTTGACTCGATGTACCAGATTCAGCCCAACCTTACGTATGTTGAAGAACCTGTTTGTATTCTGGATTCTCAATATCGAGTGTTGAGGAGAAAGACCTTCCCTATGGTTAACATTCTCTGGAGAAATCAAGACGTCGAGAGCTCGACGTGGGAATTGGAGTCGGTAATGAGGGAATCTCATTCGGCACCTCTTCTCTTAGTCCTAATATGTCTCTATATTTTTGGTGGTGTTTGATTTTCTCATTTTTGGTTTGGTTTTGGAGTTGTGTTAAGTTTCAGGACGAAACTTCTTTTTAGGGGGAGTAACTGTAATGCCCCTGAATATTTGTTCGATGATTTTATTTGATTTGAGATAGTAATATTTATGACATCATGGCATTAATTTTAACGTCGAGTTGACGACGCAATGCCGTTAAGTCATTTTTGCATCCATTCGGTCGAGCTGGCCAAATTCGTGAATTCTTCTTGTAATTGGAAAATTTTGCTTTAGAAAATTAAGCTAAATAATTTTGGACTTGCTCATCATGTTTCGTCATGATCCGAGGGATATTCGAGCCTCAGAGATTTGCAGAAGTTTTGTGGAATTTATGTTTGCCGTAGACTTTGAAAATTTATATCTCAAGAACGTCTCGTCGGATTTTGGTTTTGATTTTGCCGTTGGGTTCGTAGCGTCAGTGTTCACCTACGACGCGAGTTTCGTTTAATTCGGCGCGCGTTTGAGCCTCTGTTTTGAACTCGTGTTTCCTTGTTCAAAAATATATAAATATAATTATTTTAATATTAAAGCATTATTCAAAAATGTCTTTTACTATTCATCTCTATAGTTTGATTTTGGATATATTTGTAAAAATCACTATTCATGAGGATAACAAAATACTATTCTGCAATTTTTGTTCTCAAGTGATCTGGGTTAGTTCTCGAGTATTCTGTGCTTGTACTCGAGTACTCTACTGTTCATCTCGAGTAATTCTATGTTTATTTTCGAGTACTGAGTTTTAGTACTCGAGTAACTTGTTTTCTACCTCTCGAGTACCTCTAATCTTATTCTCGAGTAGTCGGCCGTCCTTCTCGAGTAGTCCGTTCCTGTCTACGTTCAGGCACCGTTGTGAGGGTCAAAACGGTATCGTATAAATAAATAGTTAACATGAAATTTGTTTGGCTCGACGAGATCTACAACTTTTATGCTGAGCACTTTTCGATTTGAAGCCATCTAAAACCTCTATTTTCATTTTTTGCACGCCCACATATAAATCATCTATTTTTTCTTCCTGTTTAGACAAAATAATTTATAAACACGTGTTTATATATATAATTTTATACTCTGATACTTAAGGATAATTAGAAAAGAAAACGTCATCTTCTTCCTTACGTTCAGACCGAACCGAAACCAGAGCGGAGACTCTCTCCCATTCGTGAATCTTCCGGTGGCCGCCGAGGGAGCTCCGGTGCTCGAAATCTTCAACAGAATGTAGATCTGGAAAGCTCTCGTTGAGAGCTACGCCATAATGGTAAAACTTTCCCTATTTCTTGTGTTTTCTCGTTAGGGTTTTCGGCCCTAACTCCTATTTTTTTCCATTTTTGTTAGATTTCGACTTTCCTCGTCATCTTTAGCCCCGATCTGCGATAAGGAGTGATTTGAAAAGTTTTTCTGACGAAACCAAGGCAAGTGATGGTTTCCTCCTTCTCTTCCCTTCTTTATACCGATTTGTAGAAAAGTTTTAACTTCTTGTTATCATTATTTTTTTATAACCTGTTGTATATAGTGTACTTTAGATCCCTTGTCTAATTCTACTTATAACCTTCGTGTTCTTGATTTTTGCTACCTTGTCTTGTTAAGTGCTCTATGCTTTGTTGATGTGGTTGAATCTCACTCCTATAACCGTTCCTCGACTGTTACGTAGGATGTGTTAGAGTTTATTTTTTAGGATTGTAAACTCTTCCAAAAGGTTGATCAACCGTTTTAATCTAGAATTTTCCAGTAGAATCCGATATACCATTGTTGTCTTGAGATTTATATCATGGTTTTCTTCGTGGTGATTCTGTTGGGAGAGATAAGCCGCCAGGCCAAGGATGGGTTGTGGTGTGCCCCTAAGCACTAAACCCGGGTCGTTATGAGGTGTGACTTCGTGGTTTTTCTTTGTTGCGGGAGTTTCAGTGGATGAACTCACCGCCGCGACGTTTGTTCTCCCTATTAGTACTTTGTTGGGCTCTACCGGGTGTTTGGGCATTTGCGGTGAATGGTGGAGTATCCAACCTTCCTCGCAATTAGACGAATAAATTGTCTTTGGGGTTGTGTACAAATGAGTTGACCACCTCGCCCGTGTTATTTTGGTTTTGGTGGAGTTGATCAAAGGTGGCTAATAGGGGTTTGTCTCTCTCCTAATGGTCTAATCTTGACCTTTTCCACTTATAGTCTTGTGTATTTGGGGGGTTGTGGTTACGTGATGCTTCACGTAAGTGTTTCTCTTTTTACCTTTGTACCTTTCTACTTTAACTTTTTATGTACCTTTTCTTTGGTCTTGGGTTGGTAACCCTTGACTTTTGTACTTGTGTCTTTCTTTTTTCCATCACTTGTACTTTTTTGCTGAGGTGTTATGTCTTTGGAATATCTCAGGTTCAGAGCTGTAGCTGATTTCGGTGCTGGTTTTTGGAGTGCTTTAGTGGCAGTGTTGGCCGTGGTTGTTTCCTCATCTTGGCAAGGTAGATTGTGTTTTATTTTTTTTACTGGTTCAGACATACTTTACTGTATGTGGGTTTGTGTCAGTTTGTTGATGCCCATAGGATTGTTATTTTTGGAAACTTGCTAGCTGCTTAGTTTTTTTCTGTGGATGTGGATTACTTGCTCTCTGGGAAGTTTCATGTTAGGATTGCATGATAGTTATTTTCAGGTATAAAAATTACTATTATTACTGCATGCATTGCATAACTTAAAATGTTAACTCATATTATTTAATGACCGTAAAAAATTCTACTTTTACTTCTACTATAAATTTAGAACTTGCATACTTTGAGGTGTCCTCTAGGAACCTCTAAACTCATGTAGGATATCTAATTTTTGTAAAAGAAGTATTTTCCACAGCGTTTAACTACTTTTCTTGTTGACTAGATAAGTGACTAAGCCGAGGGATACAGCTAACTATTATACATAAACTGATTTTACCTCTAAATAACTTAAAGAACCTTTCTTCATGATTAAGTAGGTGTTTTGCCTGAGCGTCCGCAGTTATCCCCTACTGACGTGGCAACATGCCGCGTATTTTTCCCTTACTCTGATACACCTTTATTGCCGGTGAAAAATGTGGGTTGTGATTAAGACCGAGATCAGGTGTGCCCTCAAAATATCTCAGAATAATTTTTGTAGCAGAATAATGAGACTCTTTAGGGCTAGCCTGGTATCTAACACAAACACATGTAGCATACATAATGTCTGGCCTACTAGCTATCAGGTAGAGGAGGGAGCCAATTATGCCTCTATAAAAGGTTTCATCAAAAGGTTTCCTTGTCTCATCCTTGTCTATTGACACAATTGACCCCATAGGAGTTTTGATTATAAAGGTACTCTCCATTCCAAACTTATTGATTAGCTCCTTAGTGAACTTAGAATGAGAGATGAATATACCATCCTCTGATTGCCTAACTTAGAGGCCCAAGAAGTACTTGAATTCACCCATATTACTCATCTCAAACTATCCTTGCATAAGTTTAGCAAACTGCTTGCAGAGGCCATCATTAGTATACCCAAAAATTATGTCATCTACATAAATTTGGACTAGAATGATCTTACCGTTGACTTCCCTAAGGAATAATGTCTTTTCTATCATTCCCCTTGAGAATTTGTTCTCAATGAGAGAGCTAGACAAGGTTTCATACCATGCCCTAGGGGCTTGTTTCAACCCGTACAAAGATTTTCTTAGCTTAAACACATAATCAGGAAAGTTAGAATTAACAAAACTTGAGGGTTGCTCAACATAGACCTCCTTTTTTAGGTCACCATTTAGGAAAGTCGACTTAACATCCATTTGGTAGACCTTAAATCCTTTATTTGCAACATATGCAAGTAATAGTCTTATTTCTTCCAGTCTAGCAACTAGTGCAAAGATTTGATCAAAGTCAATACCTTCCTCTTAACTGTATCCCTTGGGAACCGGCTAGCTTTCTTTTTGATGATAATACAATTCTCATCAAGTTTATTCATATAAGTCCACTTGGTTTGGTTTGAATGATGTTATGTTCATGTGGTCTAAGAACCAGCTTCCAGACCCAACATTTCTTGAACTGGTTCAGTTCTTCTTGTATAGCAACAATCCAAAAAGGATTTATGTTGGCATCTTCAAAATTCTTTGGTTCAACTTGAGACAAAAAGCTTGAATACATGTCAAAGTTGAGGTTATTCTCCTTATTGTAACATATTGGCTTATATCTCCTATGATTTAATCTCTGATGTACAACCTCGGGCTCACGGGAGGGAGCCCAGCAGAGAGAAGATTAGAAGAATCCCCAGGAGGAGAAAAGGCCCTAAGCGAGAGGGGCCTAAAGTCGGGTCCACTCGCAACGGGCGAGAGGGGCCTAAAGCGGGGTCCACTCGCAGTAGGCGAGAGGAGCCAAAAGGTGGGTCCGCTCGCGCCAAGCGAGAGGGGCCTAAAGATTGGGTCCACTCGCAGTAGGCGAGAGGAGCCAAAAGGTGGGTCCGCTCGCGCCAAGCGAGAGGGGCCTAAAGATTGGGTCCACTCGCAATAGGCGAGAGGAGCCCAAAGGTGGTCCTCTCGCCAAGCATCGGGTCGGCAGGAAGAGATAAGGCCGGTTCAGCAATTGGGGGGAGACCGGTTCAGTTGACAAGCGGTTCATCCCTTTTGGCCTTTTTTACTCTTTTACCCTCGGTGGTCTGCCCATAGTCCTTCAGAACAGCGGAGTTCGGCTGTTGGCAGGCCCAACCCAGGGTATTCAGGTAATTTCACAGGTGCTTGTTTTGGTTATTTGCAGTTCAAATCCTGAAGCCTATAAATAGACCGGTAAGCTGTCTGAGAATAAGGGGTGTGGAACCTTCTTTTTCCTTCTCACTCAGGCACCTAGCTCAGCATTGGCTAGGGAGGGGAAGGATTCTAGTCCTTCCGGGTGAGCGGTGGGACCTCCGAGCTGAAGCTCCCGGTCTGTTCCTTTAGGTGTCTTGTTAGGAGCGTGGTTCAGAGAAAGTAAGCGTGGGTTGCAGCCTTAGATCCGAGCTTTTAGGAGAAACCAGTTCGACTGGTTTCAACATTTTTGGTGCGGTGAGCGTGGATCGCAGCCTGCGTCGAAGAACTTTGGATCATCTCATGGCAGGAGATCTAGGAGGAGGAGATGAGGGCGGAGGAAGTGAGGGCGGGTCCCAGAACCCAAGAGGATATGTTGGGAGGGAAGAATTCATGGCATCCATCGGGGGCATCATGGGGATGTTGCAGCAGATCTCGCAGCGAGGCGAGTGCGTGACCCCTCTACCTCAGGGGCCGGGCCTCTTGTCTCCGGAAGGAGCCGTCTCGGCAAGGGTAGGCGAGGATGCGCCAGGAGGGCGGCCCGGAAAGGAGAAAGTGGTGGAGGGAAGCGGGCGAGACCTGGCGGGAAGGGAGTTGTTCCCCAGCCCGGCGAGCGCCGTCTCGCCAGTAGATCTCGTCGCGCGAGTGGAGACGGCGAGACCCCTGGCGAGAGGGTCCCCCTTTTGCGAGCTGGTTCTTTCGGCTCCCGTCCCGGAGGGGTTCCGCGAGCCTGAGATGGTTTATTATGTGGGGAAGGATGATCCCCTCCAACACTTGCAGTGGTTTGAAGATGCGGTCTCCATCAGGCCGATGACGGATGCATTCAAGTGCCGCCTTTTCGCGATCACCTTGAAGGACAAGGCCCGGGACTGGTTTCATCAACTCCCAGCAGGGTCAATATATGGTTTTGAAGATTTGAGTAGGAGCTTCCAGCTGCGCTTCTCGACCTGAAGAAGAGGAAGAAAAATCCGGAGTCCATCTTCCTGATCAAGCAAAAGGCAGACGAGTCCTTAGCCCAGTACGTGGATCGCTTCCAAGAGGAAATCCTGGACATTCAGGAGGTGCCGGGGTTTGCTCTCCAGATGGCCTTTACTGTGGGTCTCAGGGAAGGCTTCTTCAAAATGAGCCTCACCAGGAAGGCACCCTTATCATTTGAAGGGTTGATGGAGAAGGCAGCCAAGGAGATAGCGATGGAGGCAGCGAACCCGGCTTTTGCCAAGAAATTAGCAAGGCTGACGGAGGTAGAGCCCAGAGAACCAGGAGGGGGGAGGCAGCAGGAAGGAAGGAGAAGGGAGGAGCCAAGGGGGCCGGCACAGCAGGAGTTGAGTTGGAGGCAACCGGAAGGCCCGGTTCAAGGGCAATGGAGAGGTCTTCCCCCGGGGGGAAGGAACTACTACCATGGAGGAGCAGGAAGGTTGCCACAGCTGGGGTGGAGACAGGGACCTAGGCCACTCCCACCCCCGCCTCAGCAGGCTATGGCTATAGGCCGGGGAAGAGGAAGAGGAAGAGAGCGAGGAAGGGGGGGAGCCGGAGCAGGGAGGAGAAGGAATCACCAAGAAGGGAGGCAGGAGGGGGAAGTAGCTATACCATTCTGTGACTTTCACGAGGAGGAAGGCCACGCGACAGCTACATGTCCAGAGTTTCTGGAGCTGAAGGGGAGAAGAGGAACGGGAGAGCAGCAGCCACCGGCGCGGATAGTAGAGATGACCGGAATGGGGGAGGAGGATAGATGTGTAGATCGGTCAGATGTGGGGGATAGAGGGGGGATCGGGGTGATTCATGGTGGGGTGGGCATCGAGGCTACCCGAAAGGCCAGCCTTCATACAATGTACCGTCGAGGTGTCGCCTCGACGTCGCAAGCCCCGCCCCCGTACGAGAAGATCACCTTCTCCAGGAAGGACTTGCCAGATCACGAAGACCCATTCTGCGATGCGCTGGTGATTCGGACGGCTATCGAGGGTTTCACGGTATCAAGGATCTTGGTGGACAATGGGAGCTCGGTTAATGTCATCTTCAAAAAGGCATTCAATGAGATGAGGGTGGAAGCCAGGAGGGTGTTAGCAGCGGACGGACCGCTGTTCGGATTCTCAGGAGAAAGGAAAGAAGTAGAGGGGAGAGTCGGTCTCCAGGTAACCCTGGGAGGGCTGTCCAGGAACTGCCGCTTTGTGATAGTGGACGCTCCCAGCAGTTACAACGCCATCTTCGGGCGCCCCTTGATTAGTGCCTTTAGGTGTGTACCATCATCTTTTCATCAATGTTTGAAACTCAATTCAGGAGGGACCCAGATCAGGGTGAGAGGAGATCCGAAGGCGGCCCGGGAATGTTATGTGACGGCAGTAAACGCTATCTCATGGAGGGGGGATGCGGAAGAGTTAGAGAGAAGACTGGAACGGGAGGAACAAGAGGAGAGTAGAGTTGAGGAGTGGGGAGGTGGCATTGCGGAGGAGCCAGTAATGGCAGGGGAGTTAAGGGTCGGAGGAGAAGGGAAAAAGGAGAGAGGAAGGAAAAGAAAAATAGGAGAGAGGGAAGAGTCGGTGCTAGGAGGAGGCCCGGTGCGGGTGGAGGAGAGGTTCGTAGAGAAAGTAGACATGGTAGTGGAGAAAAAAGAGGGTGGAGAGCAAGAGCTCGGAAACCAGGAGGAGGGGCTGGCAAAGGAAGAGGAGATTCCGAAAGATCAGGAGGAAGAAGAAGAGCCCTCGAGGCTGAGGGCTGCAGTCGAGCTACAGGAGGTGGACATCCTCACACAAGAAGGAAGAAAAGAGAAGATCAAAATCAGCGGAGAGCTTGGTCTTGAGGACCAGGAGGAGATCCGAAAATGCGTGCAGGAGAACATTGATATCTTTGCTTGGAGCGCGGCCGACATGCCAGGGATTGACGCAGATGTGGCATGCCATCGTCTCAACCTTGACCCCAAGGTTCGTCCCATCCAGCAGAAGAAAAGGGCCACCGCCTCCAGGATGGCCAAGCCTATCAGGGAAGAAGTGGAAAAGCTGCTCCAGGCAGGGTTCATATCTGCAAACAAGTATCCCGGGTGGGTGAGCAATGTTGTGATGGTAAAGAAGGGGGAAGGGAAGTGGAGAATGTGTATTGACTTCTCTCTTTTGAATAAAGCATGTCCCAAAGATTGTTACCCTCTGCCTCGAATCGACGCGCTGGTTGATTCAGCCGTCGGTTTTTCACTAATGAGTTTTTTAGATGCCTTTTCAGGATACCATCAAATACGCATGCACCCACCAGACATCAAGGATGTCACCTTTATCACCGAGGATGGATGCTTCAGCTATAACATGATGCCTTTTGGGTTGAAGAATGCGGGGGCGACCTATCAACGGATGATGGATCGGATTTTCCGAGAACAAAAGGGACGGAACCTCGAAGTCTACGTAGACGACTTGATGATCAAGAGCCAAGATCTCAAGTCTCATATTGCGGATCTGGAAGAAACGTTTGCAACGGTAAGGAAGTATAAGATGAGGCTTAATCCGCTGAAGTGCGTATTCGGGGCCAGTAGGGGAAAGTTTTTAGGACATCTCCTCACCCCATCAGGAGTAGAGCCCAACCCGGATAAGGTAAGGGCTATCCTAGAACTAGAATCTCCAACGAATACCAAAGAGGTCCAGCGTCTTACCGGCAAGTTGGCAGGGCTCAGCAGATTCCTTTCCAGGGCAGGAGAGAGGTGCTCACCTTTCTTTCGGACATTGAGGGGGGGAAAGAAATTCGAGTGGACCTCCGAATGCGAGAATGCTTTTCTAGCCTTAAAGCAGCAGCTCACCAAGGCACCGCTACTCCAAGGCCCGAGAGAAGGAGAGATTCTATTCTTGTATCTAGGGGTAGGGGCAAGGGCAGTGAGTTCGGTCCTCGTGCGGGAAGAAGGTAAAAAACAATTCCCGATCTACTATGTAAGTAGAGTCCTCAAGAAGGCAGAGCTAAAGTACCCCATCCTAGAGAAGCTAGCCTTCGCCCTCGTTATCTCAGCTCGAAAGCTCAGGCCCTATTTTCAGGCCCATTCCATCCAGATCGTGACGGACCACCCTCTCCGCCGTATTTTGGAAGGGGTAGAGCACTCAGGGAGGTTAGCTAAATGGTCAATAGAACTCAGTGAGTTTGACCTTTCTTATGTTCCCCAGTTGGCTATCAAGGCACAAGCTGTAGCAGATTTCTTGGTAGATTACACGGTGGAGGTCAGGGAGGCCGAGACGCCTCCCGTAGTAGCTTGGGAGATGCTTGTAGATGGGGCCTCGGGAAAGAATTCTTTTGGAGGAGGGATAGTTTTGGTAAGCCCTGAGGGAACACGGATCGAACAGGCCCTGAAGGTTCATTTCATCCTCACCAACAATCAAGCGGAGTACGAGGCCATTATAGCAGGGCTGAGGTTGGCTCGTGAGCTCGGTATATAAGATATTAAGGTCTCCACGGATTCTATGATAGTGGCAAGGCATATAAAAGGAGAATTTGAGGTAAGAGAGCCCACCCTCCAGTTGTACTTAACAAAGGTAAAGAGAATCATTGGGCAGTTCCGCAGTTTCTCAGTTCAACACGTCCCAAGGGAAGAAAATATTCGGGCAGACCTGCTCGCCAAGCACGGTCCTCGGGCCGGAGGAACCATGACAGAGCTCTTTAGGCCCTCCATCGAAGAGGGAGAACTGATGGAAGTAGATCAGCAGAGATCCTGGATGGATCCATTTACCACCTACTTGACGACGGGACGTCTGCCCGAGGGAGAGCTCGAGAAGAAACAGGTCAGGTACAAGTCAGCATACTACCTGCTAAGAGAAGGGATCTTATACCGTAAGACGTTGTCGGGGCTGTTGGCTCGATGCGTATCCGAGAAGGAGGTTGCGAGGGTGCTGGAAGAAATTCACTCTGGAGAGTGCGGCAGCCATTCCGGGAGTCGGACCTTGGAAGGAAGGGTGTTGAGGCAAGGCTATTTCTGGCCCGCCCTTAGGAAGGATGCCGAGGAATTCGCAAGGAAGTGCAGAAAGTGCCAGGAATTTGCCCCCCTTCAGCTCCTCCCGGCCCAAAGGTTGCGCACGATCACAGCTCCATGGCCCTTCGCCATATGGGGGCTAGATCTGGTGGGTCCATTCCCTCAAGCCAGCGGCCAGAGGAGGTTCCTGCTGGTCATGATAGACTATTTCTCAAAATGGCTGGAGGTGAAGGCATTGGCGAAGGTGACGTCTCAAGTGGTCAAAAGCTTCGTATGGGGGGAAATCATCTGTAGGCATGGGCTCCCTCTGGCCATTGTCACGGATAACGGACCGCAGTTTGCCAGCAGAGAGTTCGTGGATTTCTGTATACGACTAGGTATAGACCTTCGGTTTGCTTCGGTGCATCATCCTCGAAGCAATGGGCAGGTGGAAGCCGCGAATAAGGTCATCGTGAATCTCTTAAAGAAAAAGGTGGAAAACTTGAGGGGAAGTTGGGTGGAGCAGCTCCCCTCCGTCCTCTGGGCCTTAAGGACCACGCCAAGTTCCGCCACAGGGGAGACGCCATTCAAACTTTCCCATGGCTCCGAGGCCGTTATACCTGTTGAGTTCGAGGTCGAGTCACCTAGGGTGACGGCGGCAAGGAGGGGAGATGAGAAGTGGCCGCAGAAAATGGTGAAGAGCAAAGGCTCTCCCTCGACTTGGTGGAGGAGCTCAGAGAGCTGGCATCTATCCGACAGGAGGAGGTCAAGCGCCGAATGTCAAGATATTTTGATAAGCACGTCAGAGTCAAGCAGTTTGAGAAGGGAGACTTGGTCCTCAAGAAGGTGGATGCAGCAGGGAGAGGGGCTTCGGTAGGGAAGCTCAACCCCAACTGGGAAGGTCCTTTTATTGTAAAAGTGGTCTTGAAATCAGGAGGGTATCACCTCCAAGATGTAGACGGGACACCCTTAGATCGCGCCCGAAGCGGCGACGACCTAAAGCGTTTCTATCCTTAAAACTTTTGTTCATGTTCATTATTCATTATGAATGAGAGGTAGTTTTCTTTGTTTTTTTCTCTCTCACTTTCCAATGTTAGCCAACCTGGCAGGACCTTCTGGTACTACCATACAGTTCCAAATAGCTGTCTCCTCAAAGCAGGAAGATTTCATTTCGGAGAGGAGACCCCGAGAAGACCCGCTGTCCAGGCTACCATCGAGCTGGCAGGTCTGTAGGCTCACTCGGTGGTTGGAGTTGGTTTTGGAGAGGAGACCCCGAGAAGACCCGCTGTCCAGGCTACCATCGAGCTGGCAGGTCTGTAGGCTCACTTGGTGGTTGGAGTTGGTTTTGGAGAGGAGACCCCGAGAAGACCCGCTGTCCAGGCTACCATCGAGCTGGCAGGTCTGTAGGCTCACTCGGTGGTTGGAGTTGGTTTTGGAGAGGAGACCCCGAGAAGACCCGCTGTCCAGGCTACCATCAAGCTGGCAGGTCTGTAGGCTCACTCGGTGGTTGGAGTTGGTTTTAGAGAGGAGACCCCGAGAAGACCCGCTGTCCAGGCTACCATCGAGCTGGCAGGTCTGTAGGCTCACTCGGTGGTTGGAGTTGTTTTTGGAGAGGAGACCCCGAGAAGACCCGCTGTCCAGGCTACCATCGAGCTGGCAGGTCTGTAGGCTCACTCGGTGGTTGGAGTTGGTTTTGGAGAGGAGACCCCGAGAAGACCCGCTGTCCAGGCTACCATCGAGCTGGCAGGTCTGTAGGCTCACTCGGTGGTTGGAGTTGTTTTTGGAGAGGAGACCCCGAGAAGACCCGCTGTCCAGGCTACCATCGAGCTGGCAGGTCTGTAGGCTCACTCGGTGGTTGGAGTTGGTTTTGGAGAGGAGACCCCGAGAAGACCCGCTGTCCAGGCTACCATCGAGCTGGCAGGTCTGTAGGCTCACTCGGTGGTTGGAGTTGTTTTTGGAGAGGAGACCCCGAGAAGACCCGCTGTCCAGGCTACCATCGAGCTGGCAGGTCTGTAGGCTCACTCGGTGGTTGGAGTTGGTTTTGGAGAGGAGACCCCGAGAAGACCCGCTATCCAGGCTACCATCGAGCTGGCAGGTCTGTAGGCTCACTCGGTGGTTGGAGTTGTTTTTAGAGAGGAGACCCCGAGAAGACCCGCTGTCCAGGCTACCACCGAGCTGGCAGGTCTGTAGGCTCACTCGGTGGTTGGAGTTGGTTTTGGAGAGGAGACCCCAAGAAGACCCGCTGTCCAGGCTACCATCGAGCTGGCAGGTCTGTAGGCTCACTCGGTGGTTGGAGTTGGTTTTGGAGAGGAGACCCCGAGAAGACCCGCTGTCCAGGCTACCATCGAGCTGGCAGGTCTGTAGGCTCACTCGGTGGTTGGAGTTGGTTTTGGAGAGGAGACCCCGAGAAGACCCGCTGTCCAGGCTACCATCGAGCTGGCAGGTCTGTAGGCTCACTCGGTGGTTGGAGTTGTTTTTGGAGAGGAGACCCCGAGAAGACCCGCTGTCCAGGCTACCATCGAGCTGGCAGGTCTGTAGGCTCACTCGGTGGTTGGAGTTGGTTTTGGAGAGGAGACCCCGAGAAGACCCGCTGTCCAGGCTACCATCGAGCTGGCAGGTCTGTAGGCTCACTCGGTGGTTGGAGTTGTTTTTGGAGAGGAGACCCCGAGAAGACCCGCTGTCCAGGCTACCATCGAGCTGGCAGGTCTGTAGGCTCACTCGGTGGTTGAAGTTGGTTTTGGAGAGGAGACCCCGAGAAGACCCGCTGTCCAGGCTACCATCGAGCTGGCAGGTCTGTAGGCTCACTCGGTGGTTGGAGTTGGTTTTGGAGAGGAGACCCCGAGAAGACCCGCTGTCCAGGCTACCATCGAGCTGGCAGGTCTGTAGGCTCACTCGGTGGTTGGAGTTGGTTCTGGAGAGGAAGCCCCCGAGAAGACCCGCTGCCCGGGCTATCATCGAGCTGACAGGTCAGTAGGCTCACTCGGAGGTTAGGTAAAGGGGCAGCATATGGATAGGAGTTTCATAATTTGATCAAAAGCAAGATCCTTGTCCCAAAGGAAGAAGAGTAGGAAGGAGTCGGTCCCTCAAGATCCTCTCGCGCCAAGGGGCAAGGCGAGTGGAAGGGTACATGGCTATTCGCACCTAGAGTAAGGGGTCTGCTCTTCGGCCAAAGGGCGAGAAGAGGAGTACCTTCGTCTCGCAAACGAAACCAAGCATAATAACGATTCGAGACCCACTCGCGCCTGGGGTGTCCAGGATAAGGCGAGAGGAAGTGACACGTCCCTGCGCGAGAGCACTGAGAGCCCGCCCACTCGCGCCACAAGTAAAGCTAGCCCCTCCATCGTTAGGCGAGACGAGTCGCGATCTCGTTCCGCAAAGTAAAGAAAGGGTAGGCATGCAGGAGAGAGGAAAAGAAGGGCCTTAAAAATAAAATATATATATGTCATCCACAAAAAGAGGCTGTAATACAAAAATGCCTCAGTAACAAGTATCCAAAAGAGAAAAAGGGGGGGGGGAGAAGAGGAATATACAAGAAAAACACTGTAAAATAAATCCTCTATTCTTCCGCGCTGGAGGACGGGCCGTCTCCCTCCTCGCCATAAATCTCTGGTACCAGGTCGCGGGCAGTGACCTCCTCGCAGCCTTCCCTGATAACTTCCATCTCCTTCATCATCTTCACGATTAGTTCGGCGGTCCTGATGTTGGCGTCTTTGCAGAGTCCCACGACCTCGGCATGAGAATAATGAGATGGAGGAGGTTGGGGAATCACCACGCGAGAAGGCGAGAGAGCAGCCTCCTGAAGCCGAGTGATCTCGGACTCCATGCTTTTAACCTCCCCTTCCAGAGTAGCTATGCGCGAGTGCATCCTGTCGGCCGTCTCGGCATCCTGCGAGAGGTTTATCCATTAGGGGAAGTTGAAGGTGAACAAAGAAAGGGAAGGAATTGAGAATGGGGAAGGAATTGAGAATGGGGAAACTCACCACACCACCCCGAGCTTTGGCGAGAAGGTTTTCGGCCACGGCCAACCGTTTCTCAAGATCCGTGGACTTCTCGCGCTCGGCCGCCAGGCTCGCCTCTGAATCCCTCCAGCTCTTATTATTGTAAATCAGACGGCGTGAGACCTGGTGCGATAGCTCTAGCGAGCGCAGCTGGGATTGCGCGGCCCTCAGGATCAAATCCCGCGAGGGAGGCTCAGCGGCAGGTTCTCGCTCTGCGCCACCGTAAAGGCCGAAGCCCAGAGAAAACGCGTGAGCCGTAGGTTGGTCTCGCTCTATCCAGGGAGGAAGGAGGGTAGAGATAGAGACCCGGTTCGCCTCCTTGTCCCATGTCAGGGTTGGCTCACCGGCAGCATCCGGGATCGTTGGGCCCATATTGAAGTTCAGATGAGTGGAGGGAGCCGGGTGGCTGGAAGAGCCCACCTCGCGAGCAGGAGATTTAGAGGGAAGGTTGTCAGCAAGAGAATCAGGTTGACCCGTCCCGCCAATCGGCGAGATGGTCCGCTGACCAAGAAGCCGAGAAGGGGATTGGGGAGATTGGGAACCCAAAGAGATGGGGGATAAGGATCCCGACACATCTACCATCTCGGCAGTAACTTGCTTCGCCTTTCCAGAGGGAAGAGGCGCCCCTTTCTTGACCTTTGCTTTCTTTGAAGGACTCTGGCGAGACGGGGCGGAGCCTTCTGCAGGCCTTTTCTTCAGGGAGAGGGGTAGGTTTTCTCTCGCTGCCTCAGCTGCCATCGTGGCGAGGGCGACATCTTTGGAAGGTTTGATGCTGCTTTTGTAAGGCGGGCGAACGGGAACATTTCTTTCTCCTGGAAACGGCGAGACGATGCGTTTACAAAAACTATTCGTTTAGACCTAGACGAAAATAAAGGGCCCCAGCATTTACCTTCGCCTGGAAGCACAGGAAGGAGGGAGTCGAGGCCCCGCCTCAGGAACTGCACCTCGAAGTTCTTGCCGATAAAGAAGTCACAGAGAAGCTTGTCCGTGCCACTAACCTGGGGAGTGGTATAGAATACCTCGGCTGGCGACACGGGCGCCAGCGGAATGCCACCCATGTTGCCGCGAATAAAGACGAAGCGAGTAAGCCAGTGATGATTCTTGTTAGGCGTCTCGCAGACTTTGAGACCCAGCCCCGTGAAATAGAAAACGCCGTCGGCATTGGCGTGGTAGACAAAAAGCTTGCGGAAGGAGTTTAGGCTGAACTCGATTCGCTCCCGGCGCATGTAGCAGGCGAAGGCAACGAGTACCGAGATAGCGTTTGGGTTTAGTTGCGCAGGAACGGTCCCGAAGTATTTGAGAACCTGTTTCACTTCTGGCCAGAGGGGCAACCTCAGCCCCGCTTCAAAATGCGAGACGGGGAAGGCGAGTTCACCTGGATAAAAAGTGTTGATTGACTCGCCCACCTTTGGAGGGCGTGACTCAAAACCTTCCGGCAAGAAATCGCGAGTAAAGGCGTTGTAGTCCTCCTCGGAAATCCGGCCGGGAGGAAAATCATGGTCACCAAACCGCCTCCCGCATCGGCTTCGCCCCTCGCCTTCTTCAGCCTTCTTTTTTCCCATTCTGGACAAAGAGAGCGAAAGGGAGGGTGCGAGAAGAACAGGCGAGACGAGACACCAGCAGGATCAGTTCGCGAGAGGAGGGAGAGAGAGGTGAGGTTTAGGGCACCGAGACAGATCGAGAGCATGATCCGGGCCCCAGGGATAGGGGGGTATTTATAGCCCGTTGGGTAAAGAGCAAAATACGAAGAGGCAAAAAAAAATATCGTGTAGAGGAAGGGGAAGAGTCGGCCATCCTTCTCTCTCTCCTAGTTTCGATGGGGGTAACCTAACGAAAGTCCCAGGCCGGGGACGAGGCAGTATCATAAAAATACAATAAAAATAAAAAGAAAAAGTGATGATTTAAGCATAGATGTGACGCGCGAGTCACAATGTGGAAAAGCACGGTGCTAGAGGTAAAAATTATCAAAGGAACTACTTAAAGATGTTATTAAGCAGACCCATTCCGTAGATCCAAAGAGTTCGGGCGGTAGCCGCGAGAGGAAAAGAGCGGTACAAAAAATAAAGGCGTAGGGCGGCGCGAGGGATTCAATCCTTATGCCACCGCCAGCGCCCCCCACTGCGAGACCTCGCGCAGGGAGGACGGTGGGGGAGGTGAAAAGCACGAGCCGCATCTACGCCACGGCGCGCGAGACGGAGTTGTTGATCGACCTCGTTCAGAATCGCCTGGGGATCGGTCTCGTCTATCTCAATGTCAGCATCAACTTCAGAGGTCAAGCGGGCAACCTCCACCTCCAGCCAATCGATCTGCCGGTCGGCCGTTTGCTTGTCTTTCTCCAACTCTTGAATCATGATCGCGTGTTTTCGGAACATCTTGGCCACCCTGCGCTTCATCGCCAGCGGATCCATAGGGTCGCCAAGGTAATCTTCTATCTCGTCCATAGGGGGAGGAGGCGAGGAGACCGCTCGCCTCGGGCGCTCCTCAGCAGGCGAGTCGTCGGCAGATGAGTCTACTCGCACATCTGCAAAGGCAAAAACAGAAGGAAAGACATAATAAAAAGTGGGCGGCCGGAGAGGCTAGAACCAAGGGTAGGGGATTCCTAACCAGAGTGGCGAGAGGTCCCAGCGACATGGGAGGGCTCACCATTTTTTCCACCAAGAGTAGAAGGAGGAGTAGAAGGAGGAGGCGAGACGGGGTTTAGATGATGGCTGGCTAGAGGAGTTTGTGTGCTACCAGACTGACCGAGGGGTGCGTGACTTTTCTGAAAACCAACAGCAAAAGGAGCAATGAAAGGTAGATAGCGAACAGGTGAGGTATACAAGGACCTTACCTCTTTTCCCTGGGGAAGCGATGGTGTAGGAGGGATGCGTCTCTCCGGGGGATCCGGTAAGAGTCCTGACGGGGGAACCAGATCAGTTGTTCTCGCCTTCTTCGGGCGAGAAGAAGAGGGCGGGGGTGAGGAAAAAGTGCGAGCGGGAATTAGGTTCAAGGCAGCCGCACTCACCTTGTTCCGCTGGCGCACCAACGCGATACGATCGCGAAAGCTTTTGCTAAGAGACATGGCAGCAGGGTGAATGTAGCCGTAACAAAGAGAGGAGGCCTGTCGCACTTGGGGAGGATCCCAATATTTATAGACTCATGGGGGGGAATCTCACCCGAAAAAGATTCCGCTTTAAAGTCGCTGAGATGACGTGAGCCTCGGTTGGACTTTTCTTTTCGGGCTTAGACAACCCCGAAAAGAGCGGGGATTGTGTACAACCTCGGGCTCACGGGAGGGAGCCCAGCAGAGAGAAGATTAGAAGAATCCCCAGGAGGAGAAAAGGCCCTAAGCGAGAGGGGCCTAAAGTCGGGTCCACTCGCAACGGGCGAGAGGGGCCTAAAGCGGGGTCCACTCGCAGTAGGCGAGAGGAGCCAAAAGGTGGGTCCGCTCGCGCCAAGCGAGAGGGGCCTAAAGATTGGGTCCACTCGCAGTAGGCGAGAGGAGCCAAAAGGTGGGTCCGCTCGCGCCAAGCGAGAGGGGCCTAAAGATTGGGTCCACTCGCAATAGGCGAGAGGAGCCCAAAGGTGGTCCTCTCGCCAAGCATCGGGTCGGCAGGAAGAGATAAGGCCGGTTCAGCAATTGGGGGGAGACCGGTTCAGTTGACAAGCGGTTCATCCCTTTTGGCCTTTTTTACTCTTTTACCCTCGGTGGTCTGCCCATAGGCCTTCAGAACAGCGGAGTTCGGCTGTTGGCAGGCCCAACCCAGGGTATTCAGGTAATTTCACAGGTGCTTGTTTTGGTTATTTGCAGTTCAAATCCTGAAGCCTATAAATAGACCGGTAAGGTGTCTGAGAATAAGGGGTGTGGAACCTTCTTTTTCCTTCTCACTCAGGCACCTAGCTCAGCATTGGCTAGGGAGGGGAAGGATTCTAGTCCTTCCGGGTGAGCGGTGGGACCTCCGAGCTGAAGCTCCCGGTCTGTTCCTTTAGGTGTCTTGTTAGGAGCGTGGTTCAGAGAAAGTAAGCGTGGGTTGCAGCCTTAGATCCGAGCTTTTAGGAGAAACCAGTTCGACTGGTTTCAACATCTGAGATGATCTCTCAAGTGCCTGATAGCTTCTAGCATTCTGTCTTTAACAACTTGAACTTCAATTGTTGGATCCTTGTTGGGTATTGTATCCACAATAACCCTGATTTGAAAAAGGGTCTCATTAAGCTAAGATGAATTGAGATTGTATTTGATGTTGTATTTTCAGTTATGTACTTGCAGGTCTACATTTCTAAGTACTCACAAATGTCAGGTTACGGTTGGTCAGTAAACACAGGACTATACAATATAATCCTTCATTGTGTAGGTCAACGTGTTGACTCACGTGTAATCTCTCTATTGGGGTGTACTTCTATACCAAGTTCATGAGGAGGTTCAAGGAAGGAGAAGGACTTGAAATTAGAAGACAAAAAATTTACCAAAGTAAAATTCGTCGAGTATTGTAAGGGATATTTGTCGAATTCGTCGAGTATACTCATTGATACTCGTCGAATTCATCGTGTATACTTACTAGCACTCGTCGAATTCATCATATTTTACTCGGGGTAAAATCTTTGAGAGTTAGAAAAACTGCCAAGTAAAAATTATCGAGTATTCCCTTGTATACTCGTCGAATTTGTCGAATGTATCAAACGATACTCGCCGAATTCATTGAATATACTAGTCGATACCCGACGAGTTCGTCGAGTCAATTCGATTTTACTTCTCTAGATTTTCTATGTAAAATTCGTTGACTATCATTGGGTTAGGCATCGAATGTGTCAAGTGAGCTAGCTGATACTCGTCTAGTTCGTTAAGTATACTAGCTGATACTCGTCGAATTCGTCGATTATGACTTCTGCCTGGCGTCGAATGCCAAATTGGAATGAGCTGAATTTCTCTAAGTAAATTTCATCAAATATCACTACTAGTTCGGCGAGTATACTCAACTATACTCGACGATACTCGACAAAAATGACATGGGTAATTTTTCCATCAGTTTTTCAAATCTTGGCTCGGGTTGAATGACGTCAATGCATGGTGATTTTGAAGGTCTTGTTTTGGAAGTTCTTTTATAACCGTTGTTTAGGAGTTTATCTATTAATACTTAAGGTGGATTTTTCATAAACCCTAATCGTGTTATCATACTAAAATTTCAATTCGAGAAGGTTTTCGAATTCGTAACCATTGGCTCTCGTACAGTTTGCGATTTTCTGATCGGCCGACGCTAGCTCTACATGATTCGATAATCATCTTCTAACTCGATTGGATCCTTATAATCTGAAGGTTCCTATTCTCCTAGATCTAGTCGATTTAAGATTCGAGATTCAAAGTCTTCAGGGTTTCCGATTTTCCGTGTTCTCTAAGTTATTGAAGTTCAACCTATTCGAATAATGACGGATAGAAGACTTCAGATCTTGTCAAGATTGTTTTTAATACTATTGTGTAATACTATTTTACATTTGTAGGAGATTATATCTCAGAGTTGTGGATCCGTTTGTGGATCGCGTTATAGATTCGGTTGTGGATCGAGTTGTAGGAGAGGTTGTTCTCTGAGTGGTAGGAGCGTTGTCTCCGAGTTATAGGAGTTGAGGCTCCGAGGTGTAAGATTTGGTCAAATCTGAGAAAGGTGAAGTAGCAGAATCTATCCCTTTGTGGTAGATAGTCAAGGCAGGACAGTGAACATACCCAACTCCGGGAACCACTATAGATCTCTATTTTCTATGTGCTTGCATTTTTAAGTAATTTTTATTCCACAAAAAGACACAGATATCACCTATTCACCCCCTCTAGGTGATTTAAGTTGACTCTAGATACTTTCAATTGGTATCAGAGGGGCATTTTGTTTGATATATGTTTAACACCTTGAATAAGATCTCATATCTAGCGTGAAGAGATTCCGCTCAGTAGACGTGGACAGAAGCAAGGACATGTCTTCTATGAAGTTACTGATGTGCACCAAAGAGAACTTTCCCATGTAGAAAGAACGAGTCTGATTCTTCATGGAAGCAACAGAGCCGAGGATTTTTTAGATTGTGGAAGAAGGACCTCATATACCTACACAAGCCTCAGCTCTGAATCTGGCAATCATGATTCCAAAGAAAATGATGGACTTGACCAAGAATGAAGTTTCCCTCATCTCCTTGGACAAAAGGCTAAGAAGATTATAGCAAGTGCAATGGATGACTCTATGCTTCAAAACATATTCCACTGCAAATCTACCAAGGAGATGTGGGACTGCCTTGTAATTCTGATGGAAGGTACCAAAGAAGTTAGAGATGATCATAGATCATTGATGAATCAAGAATACGAAGCCTTCAAGCAAGGTGCAAATGATATAATTGTTGATAGCTTCGAGAAGTTCTTCAAGATTGTGAACGGCCTCAGAAACTACGGCCGCATCTTCACTAATGATGAACTAAACGACAAGTTCCTAAGATCCCTGATAAAGGACTTGGACACAAAAGTAGTAGCCATTGAGGAGTTTGGGAAGCTACTAGAGATTGACCCCAAGAACCTTTCGGAAAGCTGCTCTCCTACGAGCTTCAAATGAATATTAGAAAGAAAGAGGAGCAAAATAGCAGGACTTCAAGAAGAGGGAAGTTAGTTTCCCTGAAAGCTGAAGGGTCGAAAAGATCTAAAGCCATGTTACCTTTAAGGACACGAGCTCCAAATACTCCAGAAGACTCTTTATGCGTCGGCAAGTGCACTGGTCGCTGTTAAGTAATAATTTTGTGAATAGCTTCCCCGAATGTCGATATTGAGGGAATGCAGGTTGGGTATCGTGATAGCGTTGTAGAAAGATCGTTACTAAGAGTTAAACGAAACAACAAAGGTTGGCTTTTGATTCCTAATTCTAAAAAAACAAAAAGAAAACTAATGCGGGTCGTAAGCACCGCTTCGCTTGGTATAGGGAACTAATGCAGGCCACTATGCCGTGCTTCGTGAGGCGAATGGACGGAGAAAAAGTGAATGGAATGAACACACATGCGGAGAGTGAGGGTCGTAATCACCTCTTCAACCACCAACACTAACCTTTACTAGAGTGGTTCTAGTGCGCGAGTGGAGTGGATGTGAATGGAGGCGAGTGCATCACAGTTAACAAAATAGGATGTAACTTACCCTAGCAAACTGCATTCATAGACAAATAAAAGCAAGTTCAGGTTCATTACAAGCTTTAGAGTAAAATCCACTCTGGAGAAGAGGTAGAATAAACCAAAAGTGGGAAAGCCCAGCCGTGCTTCTTGCCTGGAATGGTGGGTTGTCAATCCACTGCTCGACTCAGACCGTGGTTGCTTTCGGAGGTAAATGGGTTGTCAATCCACTTGTCTTCCTCCGTCTTCTTCCCTTTCCATCAATCTTTTCTCCCATTTTGTCCAAATGAGTAGTACCGAAAGATCTCAGTTGCACACTACTATTGGCGGGGAACTCTGCAAAGGGTTGAAGATGACTTCGTATCACTGGAGAAGGCTTCGTGGAGGGTGGAGATGAGTGGAGGACCTATGTGGGAGAGAAACGATGCTTCGTGCGCAGCAATGTTCCGAAAAATGAGATTCCGTGCCCTAATTTGCGGGAGCATGAGTTTAAATACGCTCAGAAGAAAACATGAGCGCACGATCAGAGGCGCATGACTGGTGGTCATGTGCACTGACAGTTGATGATCGTGCACTCTGATCTAGAGAAACATGTAGGTGGACAGAAAAAATTTATATATATACGCACGATCAGTGGCGCACGACCAAAGGTCGTGCCCACTGGATCCCACGATCGTCCGATAAGCAATGGCAGAACTAAAAAATAGGATAAACGCGTATTAGCAGTGGCGCACGACCATAGGTCATGTGCACTATGTCCAATGGTCATGCGATTGCCCTGAAAGAAATTGGAAAAATGGAGAATAGTGCGCACGATTAGTGGCTCATAACCAGTGGTCGTGCGCTATAGATCCAATGATCGTGCGCAGTGTTCCTGTACCATTTGTGGTTTGATTAATTGACCGTGCATGACCAGCGGCCATGCGCTAAGGAGTCCACTGACTGTGTACGTGTAAAAACGCACGATTAGTGGCCCTTAGGCGAAAAATATTACCAAATAATCCTTGAACACTCACACGACCTTTATACATGCAGTAAAAACAGAAGAGCCACCGAAATGGGCATTCCACATTCTCCAGACACAGAAAAACACCAAGTAAAGGGCAAAAGTACAATAACTACGAAATCACACTGAAAACGAGCCTAAAGTGCACTTAACATGGAATGGTTATAGTAATTAATATGAACAAGTATGCCTCTCATTTGTAGTACATCATCGAGAAAACTGGCCTAGATGAGTCCAAAAATATGTATATAACTTTGACTCATCACACCGCCAAACTTAAACATTTGCTCGTCACGAGCAAATCATCACATTGTGGACTGGAAAATATTTAGCTGGCTTAGTAATTTTCAAATAAAGTTTTGAGAGAAATCAAATATATCTTGGGCATAGAAAATATAATAGACAAACTTTTTAATTATACTAAAGAATGTATACTTTTTGACAGACATAAATAAATATTGTATACACTCAAAATTTGGAATTCTGGAGAATCGTTCGGTCATACGTAGGAAGAAAGTTGGCAGGCCACTCAGGTGAGCATTGCCAAAGACCGAGGCTTAGGATCACCTCCAAAGAAATCCATCAATGTTGGGGACCATACGCTTGCCCGTTCACACTCTCTCCACGGTACTAGTTCGACTCAAGTGTGAATTCATAGGACTTTAGGATAATCATGGGGCTTGGTTGTATACATATGTAAGGATGCACAAGGATAAAAAATGACGGCTAAGCACAACCCAAATTATCTCGCACAAGACTTATACTCAAACCAACAAAAATTGCAGGTGCACCACACCACCAGATATGAACTTAACTATAGGTGTGTGTGCAACGCCTACCACTATAGCAATAACTCAAATGGAATTTATTTTTCACTATCTTATTTCTCAACAAACAACATTTTTCTTTCTCATTTTTTTTTACTTTTATAACCACATTCAGCACATATTATCATGAAAACTCCAACTCACAATCACATAACATCACCATAACAACAACACCAAATGCAAGAAGTGACATAATAATAGCTCGATATAGGGGCGTTCTACTGGGAAAGGCTTTTAGGTTTTGGTGATCACACAGTAGGGCTGAATCAACGGGAGGGATAGGCACAACATCAGCTAACAAGTATTAACATTAGGATGGGGTACAAAGCTCCACCGGGCCAAAATGATGGCCTACATCACACCCACACTTGACTAACCATGCACCAATGCTTCGAGAGTTGCTTGGGGCAAGTTCTTAGCCACCAAAAAAGATGATCCTTCCTCTTTACTCGAGCAAAATGAGTCTAGGGATGGTTACACACATCCCTACACTACCATTCGATTTCACAAGATATAATATTTTTTGAGTTATACAAACAATATTTACATCCTGCAGAAAACGTATAAATCTACGAGCATAAAGAAAAATTAAATCTATACAATTTCTACACAGACATGGAGTACATGATTATGAGCACCACACGAGTTTCACACTACTCTATCCTAAAATCCTAAGCCAGCACCACTATTTTAAAGTTTACACATAAGCAATGCATTTGACTTGAGCCGTTTGTGTGGATAAGATCGCGCTCAAGTGGGTTATTCAGTGTGTGCTATAGTGATTTTGAAATAAATAAATAACAAACTGGTATCCTATAAAATGTGTGCTCGTGTAGTGACCACAGGAATTCTCTCCCCCTAGACTTGAATGCGACAACTCGTAAAACTAAACGCTCTAAATAATATAAAGAACTAGGGTAAGAAGTACACATGCTAAAAACTGAGCATACCAGTCATGCTACGAGGTTGTCTGTTAGCAGCTGGTTTACCGCTCTTCAAAAATTTCCACCACCTGCAAATTAGAGATCCCACGCAAAATAAGAAAATAGAAATACATATATAAAAGGAAACACAACACACAAAACAGGTCCAATTGATCCTACTTGGGTTTTCTCCCAAGAGCCCTTTTGTTTACCGTCCTTAAGGTGGACTGAGTACCTGTATTTTAACGTGCTCTTAATAATAAAGTAAGATTTAGTTTATATTACAAAACAATTATTTGAACTAAATAATTGATAGTAACTGAAAAAAAGAAATGATAATATAGATAACTGATGGGTTTATTGTCTCCCAACAGGACTTATTCAAGGACCATGCACTCTATTAACTGATGGGTGTACGAAATTTGAAGTGCTCTGGCAGTTGTTCAAGTTCACATTTCGGTTGCGGGTACTGAAATGGCGACAGAACAAATACCCACGTACCTGTGCAGTTATAACTGTCTTGAACATCAGGCATGGGTAGAATAAATGTTGTGAAGCTCGATGAATCTGACTCCACCACCACCCGATCTCCATCAATGCTAGGATGCATTACAGGCCCTTGCACTAAGTGGATCAGTTCGACGATGTGGTCCTGCAGAGAAGTAGGCACGAGAGCGGGGTTAGGAAATAAATTAGAAGAATGACAAAGAGTAACCTCAATCTTGGGGATGATCCCGGTGTCATCTCCCATCGACGGAATTTTGGGTGGATCTACACAGCTGTCTAGGGGTGTGCATGTATGTGCTATAGCTGCATCCTCCTAGTCCGCACATTGGAATTCCTTACATGGTACTGAGGCAGCAACCTCGGCCATATAGATGTCCTCCTCGACTGGATATAACAAAATGTTACAAACCACAACTTCTCCCTGCGAATCAACCTCCCCAACAGTGTCATATATAGAAAGAATGCTTTGCAAAGTAGAGGATAAAGGAGCTATTTTCGCTAAAAATTAAAGAACAGGCTCCTCACAACTAACAGACCCCATACAAGATGATATGTGTACTTTAGGAGTAAAAACATCCGTGTCAGGGTTTATATTGACACATGTATCTGTGCAAATACTAGTATTTCTCCCATCAAAATCTAAAGGTGGCACTAGTATGTACCAAGATACAGAAGGGGTGCGGGAAGTTGTAGGAGTGGAGACAATCTGAACATTCGGTTCATCATTCTCCACCCACTGCACCAAGTAAGCGACACACTACTTCAAAGAGTGATCCTAACTCCAACAAAATAAACAATGCTTAGCCGGCTTTGTCGGTACAGCAGGTGTTGATGCCGAAACAAAGTTTATCGGCAATGGAAGCGCAAATGAGTAGCTAACTGGCTTATATCTACCATATTGAGTACCAGATGAGGTTGCTGCTCCATATGTAGATCCTCGAGTGTCATGGCTACCATAGTCCTTAGGAAATATATCACTTTCATGAGAGATATCTCCACACAAGCGGCAACGGATATTAAAACTGGCCCACATTACAGAGATCACTAATTTCCAGGATTAAACTACCTTGCATGGATTCTCAATAAAAATCTAACAATTCCAATCGATATAAAAAGCAAAAATAGATTGGGATAAAACAAATTCAAAACAAGCAACTCTGTCATAACTCTCATAACACAACACAAATCAACAATATGCCTGCATTCCCCGGCAACGGCGCCAAAAACAAGATGCGTCAGCAAGTGGACCGGTCACTATAGAGTAATAATTTTTGGAATAGCTTCCCCGAATGTCGATCTCGAGGGAATGCAGGTTGCGTATCGTGATAGCATCGTAGAAAGATCGTTACTAAGAGTTAAACGAAACAACAGAGGTTGGCTTTTGATTCCTAATGTTAAAAAAATAAAAATAAAACTAATGCAGGTCGTATGCACTGGTTTGCTTGGTGGATTGAACTAGTGCATGTTGCTATGTCGTGGTTTGTGTTGTGAATGGACGGATATCAAGCGGATGGAATGAACACACGTGCTGAGAGTTAGGGTCATAATCACCTCTTCAATCACCAACACTAGCCTTTGCTAGAGTGGTTCTAGTGCGTGAGTGGAGTGGATTCTAATGGAGGCGAGTGCATCATAGCTAACAAAAGAGGATGTAACTAACCCAAGCAAACTTCATTCATAGACAAATAAAAGAAAGTTCGGGTTCATTACAAACTTTAGAGTACAATCCACTATGGAGTAGAGGTAGAATAAACCGAAAGGGTGAAAGCCTAGCCTTGGTTCTTACCTGGAATGGTGGGTCTACTTCTCGACTCAAACCGTGGTTGCTTCCAGAGGTATATGGGTTTTCAATCCACTTGTCTTCCTCCGTCTTCTTCCCTTTTCTTTAATCTTTTCTCCCTTTTTGCCCAAATGAGTAGTACCGAAAGATCTCAGTTGCACACTAGTCGTGGTCGGGAACTATCCAAAGTGTTAAAGATGACTTCGGATCGCCAGAGAAGGTTTCCCAGAGGGTGGAGATGAGTGGAGGACATGTGGGGGAGAGAAACGGCATTTCGCGCACAACAACGAGTTGAAAAATGAGATTGAATGCCCTAATTCGCGGGAGCACGGGCTTAAATATGGTCATCAGAAAATCAGAGCGCACAATTAGAGGCGCACGATCGGTGGTCATGCGCTCTGACAGTTGATGATCATGCACTCTGCTCTAGAGAAACCTATAGCTGGACAGAAAAAATTAATATATATGCGCACAATCAGTAGCGCACGACCAGAGTCGTGCACACTTGATTCCATAATCGTGCGATTAGCAATGGAAGAATTCTAGAAAAATAAGATAAACACGCATGAGCAGTGGCGCATGACCAGAGGTCGTACGCACTATGTCCAATGATCGTGCGTTTTCCCAGACAGAACTTTAAAAAATGGAGAATAGTGCGCACGATCAGTGTCTCATAACTTGTGGTCGTGCGCTATAGATCCAATGATCATGCGCAGTGTTCCTGTACCCTTTGGGGTTTGATGAACTGATCACGCACGACCAGCGGTCATGCACTAAGGAGGACACTGACCGTACGCGTGTAAAAATGCATAATTAGTGGCCCTTAGGCGAAAAACATTCCTAAACAATCCTATAACACTCACACGACCTTTGTACCTATAGTAAAAATAGAAGAGCCACCGAAATGGGCATTCCACATTCTCCAGACACAGAAAAACACCAAGTATGGGCAAAAGTACAATAACTACGAAATCACACTAAAAACGGTCCTAAAGTGCACTCAACATGGAATGGACATAGTAACAAATATGAACAATTATGGCTCTCTAGTGTAGTGCATCATTGAGAAAACTTGCCCAGATGAGTCCAAAAATATGTATATAACTTGGACTCATCACACCCCCAGACTTAAACATTTGCTCGTCCCGAGCAAATCATCACTCCATGGACTAGAAAATAGATAGATGGCTTAGTAATTTCCAAAAAAAAGTATTGAGAGAAATCAAATATATCATGGTCATCGAAAATATAATAGACAAACTTTTTAATTATTCTACAGAATTTTTACTTTTTGACAGGCGTAAAAATTTTTTGAATTTACTCAAATTTTGGAATTCTGGAGAATCGTTCGGTCATACGTAGGAAGAAAGTAGGCAGGCCACTCAGGAGAGCATTGCCAAAGACCGGGGCTCAAGATTACCTCCAAAGAAATCCATCAATGTCGGGGACCATATGCTTGCCTGTTCACACTTTCTCCATGGTACTAGTTCGACTCAAGCGTGAATCCATAGGACTTTAGGATAATCATGGGGATGGGTGTATACATAGGTAAGGATGCACAAGGATAAAAAATGACGGCTAAGCATAACCCAAATGAGCTCGCTCAAGAATTATCCACAAACCAACAAAAATTGCAGGTGCACCACACCACCAGACTTGAACTTAACTATGGGTGTGTGCTCAATGCCTACCACTATATATATAACACAAATGGAATTTATTTTTCACTATCTTATTTCTCAACAAACAACATTTATCTTTCTCCATTTTTTTACTTTTATAACCACATTCAGCACATATTATCATGAAAACTCCAACTCGCAATCACATAACAGCACCATAACAACAACACCAAATGCAAGAAGTGATAAACTAATAGCTCGAGATAGGGGCATGCTGTAACGACTCCATCCCTTAAATAACATATAATAGTAGGTCCGGTCGGGGCCCCACACTATATGTCACAAACAGGCGGCGAGGTTACATGTTAATACCAAAACAGATACGCATCCTAACACAGAGCATGTTAGCGGAAGATTTTAACGTTCAAACTGAACTCAAACCATGAATGTCCACTATATATAAACAACCACATTTATATATATACAAACGAAGGAATGTAAAACACATACTCAAGAGTTTGGCTTATGGCCTTACAGTTACGCTTTACAAGTGTGGATTATAAACATTGGCGCACAGGGCGTCCACACAAGGACATAAAAAAGCCTTTGCTCAGCCTTCGAGGGCCACCACTAGCAGTAGCAGTAGAGGCTTCAGCTTTTTATTTCCAGCTCGGCTCTCTAGCACCTGCACAGGGACAACCCACCATTTTTGTGGCTAACAAAGCAACGGTCAGAATTCAGCTAACCAATTTATAATGACCCTCCCCCTTTTTCGGGGTAGTGGTATTCCTTCCCAACAGCCATAGCTTTTCACAAGAAGATATATCATACAATATGCACTCACGAACAATCAACATATCACAACCGTCGGTCACGCGTCCAGACGATCTGTGCACTCAGGGCACATTCTTGGTGTACCGGCGAACCAGGGTCCCACAACCACTAAAGGTCTTAAAACAAACGGTATTGAGCATTTAGTCTTAATAGCGAGCACGCTTAAGACTATCATTATGCTCTCCAACGAGACCAATAACTAGGTATACCAGTCGGTGAGACATAACACAGGTATAGATTAGCAACCCACCGTTGCTCAATTCGCAATGCCATCATCGCATACCGAAGTACTCATTGCCAATTTACAGGCGCGGGTCAAAATTCACCTTTCCTATTCGGCACTAAGCCTTTTTAAGAGCACACAGCTCACAATAGTAACACTGTCCTCCAAGGACTGGCTTCACAATCCAAAAAGGAGAGATAATGCAAGTGTTCCTCGCAGTCGCTTGGCGGGTTCAGCAGAACTCACTTTCTGCACCCAAACTCAACCAAAACATATCTCGAGGGTATTTTCCTGGAAATTCATTCCAATACTTCCGGTTACTACCCTTCACCGGTACAACCCATTGAATCCACAAACTACATGTTTATACGCGGAGTCTTCTCCGTTGCGCAAAATGCAACATCACCAATCCAGACCAACCTATCCAGATGGGCTTCATACAACACGCCTATTCTATACTACACACTTCCGGATCTATATACAAGACTGGGGATTTCAAGAATCAACCTAAGGAAATCCCTCAAAAACCACCTTTTGGTGGGGGAAATCCATAGACATACCAAAATGAGGACTTCACATGTCCAAGAAGAAAGATCGTTACCCTTGACGATCTCTTTGGAGCCATGGAATTCTAGCCAGATAGAAAGCACTGCAATGCTCTTGCCTCCATAAAGCTGGACTCGGCTTGCAATTTTGAAACCTGTAGCTCTACTGGAGGCCGAATCTCCACTCTTCTTCCTCCTTTCTCTCCCTTCTCTCTATCTCTTTTAGAAAGAGAATAACCAAGAGTAAAAGAGAGATAACTCTCAAGTCCTGGACTTAACTGAGCAGGGAGAAGCTTAGACCCTTAGATCCCATCTGAAGGAAATCAACAACCACAAATCGCCCTGAAATAACTTTTCCTGGGCCGAACACTGTTTGTGATACGCCCATTTCACAAGCCGTGTACCTTAAGCGATACACAAACCGACTAATCCAGAATAGGACACAGCCATGTTGCACGCTCGTGTCACATACTGTGTGACCTGACACAGCTTTAGAAATTCCCGTGTCTAGCTCGTGTTCAGCATGCCTCAATGCCCTAGACAATTCCAAAGGACACGGCCCTGTGACACGCTCGTGTCACAGGCCGTGTGCCTAGACACGGCTTCGGACACGCCCGTGTCCAGCCTGTATTCAATAGGCCGCACAAACCTGGCCAAAACCCGAGGAGGACACGGCCTCTGACACGCTTTTGTCTCAGGTCGTGTACCCTCTCGACAAACGTCGAGTGCATTTCATCGAGTACTCGAGACGATAAAGAGAAGTACATGGCTTGTGACAAGCCCATGTCCCAGGCCGTGTGCCTCACTCGAGACCCAATTCACACTCGAGTGAACAGATCAGGAAATGGCTTGGGACACGCCCATGTCCAAGGCCGTGTTGCTTAGACAGAACACAAATTTGGGATTTAGGGTGTTATACGTGCTACTTGGAAAGGCTTTTAGGTTTTGGTGATCGTACAGTAGGGCTGAATCAACAGGAGGGATAAGCATAACATTGGTTAACAAGGATTAACATTATGATGGGGTACAAAGCTCAACCGGGACAAAAGGATGGCCTACATCATGCTCACGCTTGACTAACCATGCACCAATGCTTCGAAAGTAGCTCGGGGCAAGTTCTTAGCCTCCGAGAAAGATGATCCTTCCTCTCGACTCGAGCAAAACGAGTTTAGTGACGTTTATACAAATCCCTACACTACTGTTTTATTTCACCAGATTCAGCATTTTTTGAGTAGTACAAATAATATTTACATCTGCAGAAAAAGTATAAATCTACGAGCATAAAGAAAAATTAAATCTATACTATTTCTACGCAGACTATGAGTACTTGATTAGGAGCACTGCACGAGTTTCACACTACTCTATCCTAAAATCCTTAGCCAGCACCACTATTTTAAAGTTTACACATAAGCAATGCATTTGACTCGAGCCGTGCGCCAGGAAAATATCACGCTCAAGTGGGTGATTTAGTGCGTGCTACAGTGATTTTGAAATAAATAAAGTACAAACTGGTATGCTATAAAATGTGTGCTCGTGTAGTGACCACAGGTATGCTCTCCCCCCAGACTTGAATGCGACAACTTGTAAAACTAAACATTCCAAATAATATAAAGGGCTAGGGGTAAGAAGTACGTATGCTCAAAACTGAGGATACCAGTCATGCTGCGAGGTTGTCCTTTAGTGGCTGGTTTGACGCGCTTCAAAAATTTTAGCACCTATGAATTTGAGATCCCACGCAAAACAAGAAAATAGAAATATACATATAAAAGGAAACACATCACACAAAATAGGACCAAGTGGTCCTGCTTGGGTTGTCTCCCAAGAGCCCTTTTGCTTACTATCCTTAAGGTGGGCTGAATACATGTATTATAACGTGCTCTCAATAATAAAATAAGATTTAGTTTATATTATAAAACAGTTTATTTAAACTGAATAATTGAGAATAACTTTTAAAAAGAAATGCTAATCTAGATAACTGATGGGTTTATTATCTCCCAACAGGACTTATTCAAGGACCATGCACTCTCTTAACTGATAGGCATATGAAATTTGAAGTGCTCGGGCAATTGTTCAAATTTCGGTGGCGGGTACTGTAATTGCGATAGAATAAATGTTGTGAAGCTCGACAAATCTAACTCCACCTGCACCCGATCTCCATCAATACTAGGTTGCATTACAGGCCCTTGCACTAAGTGGACCGGTTTGACGATGTGGTCCCTCAGAGAAGTAGGCACGAGAGCAGGGTTATGAAATAAATTAGAAGAATGACAAAAAGTAACCTCAATCTTGGGGATGATCCCGGTGTCATCTCCCATCGACGGAATTATGGGTGGATCTACACAACTGTCTAGGCTGGTGTAAGTATGTGCTAGAGCTGCATCTGCCTCGTCCGCGCATTGGACTTCCTTACATGGGATTGAGACAGCAACCTCGGCCATACGGATATCCTCCTCGACTGGATCAACCATAATCTTATAAAGACTAGCTTCTCCCTACGAATCAACCTCCCCAACTATGTCAGATACAGAAAGAATACTTTGCAAAGTAGAGGATGGAGGAGCAGTGCTCGCTAAAAAGTCAAGCATAGGCTCCTCACAACTAATAGACTCAATACAAGATGATATATGTACTTTAGGAGTAAAAACATCTGTATCAGGGTTTAGATCGATACATGTATCTGTGCAAATACTAGTATTTATCCCTTCAAAATCTGAAGGTGGCACTAGTACGTAAAAATATATAGAATGGTGCTGCAAGTTGTCGGAGTGGAGACAATCCAAACATCCGGTTCATCATCCTCCTCCAACTGCGCCAGGTAAGCAACACACTCCTTCAAAGAGTGATTCCAACTCTGATAAAATATACACTGCTTAGTCGGCTTTATCGGTACAATAAGTACTGATGCCGAAAGAAAGTAGTGCGGCAATGGAAGCACAGATGAGTAGCTAACTGGTTTATGTCTACGATGTTGAGTACCATAAGAGGTTGGTGCTCAGTATGTAGATCCTCGTGTGTCTTAGCTACCATACTCCTTAGGATATCTATCACTTGCATGAGAGATATCTCCACACTAGCGGCAATGGATATTAAAACTGGCCCATATTATAGAGATCACTAATTTCCAGGATTAAATTACCTTGCATAGATTCACAAAAAAAACTAACAATTCGAATCGACATAAAAAAGCAAAAATAGACTGTGATAAAACAAATTTAAAATAAGCAACTATGTCGTAACTCTCATAACAAAACACAAATCAACAATATGCATGCATTCCTCGGCAATGACGCCAAAAACTTGACGCATCGGCAAGTGCACCAGTCGCTGTCAAGTAATAATTTTGGGAATAGCCTCCCCAAATGTCGATCTCGAGGGAATGCAGGTTGGATATTGTGAGAGCGTCGTAGAAAGATCGTTACTGAGAGTTAAACGAAACACAGAGGCTGGCTTTTGATTCCTAATGCTAAAAAAATAGAAAGAAAACTAATGTGGGTCGTAAGCACTGCTTCGCTTGGTGGATGGAACTAGTGCAGGCCGCTATGTCGTACTTCATGAGGTGAATGGACAGAGAGCAAGCAGATGGAATGAACACACATGCAGAGAGTGAGGGTCGTAATCACCTCTTCAACCACCAACACTAGCCTTTGCTAGAGTGGTTCTAGTGTGCGAGTGGAGTGGATGTCAATGGAGGCGAGTGCATCACATCTAACAAAAGAGTATGTAACTAACCCAAGCAAACTTCATTCATAGACAAATAAAATCAATTTTAGGTTCATTACAAGCTTTTGAGTACAATCCACTACGGAGAAGAGGTAGAATAAATAAAAAAAGGGAAAGACTAGCTGTGGTTCTTGCCTTGAATGGTGGGTTATCAGTCCACTTCTTGACTTAGACCATGGTTGCTTCAAGAGTTAAATGGGTTGTCAATCCAATTGTCTTCCTCCATTTTCTTCCCTTTCCTTCAATCTTTTCTCCCTTTTTGCCCAAATGAATAGTACCGAAAGATCTCAGTTGCACACTACTGGTGGCCGGTAACTCTCCGAACGGTGAAGTTTACTTTGGATCGTTGGAGAAAGCCTCTCGGAGGGTGGAGATGAGTGGAGGACTTGTGGAGGAGAGAAAGAGCGCTTCGCACGCAGTAGCGAGGCGGAAAATTAGATTGCGTGCCCTAATTCACGGGAGCATGAGCTTAAATATGGTCAGCAAAAAATCAGAGCACACAATCAGAGGCGCACGACCGGTGGTTGTGTGCACTGATGGTTTATGATCGTGCGCTTTGCTCTAGAGAAACCTGTAGCTGGACAGAAAAAATTAATATATATGCGCACGATTAGTGGCACACAACCAAAGGTCGTGCACACTGGATCCCATGATCGTGCGATTAGCAATGGCAGAACTCAAGAAAAATGGGATAAATGCGCACGAGCAGTGGTGCACGACCAAAGGTTATGCGCACTATGTCTAGTTGTCATGCCATTGCCCCAGACAGAACTTGGAAAAATGGAGAATATGCGCACAATCAGTGGCTCATAACCGGTGGTCGTACGTAATAGATCCAATGATCGTGCACAGTGTTCCTATACCGTTTAGGGTTCTTTGAACTAACCGCTCATGACTAGAGGTCGTGCGCTAAGGAATTCACTGATCGTGCACATGTTATAATGCACGATCAGAGGCCCTTTGGCGAAAAACGTTCCCAAACAATCCCGAAACACTCACACGACCTTTTTACCTACAGTAAAAATAGAGGAGCCACCGAAATGGGCATTCCACATTCTCCACACACAAAAAACACAAAGTAAAGGGCAAAAGTACAATTACTATGAAATCACACTGAAAACGGGCCTAAAGTGCACTTAATATGGAATGAACATAATAATAAATATGAACAATAATGGCTCTCTAGTGTAGTGCATCATCAAGAAAACTGGCCCAGATGAGTCCAAAAATTTGTATATAACTTGGACTCATCAACTCTTAGCCAAGCACGTCAGGCTCTAAGCTATCTGATAAAGAGTTTACACTCATCTTAAGTAGTTCAAAAGATTGCTCAGCAAGAAGAGATAAATGAAGAATCAGTCATCCTCCTCTGAGTTTAGAAGATCACATCGTGATGGTGATCGCTCCAAGAAGAACTACAACCGAAAGGACAGGTATAAATCTAAACCGAATAAATATTCTTCCTCTGACGTTGCGTGCTATTATTGTAATAAGATAGGACACATGATTGCAGAGTGTCCATACAAAAAGAAGGAAGGATCCAAGAAAGAAGAGATCCTTCAAGGGCAAGAGGAAGGAAGAGTAAAGCTTCTTTGCTAAGAAGTCAAAGACTCTTAGTGACAGTGACTCAAGCGAATCTAGTTCAATGAATGAAGATGCTTACTTTGGGCTTATGGCTCGATCATACGAGGAAGTTGGCGAATCCGAGTATCACGAGAAGGTAAAATCGCACACGATACTCTCTGAATCGGAGACGTCAGCTAATGTTCATGAAGGCTATTCTTCTGAGGAAGACGATTCCAACGTGATGGCTCAGTATCAGGAACTTTTGAAAGTTTTTGACAAAGGCCGCAAGGTAGTCAAAAAGCAAGCAAAATAGATTGCCTCCCTCAAGGCAGTGGAAACAAGCCTGGAGGAGGAACTTGCAAAATTACTTCCTCTCAAAGATGAAGTCCACTCCTTGAAAGAGAAATTGAAATGTATGACTGAGACATTAAGCCTAAAGGAGAAATACTTAGATGAGCTAGAAAAAAACCACTTGGTGGAGAGGAAACTCGTTGAAAGCTACTCCAAGCCCTCATCGATGAATTTTATGCTCCAAAGATGGGTAGTGGTCTTGGCCACATAGCTGAAAAAGTTAAGGCTGCTAAGAGAGCCATCGCCAAAGGTAAAGGGAAGGAACCTCAAAGTCAACCCTCCTTTAAGAAGGTTATTTTCCCCATGAACAAATATGACTCTAAGACGTCCTATGGGCACTTCTCTAGGCCTACCTATGTAGAGCTTAAGAAGCGCTATCAAGGATGGACTCGTCCCTGAGACTTTGGGGCAAGTGTTTTCAAGGCTTCTTACGAAGAGATAACTCTAAAAGAGTGTGGTCCTTATATTCATGGACCTAATTATAAGAAGGCACCGAAAGTCAAACCTTGTTTATCCATGGCTAAGGAGACTGAGAAGCCTTGTGTTTGCTGAAATCAGGAGACTTCGACCTCCAAGTATGTAGCCCCTGCTCAACCTCAAATTCAAAAAGTAAAGCAGGAGCATAAGAGAACGTACAATATATTTGACTGTTGGTGGTGCGGTAAAATTGGTCATTTTGGCGAAGATTTTTGGTTTAACCCTGCTAATTTTGAAGCTCGATGAGTTAAAAGTGCGAGACCAATCACTCACAACGTTAATGTTCCTAATGGTATATCCAAAGGCCAATAAAACTCTGATCTGGTATTTGGACAGTGGATACTCTCGGCACATGACTAGGACAAGAATCCTACTGCGATAATTCACACAGTAGAAGATAAACCAAAAATTATCTTTGGAGGGTATGATAGGGGAATTATGAAAGGCTATAGTATGATCTCCAACGACATAGTCTCTTTCACAAACGTGGTTTATGTTGAAGGATTACATCATAATCTGATAAGCATAAGTCAATTATGTTAAAAAGGCTATATTATTGAGTTCTACAAGGACAAGTGCCTAATAAAATCGTCTACTAGTTTGGATACCATCTTAACAGGCACTCGGAGTAGAAATATCATTTGTTTAAATTTTCTTTGTCTAAACAACTCTACATTAGTGTACTTTTTGGCTAAAAGTAGTGCGTCTCTTTGTGATCATTAAGACAAGAGATTAGCACATATTAATTTCAAAACAATAAACTTATTATTTTCTCACAACTTAGTGTGTGATGTCCCCAGCATTAGGTGTCTTAAAGAGAGTCCATGTCATACGTGCCAGATGGCTAAGAAGATAAGGGCTACATTTAAGGGAATTTCTTAAAAGTTTCCCCTAGGATTTTATAACTACTTCATATGGACTTATTCGGTCCTATGCCAATTCATATTTTAGGAGGTAAAGTATAAACGTTGGTAATTGTTGATGATTACTCTCATTTTACTTGGGTGTTACTTTTGAAACACAAGTCAGACACCTTTGATTCTTTCACTAATTTTGTCCGGCAAATTCAGAACAAATTGAACTGCTCAGTGGTCAAAATCAGAAGTGACCATGAAATAGAATTGAGTCTGATGTCATGACAAAATTTTGTGGAAGTCTACGTATCTTTCATGAGTTTTCCTCCCCATATACTCCACAAAAAAATGGAGTTGCTGAGAGAAGGAATAGAACCCTCATTGAAGCATATATTGAGTTCGGGTAACCTTGAAGCTTTTGCTAGAATGCTTTGAGTTAGGATTCGATTGTTTTTTTTGTTATTAACATGTAACTCTGCCAACTGTTGGTGGAATATGGCATGGGGCCCCAGCCGGACCTCTGTTATTTTTCATATGAAGGATGGAGGTATTACACACAGTGCCCAAAAGAAACTAATGAATGAACACAAGATCAAAAGTAAAAGGAGATGGATGCATGCACGTAAATTCTAGATGACTATATGCTTGAGGTCAAAAATCTTTTTACTAAAGGAATCAACTTCTTGGATGAAAGAATAACAACTGCAAAGAACTCTCTAACTTCTACTACCTCTAAAGAAGTCAAAAGGGGGATAAAGCAATGATAAAGGCAAATACTTAGAATGCAGTTTGGACTATAAATGTAATAGTTGCTCAATGGGTCTTGAGCAACTCTCATATGAAAACATTGAAACTGCACCAATCCCTGAAGAACTATATGGTGCTGGATATGGTGATCATAGTGGTGTTCAATATGATGATCAAAGTGCTGCACAGTGGGCAGAACCCTCAACTGCTCCAGAAATTCATACATTCAGTACCACTACTGTTCAGATTATCAGGGCTAAAGGTAAGGCAGTTGTTGAAGAAGATGAAGAAGTAAGGCTCAGTAAGAAGATATATAGAGAAGATATGGAGACCAGGGCTGACTTTGAGAAGTGGATTCCTCAATAAGGGATCATCATCTTGTCTGCCTGGGATCAAATAAAAGATCACAAAACTGACAGTGGAAAGCTCTACAGATCCCTAGAATGGGCAAAGCTTGAGAGAAATGAGGAGCTAAGAAGAAAATTCATAAGGGACAAAAAGTCAGGGGCACTGCCACCAGATGCTATGGAACCGAGCAAGTACTTCCCCAAGCCCTACATTTACTTTGAAAGATAGAGGGAAAAGGAAAAGGACAACAAAGACAAGGAGGAGGCTGCTAAGAAACCCAGTAGGGGGATTGTGATTAAGGAACCAGAAACTTGAAGATGTTTCATATTTTCCTTTTCGGGTTGTAAGAATATGAAAGTTTTGTATTAAGCACACAATCTGTCTATGAATATCTCATTAAATAAAAATCTTATTTCTGTGTGTTTACATCTTATTTATTTCATATACATCTTATTGACATCATATTCAATAATGTTTATCTGCTTAATTAAGAAGTGTAAATCATTGACTAAGGTCATGACTTCTTCATATAAGGGGAGATTGTTGGGTCTATTGATCACAATAACCTAGATTTTAAGAAGACCCACAAGTAAATGGTATACACATGAATGTATTTGATGCATCCCTTAGTTCAATGAATGTAGGTAGTTCTTTGTTGAGCTAAATTGACAGGTTGTCTGAGTCACAAAGATAGATGGGCTTATGATAGGTTGCTGGCAAAGTAGAAATCTGGCCAAGTACAGAAGCGTTGAGTGAAGGCAGTTCACTCAATGCCAAGAGGCTAAAAGTATTGACTGATGTTTAGGAAGTCAAAGCCTCTGTATTGCCAAAGCAGAAATCTGGCTAAGTCAAGAAGCATTGAGTGAAGACATTTCACTCAACACCAAGAATCAAAAGTGTCGACAGTACATCCAACAGTCAAAGCTGCAATGTTGCTATCAAGAATTCTATCTAAGGATAGAAGTATTGAGTGAGGGAAACTCACTCAATGCCTACTCGATAAGGATTTTGTCTAAGGACAAAAGCGTTGAGTGAAGACAATTCACTCAACTCCTCATAAGAAGCCATGTAAAGGCAAAAAGCGTGGAGTGAAGAAGATGCACTCAACGCCTATATTTAGAGAAATCAATCTAAGTCCAGATATGTCGAGTGATGAAGGCTAGCTCTATGCCTAAGCTGTTAAATTAAAATTCTATATACGTTGAGTGAGTAAGACTCACTCAATGCTCTCAACACCTCAAGTCGCAGAATTCTGCTAAATTCTTTTGCGTTGAGTGACAAGCCTTCATTCAATGCCTGTGCAGTCTGCCTGAAATTTACTAAGTATTGAAATGCTAACTCATGTTGACGTCAATAGAAATTAAAATATCACAGGACTTGCATGCAAGAAGACAAAATATGCCTCATGCCTTTAGTACAACTATAAATGCAAAAGTGATGGTACAGTTGCCATTTTCGGCTAGCCCATACTATACATAGAGCTGTTGAGCGGTGAGATACAAAAGGATAGTTCCGTTAAATTAGAAAGAAACCTAACGAGAGAAAAGTAGTTGTCTTCTTCCTCCTGATTGAGTTGAAGCATTCGAAGAGCTTGCTAAAACGTTATCTGTGATTCACAAACAGAGCTTTCTATTGAAGGAACTTTTCTCTGAAGATCAAATCATCTCTCAAAGTAAGAGCAGGAAGATTTATTTCTAAGGAATAAGAAACAGTCTCTGCAGTTACATCTCAACACAAGCATAATCGTCATTGAAGATCTTTTCTTGGTGTTGTGAAGAGGATAGAACTAAGTCTTCTCAGCTCAGGAAGAGGCTGACTCAGAGATAATTTCTCTGGAGTCATTCATCACCAACATACTTACTCTCTCTGTAGGATCTTAACTGATCTGATCTGTAAGCTTAAACTATAAAGTACAAGTGGTAGGATCGTTCTGTGGATCTAAGTGTAGGATCCGTCTATGGATCTGAGGTAGGACATGTGTGCCTGAGATGTAGGAGAGTTATTCTCTAAGGTAGGTGATCTATGGATCACTGAGTTGTAGGAGCATCATTTGCTCTGAGTGATAGGGCCTTGGGACTGAGGTAGGACATAAAAGATTCTTAGAGATCCTGAGGGATCTATGTTATAAGCTCTTGGAGCCGAGTTTGGAGAAGTTGGCCTTGTCTAACAAACTGTTAGAAAGAAGGGAGGGACAGTCGATGTTCCTAAAACATAGAGAACCACTATAAATACTTGTGTGCTGATGTGTATTCCTGAAAGCTAACATAACACAAAGTCACAACACACCAAAGTAAGAAGATAGTTTAAAAAGACACAAAAACCAATTCACCCCCCTCTAGGTGTTTAGCCACTCTTGAAAAAAAGACTTCAAAAGTCTTTGTTCAAGAGTAGCTATACACCTAGAGGGGGGGGAGTGAATTTGTTTTCAAGTCTTTTTGAACTCTTTTAACTTTGGTTATGTTTTGTGTTATATTTTGTTTTTAGATTTCAAGATACATAACAAAACACCAGAATTTATAGTGGTTCTCCTATCTAGGTTACATCCTGTTTCCCCCTTTACCTATCTAGTAGTGTGCTAGATTTGGCAAACTTCTCCTTTATCATGGCTCCTTGAGCTTACACCTCAGATCCGATAGGATCCTACACCTCAGAGTGAAACTCACTCCTATCGCTCTGGGTATAACAACTCCTATCTAAGGCAAAATAGCCCCACATTCAGAGATATCAGTACTCCTACCTCAGATCTATATAGAGATCCTACCTCAGGCACAAGCCCTACCACAGATCCTAAATAGGACCCTACAACTCAGAGACTCAGCTCCTACTCTTAGCCTTCATAACTCATGCTTACAACTCAGATCAACAGATGATCTTACAGAATGAGTTAAGGTTTGGTGAGGATGAACTCCAGAGAAATAGTTCTCTAAGTCATCTTTCTGAATTGAGAAAATCCAGTCCAAACTCTTCACAACAACTAGACTTTAGATCTTTAGAGTGCTTTGGCTTATGCTGAGAAGAACTGATGCAGAGCTCTGTATCTTCAAGCTTTTGATGTAACAGTGTTGTAAGCAGTGGCTTTAAAGATGAACAAAATCTTTTGAATGCTCTGCTTCTTCTCATATTACAAAGAAATGTTTTCTGTTCTTACTGTAGAAGACCTAAATATTTTTAGTTCCTAATTTCTTCAACCAGCAAGCTTCTTTCTATGTACAGGAAAACTTTTGTAAATCTGAGTATAACGGATTTACTAAATTGATGGATAAGATGACTATCATGATAAAAGCTCCTTATGATTTCTCTGTAAAAGTCCTTTTTATCTCCTATCAACCAATGACTCTTTTCTCTGTATGGGCTAGCCGAAATGGGAAAAATTTAAAGTACCTTTAGATTTAATTACTATACAAAAGGCATTCAATTCCATTTGTCTTCTAGTACACAAGTCCTGTAATTTTTCAATTTTGGATGACGTCAGTATAACATTGCTTGAGGACTTAGCAGTTTTTAGTCAAACCGTAGATCTTTCGGTTTTTCTTCAGTTATTGATATTTCAATGGTTGAGGCTTTTACAAAGCTTATCATTCTTTGATTTCCACTTTTATAGGAAATATATTTATCCTGATTGTAACCCAAACATACTATCCTTTTGTGATAATGTCCAGTAATGTCTAAAATCTGGGCATTTGGTTGTTTCTTGGCATACTCATTATGATCAAAGATTGTTTCTGGAAGAGTGATTGATAAATCAGAAACATTTCATTCCCTTATTCCTTAGCTTGTATTTTTTCAAGAAAAAACCTTCACTTATCAGTTAAGTCATCTTCTGATTCTTTGAACTCAGCTTCCTCTCTTTCTCTTATTAATTAAAATCTTTCCCTAGCTCAATGTATTTAAACATTTTCTGTCGTTGAACACTTGACATTAGGACTGATGGATTCTAACCCTGTATAATAGAAATCTGAATCATTTTAGAATCCTCCACCTATTTAGAAGGCATCTGAATCATTAAGACTGATGGATTCTCCCCCTATATAATAAACATCTGAATCAATTCAGAATCCTCCCCTAGTTTAGCAAGCATTTGATCAATTTCTGATTCTGAGACTAAGACATCACAAAACATGTCTGAAACCATGTCCTCATTAAACCTTTCTGAAATTTCTTTGATATATATATGTATATATATATATATATATATATATTACAACTTCAAACACATTCTGAATCTGGAGTCCTGCTATCCCTGACTTGAATTTTCACCCCCATCTTTAAATCTCGAATGAATGATTTAAAGACTTTCGCAGGGAGCATACTTTGATAAACTTGTTGATCACGAAGTTGTACGGAGCTTGATAATACATTTATCTTATTTTGAAGTATCAAAAGTTTACCATTGCACTCATCTTTGAAAAATTAGAATTCCTTGCTGAGTCTAGTTACTCGTGGCGTTAGAGCTTGAACAAGAATATCCAATGCATCTTTCTCAGTCAATATTGAATGTACTTGATTATGATTAATACAAGAGTACCTGCAAAGATTATTAAGAAAAATGGAGAGAGCAGGTAGAGGAAAGAGAAGCGGGGATGATGAAGTATTTAGAGAAAATACGAAGTCTAAAAAAATAGGAATGTCGAGAAATTAGGGCATAAATAATTCCTTAGACGACGTGATGTCGATTTCTTTTTGACATATGGGAAAATATCATAGTCAACACATGCGTTTACTTGATCCAAAACTCTTCATAAATACCGTCTCTAGACATTGCGTTGAATAAAAGTGGATGTTCCATCGACTTAAATTAAACGTTATGTCGAATACAGACTTAAATTTTCAAGTCTTTGAAGGTTTTCCCACAATATTTGTAATGAAAAATGATGTTTTTTTTAAAATCAATTACTTTGCTTTATCAAGTATGCCCAAAACATTGATAAAGTGGTTGTGCTTGATTTTATCTAGAGAATTTGTGAAAATATCTACCCTCTAATTTTCAGAAGTTATATATTATAGAGAAATATTTCTTTTTTATACATTATATCTAAAAAAGTAATGTTTAATTTTTATATGCTTTGTCCTACCATATAAGACAAGATTTGAGGCAATTGAAATAACACTTGAGCTGTCACAGAATAATGTGGAGGTACTGAAATTTAAGTTATACTCAAGTAACTGATTTTGCATCCACAAAATCTTTGAACAACAGCTTCGAGTAGAACCATACACAGCTTATACTATAGAAGTGGAGACTGATGTTTGCTTTTACTGAACCAAGATATCAATCTAGCACCTAGGAATTGACATATTCTAGAGTTACTTTTTCTATCCAATCTACATCCTGCAAAATAAACATCGTAATGTCCATATAATTCAAACTCTTATTTTGGAGGATACCATAATCCCATCTTAGGTGTACCCTTAAGATATCTTAAAATTCTTTTTACAGAACTTTGATGAGACACTTTAGGATCTACCTGAAACCTTACACAGATATTTATGGTAAATATTATGTCTGTCCTACTAGCTGTAAGATAAAGAAGAGATCCAATAATTGTTGAAATTGTTGGAGTGAAAGTGGGGGTTGATCAGGCAGACCGCGCAGTCTGGGCGGACAGTATTACGGACTGGTGGTGCTTCCTGAGCAGTCTGGTGTTGCGGTCTAGTGGTGTGTTCTTAGTGGTAGCCATGCGGATAGGTTGCATATCCGCGGTCTTGTCGGACTGGATTGGAGTTGGCAAACTGGGTGGACTATTGTTCGTGTCTGCGGAGCTCGCTCCAAAGGTTTTCTGGTTGGGGACTTGGTCACGATCTGTGATAAGTTTTGGTTGATCACGGAGTCTGCAATGTCTACTAGTTGACTAATTGATCTGTTCCTTTAGTCGTGGACAATGTTGTTGCGGGCTGTGTGGTGTCCACAGGTATGCGGACTAGCTTCTATCCCACCATCTTTGATGTCAGGCAGATAGGCTGGTGTTCGTCCTTGTCTATGCGGACTGGGCAGACTGCTGTGTGCTAGCTGCGGGCTGGGGTGGTGTTTCTATCTACTGGGTCGGTAACCACACTCATCTCCATGCCTATAAATAAGAGCCCCTATGAACAGAAAGTTGAACGTGGGTTAATTACTGCGGTCTCGGATTTTCTATCCGCACAGTTTGAGAAGGTTAACTGGGTTGTTGTTTGTAAGTTGTATGACTAGCACGGAGAAGCCAGGATTTTGGTGCTGACTGTGGTCAGGGATCAGTGGAGCTTGCAGTTAACAATCAGCAGTTTGCAGCAAGTCACGGTTATGGCCAACCGGTCTTCTCTCCTTCAGCTTTCCCAGTTCATTAACTTGTCCTCCAGTCTCAACGGTCTGTTCTTCAGTTCGGCAGCGGCTTTGCTCGCGGGCTCTTGCAACTAGAAAATCTATGTGGTCAGGCAGCTTATAGAGAGCGGACAAATATGTTCAGCAGAATAACGAGTTGTTCGCGGTCTATGTGGATTCTGTAGTTCAGTTTGGTGCAGCAAAAGCTCGATAGTCTCAGCGGTCTTTAAGGCAGTCCTTCTGGCTTGTTGTTCTTGCTTTATTTGTATGCTCTTCCTTTATACGTCAACGAATTATCTCTCGCCATATATGCCCTACCTCTTAAAGAAGATTGTTGATAATAGAAGACTTGTTTGTTTCCTTCTGTTATTTCTGGTTTATTGAGCTTGGTTGATGGTTAAGTGTTTCTGTTCCTGGTTCCCTTTTTCCGCTTGATCAAGATGTCATCTTGATAGATTTGAATGTTTTACTTGGTATTATAGCTATCTCCCAGATCTTCTTGAGGAATTTTAACAATAATTGCTCTATAACATTACTGATCAACAGATTTCCCGAAAATATCTTTAACTAAAACAACATTAGTACCTATGGGAATTTTCATAATGGAGTCAGATATAGTATAAACTAGCAACGTTCCTGGGCTTTCAAGATATCGGTTTCGCACCTTACACACCCTAGGTCAAGGGCGTGACCTAGGGTCGTGAATCACCAACAACCTTTATTATAAATTCAAGACAATGCCAGGAGATGGGGAAGTCAGATCTAGTTAGTTTTAAGAAAATTTTGGTGTTCAGTTTTTAGTATTTTGTATTTTTTTCTGTATTTTCCATTTCATAGTGTAGTTTTTAGCTTTATTTATTTTTAATTCAAGGACTCTTTACTATTGAAATCATGTATTTCTTTACCCTTTTATGTAATTCCCTCATAATGTTTAGTAGCAAAACTTCATTTAGCACTTGATTATGATGAACTTTAGAATGAAATAAACTTTATTTATTTTTCTCAAAATCGTCGAGCTCTCTATTATTATTCACTTCGATTTATCTTTGAATTTAGTTACGTCGAATTCATATGTCATGAATATGTTCTTTGATCCTAGATTTTACCGAGAGGTTGTGGATACAAGGGTATAACTCAAAGATAAAAGGAGTTGTATTCACTCCTCGAGATAGGATGACATAAATCTTCCGGATTGGAGTTAAATCCAATAGTGGGGTTCACCGCCTAAAGCAAGCTTAGGGGTTTTGACTGGCTGAGAGGTCTTAATCGATCAACCTAAGGTTAGTCGAGAGTGTAATCTCGATAGAGGCGGTTACATTTTTGGGAACCTCCACGGTCGAAGTAGGTAATTTAGAAGCTTGCATTTAATTATTTCATGAATTTTTATTTTAATCCAAAGGGATTCAAGATCAAGTGCTAATCTTTATTTCATAGAATTTCCTTCAATTGTTTTATCACTATTTTTATATTTGATAAAATAATATTAATTTGTGTGAGTAGAAGTAATCAACAGTCCCGGAAGAATACGATACTTGATATTTTATTTTAAAATATCATATACTATGAACGATATGTGCTCTTGCTTATAGTTTGTAGATTTGTGAAATATATTTATCCTAGATTTTTCTCATCACTCCCACTTACGAAGAACTCCTTGAATTATATGAAATAATATGTAATAAATTAGTTGATTTGTGTTATAAAAACAATGTTTTAAAATCTAAAAATAATCAAATGAAAAAGGAGTTAAAGAGTTTGGATAATATATTGATTAAATATGAAAAAGAGAAGGTCGAGTGCCAAGAGTGTTCTCACTCCTTAAGCATATTAAGAGAATTGGAAGAGTGCCACTCCAAGACTTACTCCAAAAAATAAACTCTTACCAAAGAGAGGAAGGACATGGAAAGGAAGCTTCAAACTTCTCTTGGGCATATTTAAAATAGGAAGAAACAATTTGCAAACCAGTGTTTGATGCTGGTCATGGAAAGCACCGTGTTAAAGGTACAGATCCATGACCTGAACCATGCCATCCAAAAGTTTGAAATAGGCAAAAAATATCTTGATATGTCGATGGGTTATAAGTGTCAGGGATCTGGAAAATTAGGGTTGGAATACAAACACTAGAATAACTTCCCAGCGATATTCCTACCGCTGGTGATAACTTATCTCCAGCAAATCCATCCAAAACATTTCTGAAACATAACGGTAATCATATTAAATCTGGAATCCTATATCTATCTTCCAGCGGGAGCTCTAATACATCGCAAAAGGTGGTATCCACTGCCTATGTTAAGTGTGCCAAATGTAATAAGATTGGTCACACTTTTGGCTCTTCCTTGAAGAAATGAATGAATAAAATTTCTCAAATCTAGATGCCGAAGTCGACTACCTATACTATGGGTAGAATAACTTGGGTAACCGGATCTTTATCCTCATCCTATTTTTAGGTATGTTAGCAGGCTGATGACAAGGAGAACGTGTGGTACTTGGACTCCGGTTGTTTCGAGGACGTGACGGGTAATGAAGACAAGTTCCTTAGCCTAGAGAAGAAAAAAGGAGGCATGGTGATGTTTGTGGACAATAGTAAAGGATGCAGTCTTGGCATCGACGCCATAGGTAATAATGTGTAAGACCCCCCCCCCCCCCCCTCCCGGAAAACAAAAAATGGCACGAGAGGGGTCTTATGCCCAGAACAGCTGCCTTGCGGTAGCACTAGCGCTCGGGCTTGCCTGTACCACAAGACGCCTATTCTGCCGGCTATAACAAATATAATATATTGCCAACCCAACCAAAATATAACACAGAAGTCAAATCCACACAAAGCATATCGTCCATAATATCATAAATAAAGAAGCTACAACAAGCTTCTAATATCAGAGTACGTAAATAGTAGTTTGCAAAAAAAGGGCTACATAAAAAACCTCTCACAGTAACATCTATAACTGACGGTAGAGACAGTACCGTCCCCTTAGGCGCTGTCGTCCTAGCCTGGCTATCCAGCTGCAAAACTTGTTGCTCCACCTACGGGATTTCCTCCTAAAAAGAAAGACGTAACAACCGTTAGTCATAAAGACTAAGTTGCTTCTCATCCACTCCCCCGACGACTCCTCGGCACCGGGCGGAGAAAGGAACAGGGTACGATATATATAAATCATAGGTACAAGCAGGTGGTATAATCTGAATAACACAATGTAAATAAAGCAGTGTAATAAATGAGCAACCACTTATTCTAACAACTCTACCATCTACAGCAGCACGAGAGTATAATGTTATAACAGTAAGTAACTCAACTTATATGAATGCCCATACAAATATATAAGTTGAGGATCGTTCAGCAATAAGCAACTCATCGTATAAGAGTGCCCATACAAACTTATACGATGAGGATCTTTTGTATGCAATGAATTGTAATGACATGTATGCAATGCAATGACTCACCCATGATCACGCACATGCAATCGCTATGTCGACACAGACTTGAAGTTCCCACTTTTCGAGCAGGTAGATAACCTCTCAGGCGTCATCCGTCGTGGCCAGACAGTGACAGTAGAGCGGGCATCTCCACTACTAGGCTGGTGTCCACATTACCTGGCCTAGGCCTTCATACGCCTCGATGCTAAGAACATAACAACGGAGCTCACATGCGTACTATGGCTCGGCGGGTGTCTCGGAAATGAGCACAAGGACCATGTTGGTACCCTAGATGTGATTTGGCTTATGTAATCCCTTTCCAGCCCCTCTTGATCCATATAACTATATATGATCATGATTAGGCCTTGTTCAGTTTCCCTAGGACAGTTTATAACTGACCTAGAGCTTAGGCTAGAAGTTCTAGATGTATTTTTGGTTAAGGCATTTTCTGTTCGACCATCGTCGAACGAGGCCTCGCGATCGTCGATCATTGGTTGACGATAGCAGGGCTATAGAATCGTTGAAGTCAAGACAATTATCGTCGACCGATGGTCGACGATCTCAGAGCAAGTTTATTATGCTCTGAAGGTTGGTCGACGATTTGCCATCAGCAGTTCAACGATCGTGTTCTTGCTTCACGATTTCTGTCTCGACAGATATTTGCCTTAGTCGTCGACGATATCTTGAGCTGGTCGACGATTTCTGTTTCGACAGATTTCTGCTTTTAGTCGACGATCTGTTAGCTAGGTCGACGATCATCGAACCCCTGTTCGACGATTATTGTCTGCCTTTATCTTTTTGTATTCATTCTATTCCTTGGTTTATTTCCAAGTGTTTTAGCTTGTGGTTAGAGAATTTTTTGAAGTTGTTTTTGCAGATTTATGGCTTAAATTCAAAATAAATTAATTACCAAATATGTCAAGCTTAAATCACGGGATTCAGTATTTTGATAAAGCATTTTTGTCCTATTATACAAAATATATTGCCAGGCTGTATTCTAGCCGTTGGCACTGTTTACTATTTCCAAGAATGGTAAGTCTTTATGCTGAGATATTTTCCCACTTATTTAATTCCTTATTGGGACTGACAGTAAGCTAATAGGTCATTCTATTCCTATTGCTATATTCTATTATGAGATAATCTGTTGCAGGGCTCGAGAATTAAAATCAATAGAGCCGTTCCAAAGGAAAAATGAGAAAACATATTTAAGAGAGATTTTTTTCTCAGAAAAATTACAAGTTACAGATACAGAGAGATTTTTTCTCAGTGCTGCATTTTCTCAAGCATCTTCAGAGCAACTCTTCACCATCTCACAAAAAGAAGAAGAAAAGCTCCCCTGAAGAAAAAGCCCAGAGCAATTACTTTCATTCTCAAGTCTCCTGAGCATCTGCTTAGAGTTTTCAAGACTTCAGAAAGAGCTCCAGTTCTGCTTCAATTATTCCAGAATCTGAAGACCTGATAAAAATCAGTCTACAGATCTCTGAGGATTTAGTTTCAGTATATCTGAAACTCCTTCATCCTGAAGCAAAGGCTTTCCCTGGACTTTCACTGAGCCAGGGGGAGACTTTGATTCATTAGAGAATCCACAAGTCTTCTCTAATCTGTATTTACAACAGAGAAGATAATCTAACCCTCTCAACCCCTTTGTAAAAGAGTTTGTTCACACCTCTTCAAAAGTGAACATTGGTGACAGGGCACCTTATCAACAACCTGTGGTTGAGCATCCTTATCAATAGCTCAAAGGGTCTGTTTGATCTACCTGAATCAGATCATTGGTGGCAGGGCACCTTAGCAAAAACCTGTAGTGGATTCCTACCAGGGTGGTAGAAGAGTGGAGTACCTATTCAGAGGGAACCACTATATCCTGTGTCTCTGGCTATCTTGTTTAATTGTCTATTCTGTGGCTGTGATAGAACTACCTAGGATTGCTAGTTGCTGTGATAGGCTTATAGTTAAACTGAAATTTCAGTTAACTCTCTCACTTGTGCACTTCACTGTGTTAGGCTCTTAGGGTTCAAGTATCAGATTATTTATTCCGCAAATAAACTCCAAGGGAGCTGACTAGTTGTTCATAAAATTTGAATACTCTATTCACCCCCCCTCTAGAGTAGTTTACAACTTATCCCCTCACTTTCAATTGGTATCAGAGGGAGGTTTGCTGTTCATACAGGCTAACACCTGAGTTAAAAGATCCAGTGATAAGTTGTTTCCTGATACCATTCACAAACACTTTCACTCATGGCCCAGTCTAAGGATTATGCAAGCACCAGACCTCCTGTATGCAACTTGTCCAAGTTTGGCATATGGAAGGCCAGGATAAGACTATACATGAATTCTATTGATGAAGATATCTTTTCTTCTATTTTGACAGGACCACCTGCTAGGCCTGCTGCTGCTTCTATCACATCTGCTGATCTCAGTGCTGTGCCACCTCCTGATTACAATGAAAACTACAAGAAGGCAAAAGCAGCCGATGCAAAAGCAATGAATATCCTAGCTCAGACAATGTCTGATGAAATATTCCAGAAGCTTGCTGAATGTACCTCAGCCAAAGCTATGTGGGATTCCCTCAACCACATAGTTGCTGGCTCAGCTGATGAGAGGAAGGACAGGAGATCCAACCTTACCTCTCAGTATGAAAATTTCAAGAAGGATGATGCTGAAGACATTGACTCAATGTACACAAGACTCAGTTCAATAATAAGTGAACTGAGGTCTTTGGACAAGGAGATAACGTTGTCAGAAGTCAATGACAAGATCCTAATGTGCCTTCCCATCTCTTGGGACTCAAGGATATGGCCCATCAAGGATGGAAGAAACACTGTGGAACTCTCCACAGAAGCTCTGTTGGGAAAGCTCAAGTTATATGAGCAAACTTTAAAGAGCAGAGCTGCTGCAACTGAAGTAAAAACTCCTACACCTACAAAGAAAGAGCACTCTCTAGCTCTTAAGGCTGCTGAGACTTCTGAAGGAAGTCAATCAAATGAGGAGTTACTGGCACTCATTGCCAAGAGGTTCTTCAACATGGGAAGAAGAGACCTCAGAAAGAAGTTCTCCAAGTATGAGGACAAACCAAGGTATGACAAGACTCCATCTAAAGAAATCATCTGTTATGTTTGCAGCAAGCCTGGACACATTGCTCCAGATTGTCCAGAGAAGAAACACAAGGAGAAGAAACATGAGAAAGAGTACAGGAAGCACCACTCCAAGTCCTCCTCACACAAATACAAGAAGAAGGACAAGGGATTTGTGGCTGCTACCTGGAGTGAAATAGAAGAGGATACCTGCTCCTCTAGCTCCAGTGATTCAGAAGGAGAAGAAGAGAAGAAAGCCAAAGAGGTCTGCCTCATGGCTATCAATGCCTGCAGCTCTTTGTCAGCTGCAGAGAATTCTGAAGAAGAAGGAGACAATGAAGAAGATCTTCCTATGGAAGACCAGGTAATCAACTCATTTGATTTTTCATCTCCTGAGTTCAAATTAAAATTTAAAACTCTATGTTTAGATCTACTGTTATCTGAAAATGAAATCAAGTCACTTAGATCAAAGATAATGGAACTAGACATGGAAGGTACTGAAATAATCAGATTAGAAAAAGAATTAGAAAGCTTAAGAGGAGAAGTAACATTCCTAAAATTAGAACTAGCTAAATCTAAGAGGTTAGAAGAACAATTAAATGGCAGAAGCCTTAAATTATCTGAAATAACCAGTATAGCAAACACTAGGGTTGGTAATGATAAACTAGGCTTAGGTGCTACATCTAGTGAACCCATCCTCCTCACAAAGGAGAGATTTAGCACTCCAGTAAAATTTATTTCTGAATCAGGAATAAAGAATACTGAGGAAATTGAAAAATGTAAGAAAATTCAGAATAAGATTAAGAAAGAGAACAGGAAGAAAAAATTTCTAGCTTTACAAAAATCGTCGAACATTAATCGACGATCGTCAAACCAATCGTCGAACGTCTATCGACGATCGCTGAACACCTTCACCAAGTATGATATCTTTGGTGCAGGAGATCGACGATCTCATCTTGAGTCATCGACCAGTGATCGACGATCGTGGAATCCAGAACATAGCACTACTACAAATGATCGACGATATGGCTTGCGATCGTCGACCGTGGATCGACGATCTGGACTTAAGCTGGAAAATAAATTTCAAACTTCCAGAATTGCAAATCCCAATCACTACCCTAGGTTGTTTAATCCTTCAACTGAATGGATTATCCCACCTAGGAGATCACACCCTTTAGGATATAAATCTAAGCCTGCAAAATCTTTTATATCTAGTTTTTCTTTTGTGAAGAATACTGGACCCAAGGTAACCTGGGTCCACAATGTATAACTGTTCTCTCTGCAGGTGAAGACCTATCCAGTCATACATGACAAATGGTATCTGGATAGTGGATGCTCAAAGCATATGACAGGTAAGAAGAAGAATCTGTCAGGGTTCAAAGCCAAGCTGGGACCAAAAGTTGTATTTGGGGATTCCAGCTATGGACAGACTGAAGGGTATGGCAGCTTCACCATAGGAACTGTAACATTCAAGAAGGTTGCTTATGTCTCAGGACTAAAGCACAACCTAATCTCTGTAAGCCAAATGTGTGATGCTGGGTACAAGGTATGGTTTACTGACACTGCTTGTAATATTGCTTTAAATAATACTGTTGTGTTAGTAGGTATTAGAATTGGTAATGTTTATGTTGTAGATTTTAACTCATCCAAATCTGAAATATGCTTATTTAATGAAGTAACCAGTAATAATACCCTTTGGCATAAGAGACTTAGTCATGTAAATTTGAAAAACATTTCTAGGTTGGCTAAATACAATCTTGTAAGAGGCTTACCTTCTTGCCCCTATAAGAAGGAAGGCCTTTGCAAAGCTTGTCAATTAGGTAAGCAAACAAGAAATAGCTTTAAATCAGTTAATAAAAGTGATTCTCCCAGGATTCTGTACTTGCTACATTTGGATTTATTTGGTCCTATTGCTGTACAGAGTCTTGGAGGAAAGTATTACACTCTAGTAATTGTAGATGACTTCTCTAGGTTCACTTGGGTATTCTTCTTGAGAACTAAGGCTGATAACTTCAAGGTTCTTACAGATTTTCTAAAGTGTATACAGAGTGAGTATTCTACTCAGATTGCCTTGATCAGAAGTGATCATGGTACTGAGTTTGAGTCTCTTCTTATGCAAGAATTCTGTGAGAAGGAAGGTATCAAACATAGCTTCTCTGCTCCTAGAACTCCTCAACAAAATGGGGTAGTTGAAAGGAAAAACAGAACCCTAATTGAAGCTGCAAGTACATTGTTGGCAGATGCTAACATGCCTCTGTCCTTTTGGGCTGAAGCAGTTAGCACAGCTAACTATGTATTGAACAGAAGTCTGATACATAAACTTAAGGGTAAGACTCCCTATGAGTTACTTAAGCAAGTGAAACCTAAAATAGACTATTTTAGAGTATTTGGCTGTGTTGCTTTTGTTCATAACAATAACAAAGAATACCTTAGAAAATTTGAGGCAAAAGCTTCAATGGGAGTTTTTCTAGGATACTCTCAAGTAAGCAAAGCCTATAGGGTCCTTAATATATCCTCTCTTAAGATAGAAGAGTCTGCACATGTCTCTTTTGATGAGACAGTCATGTATTATAAGGAGAAGGACTCTTCCTCTAATAGTACAGTGCAAGTCCTAGGAGTAAGTAAGGATTTGGAAGGTTTGAGACTCACACAGGAGAATCATCCCCAACAAACTCCTCAGGTTGCTTCTTCAGATTCTGAATCTGATGTAGAACTTTTAGAAGTTAAAGCACCTGCTCCAACAGTTGATCAAATTCCACATGAGGAATTAAATCTTGAACATGTTGAAGATCAGATCATTGTTGAACCTACTAATCTTGTCACACTTAGAGATCACCCTGTATCTCAAGTGATTGGAGACATTTCAGTAGGAGTCCAGACAAGACATCAACTCAACAAAGATGTGATGTTTGCTTGTTTCCTTTCTCAGGTTGAGCCCCTAACCATTAAAGATGCTGAGCTTGATCCACACTGGATTATAGCCATGCAAGAGGAACTTAACCAGTTTGAAAGATGTAAAGTTTGGACTTTGGTTCCAAGACCAAGAGGCCAACTGATCATAGGCACCAAGTGGGTGTTTAGAAACAAGCTTGATGCCCAAGGCATAGTAGTTAGGAATAAGGCTAGGCTAGTAGCTCAAGGCTATAGACAGGAGGAAGGCATAGATTATGATCAGACTTTTGCCCCTGTAGCTAGACTAGAAGCCATTAGGATTTTCCTAGCCTATGCTGCCTATAAGAGATTTAAGGTCTTCCAAATGGATGTGAAGAGTGCCTTCCTCAATGGAGATTTAAAGGAAGAAGTGTTTGTTGAACAACCACCAGGGTTTGTTTCATCAACCTTACCCACTCATGTGTTCAAACTCCAAAAGGCTCTATATGGACTTAAGCAAGCTCCTAGAGCTTGGTATGAGACCTTAGCAAATTTCCTTCTAGAACACAAGTTTGTGAGAGGTGTAGTAGATAGAACCCTATTTATTAGACATCATAAGGACTCACAACTGTTAGTTCAAATCTATGTAGATGACATTATATTTGGCTCCACTGATCCCAAACTATGCAAGAGGTTCTCTGAACTAATGCACTCCAAGTTTGAGATGAGCAGCATGGGTGAGTTATCCTATTTCCTTGGTCTCCAAGTGAAACAGTGTGTTGATGGTATCTTCATTTCTCAATCAAAATATGCCAGAGAGCTGGTTAAAAGATTTGGAATGTCTGATGCTTCATCAATGAGTACACCTATGGCCTCAAATGCAGTTATTGATTCTGATGTCAATGGCAAGTCTGTTGATCAAAAGAACTATAGAGCCATTGTTGGTTCCCTGCTGTATTTGACTGCAAGTAGGCCTGACATAATGTTTGCTTACATGCCTATGTGCTAGGTTTCAGGTCAACCCAAAGGAATCTCACTTAACTCTTCTCAAGAGGATCTTGAGATACCTTAAGGGATGCCCTAACTTAGGACTGTGGTACCCAGCTGAGTCAGGATTTGAATTAATTGGATATTCAGATGCTGATTATGCTGGTTGTAGAGTTGACAGGAAAAGCACCTCAGGGACCTGTCAGTTCCTGGGAGAGAGACTTGTCTCTTGGTTTTGTAAGAAACAGGCATCTGTGTCTACTTCAACTGCTGAGGCTGAATATATAGCAGCAGCTAGTTGTTGTTCACAGATCCTGTGGATTCAAAATCAGCTAGTGGATTATGGGTACACACACTCAAAAACAAAAATTCTGTGTGACAGTACCAGTGCAATATCAATTGCTCAAAATCCTGTGCACCATTCCAGGACCAAGCACATTGAGATTAGACATCATTTTCTGAGAGATAATGTGGAAAAGAACAAGATAGCAATGGAATTTATATCCACAGACCTGCAGAGAGGAGATATTTTCACTAAGCCCCTTGATGAACAAAGGCATTTGTTCTTCCTGAACCAGCTTGGTATGATTAATGGTTCAGAGTAGTGAAAATTTGGATAGATTTGTTTTCTGTCTAAAATCGTCGAACGACTGCTCGACGATCTTCGACCAGGTTAGGTATCTATCGTCGACCAATGGTCGACGACAGATCGTTTTTGTAGTAAGGCAGAAATCGTCGATCAACTGGTCAACGATCTCTCCTTAGGTATCTATCGTCGACCAATGGTCGACGACAGATTTTCTGTGCTGTGTGGAGAATCGTCGACCAACATATATTGATCGACGATCGTGGTGATTGCTTGTAGTCGGTCGATGTTTAACGATTAGTCAAATATTGACTATCGTCGGTCATTGTTCGACGACCGATTTTGTTCCGGGTTCGACGATCGCAGATTTATATCTGATAGTCGATTTAGGTCGGGAGATCGTCGTTCTTCCGCTCCGTCTTTTCATATTCCATCTTCTGGCTTAGAATTCGCTCTCGAACTCTAATCTCGCGCGATTCTCTTCTCCCCTGCCTTGCATCTCGATTCTCCATTCTCTCTTCAATCCAATGGCGATTCCTTCAGCAGTTCTCTTCGGGATGAAGTTCGATACTGGATTCTGTGTCGACTTCGATTCCTTCAGTCGATGTGATCAACCCATCCAAGACATTCTGCAGCTGTGTGAAGATCAAGGCCTAAAGAGATTTATGTCATTCTCACCGAAGATTCATATACCAGAGATTCGAGAATGGGTATATACTTCGTCCTCCAGCGACGAAGCCATGACTGGAAAAATAAATGGAGAGGAGGTCATTCTGACTCCTGAAGTTCTGACTGAGCTGTTTGGACTACCAACTGGTACTGAGGACTATGAGCAAAATACAGAGGAATATGGTCGCATGCTAACTGTGATGGGCCATGCTGAGGGTATTCCAGCTAAGCTGCTGAAGATCAATCTGTCTCCAGAGTATAAGTTTCTGGCAGACCTGGTGGGCAAGGTCATTTTGGGAAAACACTCTGCTCACGACAACATCAACAGGCAACAATTTGCCTTAATGTCAGCTTTGGTGAATAAGACGCAGATAGCCTGAGGAAAAGTTCTGTTTGAACTGATAAGGAGAAAGAATAACAAGAAAGAAGTAAACCTTGCCAGGGTGTTGGGTGTGTTTCTGTATGTGAAAGCACCCCTGCTGCTTGTTTCTGCACCCTCTGCAGTCAACGCCAGCAAGAGGTTGGACCCCTCTCTGTTCAAGAAATCCCAGAGAGTCATCATGAAGTCAGCCAGGGTTGATCCTAACCCTCCATCAGACACAAGGGCTGATTCAGCCACTCTCCAGCTTGCTGGGGAAGGCTCAGTAATCCCTTCATCCTCCCTCTTTACCCCTGCATCCTCATCTCCTGCATTACCCTCCACACAATCTGCAGTGCCACCACAACATGAATCCCTACATGCATCTCCCATCCTACATGCACTTTCACCCCAGTCACCCACACCACAACATCTGGCAGCCTCAGCCAGTGTTGACATAGTAACTGCTACCATCCTCACACACCTCTCTCAACATGAATCCCACACTCATGTTGATGATCACCCATCTCAACATGATTCATTTGATCATGTGGCAGATCATACTGCTTCCATTCCATCACCACCTCAATTTGCATCCCACAGTCATCCATCCACCTCCACACCCTCAGCATTTCAGATAACTCCTGAATTGCTTGCACATATTGTAGAGCTCATCACTCCATCCATCCAAAACATGATTGAGGCTGCCAATGCCCCTCTCATTGCATCCATCAATGCCCTTACTGAAGCCATCAAATCACTTCCACCCTCTGCTGAGCCCTCTTCAGTAAGATGCATGACTCCAGTCCCCACTGAAGTCATGCAGGGGGAGATGTCTGTTGAAGTGGTCTCAGGTGATGCCTTGACCCTTCAGGACAATTCTTCCCTTCCCCTTCCAGCAATTGTAGAAGAACCTCAAGAGCTTCCAGAGGAAGCTATTCCAGAGAAAGAGTCTCTGATGAAAGATCCAGAGCAACCAGAAGGTAAAACACTTCCTCTAAAGGTTATAATCAGGACTTTAAATTGATATCTTTATCTAACAAAGACATTCACTCCCTAGTGAATCTAGCTTCTGATGAAGAAGTCTCTGAGAGAGATAATGAGGAAGTCCTCATGGACTTGTGTGAAAAAGTTCCAATGAATACTACTGACTCAGAAGTAGTGGTTCAACAACTTGAGAATGCTGTTGCTGCTGCTGCTGCTGGAGAAGCTGAGGCTGTGCAAGACTTACCAGAGAATGCCTCCAAGATGACTGAAAAGGAATCAAGCTCAGGTACTCTAAACCTTGAACAATATATAGCCTTTATGGCTGAGAATATTGCCTCTGAGTACATTGAAGAGTTGGCTAAATCTCATATGGTTTCCCTAGCCATCTCTCTAGGAAAAGCATCTGCCCCTGCAGATACAGTCATCTTTTCTCCACCTATCCTTACCTATCCTCTATCCATTCCTTCTATTGCAGAACTGGTCCCCAGGATAGTTCCTGATTTGTATCCTGAATCAGAACTCTGGAAGAGATCTCCAAATGTTGATCTTGATGCCCTCCTTGGGCAAGATGCCATTGAGGAAGCAAGAGAAAAAGAAGATAGAGAGAAGCAGGAGAAAGAAAAGGCTGAACATGCTATAGTTGCCAAGGATATCTCAGAACAAGACTTTGATGATTATGCTGGCAGAACCTCATCCCACTCCTCTGATGATGATGATTCTGAGGATTCTGATAGCACCCAGAAGAAGAAAAAGGCTGTATCCAAGAAAAGAAAAGCATCTGCTCCTCCTACTGCTAATCCAGACAAGGATGTTCCCTATTTCATTCTGAAGGGAATTGATCCCAAGAGCAAAGAATTTCAACCATGGATGAGACTCTCAAAGAATCAGACAAGAGAGAAGAAGAGAACAAAAAGATATGACACTCCAATTCAGAAATTCCCCCCCAGAGGTCCTCCTCCACCTCCTGGTGCTGGAGCCTCTGGAAGTCTCTCTTCTGCCCCATCTGCAAAATCAGCCAGTTCTAACACCTTTCAGTCCTACCAGAGAAGGAGTAACCAAAGCCAGGGAGGCCAAGATGTATCAGGACAAGGAAGGAAAAGAAATGAAAATGTTCCCATGGAACAAATAAAGGAGATGACATTTCAGCATCCTACTTTCTCTCCTCCTCCTTCTCCTAAAAAGAAAGTTCCAGAATGGAAACCTTCTCCTCCCAGGAGAGGTCCATCCTCCACATCAAGGAAACCTGCTGCTTCTGAGACAGTTGAAACAAAAGGAAAAAGAGTGGTCTATTCAGAGAAATCCCACAAGAAGTTCAATGAACTTGCACCTCCAAGATCTCTATATGCTGAAACTGATCCTAAGAAGGCTGCACAGATTCCTCTTGACTCAAGCAAATTAGCCACAGCTCTTCAAAGGAACATGGAGATTGCAGCTCAAGCTGATACTGACAGACCACCCTCTCCATCAGATATGACTGAAACTGAAAGAATTGCCTCTATGGCAAGATTTAAGGAATCTATTGCACTAAGCATGATGGAGAGAGCCAAAGCTCAAGGACTAGACCCTACAGCATATACAACTATGTCTGAATTCAGAGAAAAGGAACTCAGCAAAATTCAAGTCAACTCTGAAATTTTTAATACTGAAGAATACATGAAGTTGCACCCTGCTGCAGTTCTGCCAAGCTATGCTGAAAAGAAAATTATTGGTGAACAGGACCTAATGCTATCCAAAAGACAAGCAGCAAATCCAAACAGAGAAATTATTTTCAAACCAGCTGTAATCCCTAAGAACTCATCTGATGCTAAAACCTCTGATAAATCTGCTTGATACTTTATAGTTCTGCTGATTTATGTTTTTATGTTTTTCTGTGGATTGCCTGTGATTTAAATTTTTGGTTAATCTCTGCTTTTGTTATTGTGTGCATTAGTTTTTAGATCGGATTGGATAACATAACCCAAATAGGGGGAGATTGTTGGTACCCTAGATGTGATTTGGCTTATGTAATCCCTTTCCAGCCCCTCTTGATCCATATAACTATATATGATCATGATTAGGCCTTGTTCAGTTTCCCTAGGATAGTTTATAACTGACCTAGAGCTTAGGCTAGAAGTTCTAGATGTATTTTTGGTTAAGGCATTTTCCGTTCGACCATCGTCGAACGAGGCCTCGCAATCGTCGATCATTGGTCGACGATAGCAGGGCTATAGAATCGTTGAAGTCAAGACAATTATCGTCGACCGATGGTCGACGATCTCAGAGCAAGTTTATTATGCTCTGAAGGTTGGTCGACGATCTGCCATCAGCAGTTCAACGATCGTGTTCTTGCTTCACGATTTCTGTCTCGACAGATATTTGCCTTAGTCGTCGACAATATCTTGAGCTGGTCGACGATTTCTGTTTCGACAGATTTCTGCTTTTAGTCGACGATCTGTTAGCTAGGTCGACGATCATCGAACCCCTGTTCGACGATTATTGTCTGCCTTTATCTTTTTGTATTCATTCTATTCCTTGGTTTATTTCCAAGTGTTTTAGCTTGTGATTAGAGAATTTTCTGAAGTTGTTTTTGCAGATTTATGGCTTAAATTCAAAATAAATTAATTACCAAATATGTCAAGCTTAAATCACGGGATTCAGTATTTTGATAAAGCATTTTTGTCCTATTATACAAAATATATTGCCAGGCTGTATTCTAGCCGTTGGCACTGTTTACTATTTCCAAGAATGGTAAGTCTTTATGCTGAGATATTTTCCCACTTATTTAATTCCTTATTGGGACTGACAGTAAGCTAATAGGTCATTCTATTCCTATTGCTATATTCTATTTTGAGATAATCTGTTGCAGGGCTCGAGAATTAAAATCAATAGAGCCGTTCCAAAGGAAAAATGAGAAGACATATTTAAGAGAGATTTTTTTTTTCAGAAAAATTACAAGTTATAGATACAGAGAGATTTTTTCTCAGTGCTGCATTCTCTCAAGCATCTTCAGAGCAACTCTTCACCATCTCACAAAAAGAAGAAGATAAGCTCCCCTGAAGAAAAAGCCCAGAGCAATTACTTTCATTCTCAAGTCTCCTGAGCATCTGCTTAGAGTTTTCAAGACTTCAGAAAGAGCTCCAGTTCTGCTTCAATTATTCCAGAATTTGAAGACCTGATAAAAATCAGTCTACAGATCTCTGAGGATTTAGTTTCAGTATATCTGAAACTCCTTCATCCTGAAGCAAAGGCTTTCCCTGGACTTTCACTGAGCCAGGGGGAGACTTTGATTCTTTAGAGAATCCACAAGTCTTCTCTAATCTGTATTTACAACAGAGAAGATAATCTAACCCTCTCAACCCCTTTGTAAAAGAGTTTGTTCACACCTCTTCAAAAGTGAACATTGGTGACAGGGCACCTTATCAACAACCTGTGGTTGAGCATCCTTATCAATAGCTCAAAGGGTCTGTTTGATCTACCTGAATCAGATCATTGGTGGCAGGGCACCTTAGCAAAAACCTGTAGTGGATTCCTACCAGGGTGGTAGAAGAGTGGAGTACCTATTCAGAGGGAACCATTATATCCTGTGTCTCTGGCTATCTTGTTTAATTGTCTATTCTGTGGCTGTGATAGAACTACCTAGGATTGCTAGTTGCTGTGATAGGCTTATAGTTAAACTGAAATTTCAGTTAACTCTCTCACTTGTGCACTTCACTGTGTTAGGCTCTTAGGGTTCAAGTATCAGATTATTTATTCCGCAAATAAACTCCAAGGGAGCTGACTAGTTGTTCATAAAATTTGAATACTCTATTCACCCCCCCCCCCCTCTAGAGTAGTTTACAACTTATCCCCTCACTTTCAGACCAAGCCAAACCGTTCACTTGGCACGTAAGGAGCCTCGGGACATGAACACCGAGGACCAAGCCCAACCGCCTAAGGTCTAGCTATCAACTCCCATCGGTGCAATGATTGGCGAGCCTGTATACCTGCCACACTATCCTTAACCCGGGATTACGACACCGTGTGTCGACTCACACCACATGCATTATATCCACATCGTCATATGGAAGGAGCCTTAGAAACGAGCACGAGTACCAAGCCCAACTGACCACTTAGCACGGAAGGAGCCTCTAGACATGAACACCGAGGACCAAGCCCAACTGTCCATTTATGATTCTTCCCATTGTTACCAACCAGTGAGATCAGATATAAGAACTCACCCTTTCAATAATCCGGTGCCCAAGGCACCTCAGGGGTTTACCACAAACACAGGTGGCGAACCACCACATACAATGGACCATTTTAGACTCCCTTATATGACAGGCCTCAAGACCACGATTTCATCTAATGCTATGGTCACATAACTTTAACATCATCAAGATCAACCATTTGTGTACACATGAGTTAACCATCTATTTAACACCTCACGTGTTTATAAAACCAACACCAAATAATTACCCAAGCTCTAGTAAATCATGTTATTAAACGACTAATTACCCTTCGTTCATTAACCCCCACCAAGTCGTTTCGTTCAACCACATGCCATTTCACCATTTGTTTACGTGGGGTCTATCCAGTAATTTCTTCATGTGTTGAATCATAAAAATTAGGCATATTATGAATCGCCTACAACTTAACGTCGGATTGTTACAAAAACCTCTTCCGATTCTAAACCCAACATTACACTTACCCAGGAATTTCAGGTACAGAACACTTGCTAGATAGCAACTTCAACCAGAGATTCCGGTGGCTACAGGAATCCAGTGAGTGCGTAAAACCCATCAATGGAAAGGTCTTTCCATGGGCTACAACTTTTATGTTCAGTCTACAACCCAGATCAGACTGTGTCATACATGAAATTGGCTCCAAAGCCTGCTTCGTACAGAATACAATTTCTGCACGCTTAGTCTGATAGACCCTAAATCGATCAGACATTCCCATGGCTACAGAATTCACCTAAATGCGTGTAACAACTCGTTGGAAAGGTAATCCCAAGGGCTACGACTTTCGTGTTTAGTCAAAAGCCCAAATCTGGCTATATATTTCTTGAAAATATCCAAGAAGGTCGCTGCGTGCACAACACAGATTTCTGCACGCATCTTGAGGCGGAATGAATGAAATCGGTTCATCTTCCTCCTCATGACGATCCTCCCAAATCACCACCAGAAGTTCCTTCACCCTTATTCACCCTCTTAAGGCCATTCCTCTTCATGAAACCACCCTCATCATCACTTTGAAGGAAGGGGAGGTTGAAGATGACTAACCATTAGAACACAAGTTCTAGCATGGCCCTCCTAGAAACCTTCATCTTACACATCAAGACTCATTTGTGTCGATGTCTCGCCTAAGAATAACTATGGATCTAGCACTAAGGGAGAGGGGAGGAAGCTCACCTCATTTCTAGCGGTTACGCCATTTCCGGCCATGGATCTTGTAATTCTTCTCGTCGGCATCCCTTTTCCATGGCGGCGGTGGCGATTCCTCACGGTGTTTGGTTGGCTCCAGCAAGCTTTCCCTCCTCCAGTAGTTTTCTCCAGCAGATGTGGCATGGAAGAGTATTAAAATGGCTAGGGTTTCATTTTGCCCTTTTTATTCAGAGGTGACACGGGTAGGGACACGCCCGTGTCCTTACCCATGTCCTCCTCTAGCAAAACGTCATCACCGGTTTGACTACCATTTCGTACACATACACGGGTACTGACACGCCTGTATCTATACCCGTGTCAACGTGACACGACCATGGTTCTGGACGTGTCGATACCCGTGTCCTCCTTGGGACACATTTCGTCGACCTTGCCTCACGCATACGGGTAGGGACACGCCCGTTTCTCTACCCGTGTCCTTCTCTTGACAAACCACTCAACGCCATGCCACTAAAATCCATGGCACTCAAAGCCACGACACACGGGTAGGGACACGCTCGTGTCTCTACCTGTGTCCTTCTCGGGACAAACCACTCAACGCCATGCCACTCAAAGACATGGAACTCAAAGCCACGGAACACGGGTAGGGACACACCCGTGTCTCTACCAGTGTCCTTCTCAGGACAAATCACTCAACTCCATGCCACTCAAAGCCATGGCACTCAAAGCCATGGCACACAGGTAGGGACACACCCGTGTCTCTGCCTGTGTCCTTCTCGGGACAAACGACTCAACTCCATGCCACTCAAAGCCATGGCACTCAAAGCCACGGCACATGGGTAGGGACACGCCCGTGTCTCTACCCGTGTCCTACACAGACCCAACTTCGTTCCCCACAAGTGCGGGCCTGATCGCTTGCACTCTCTGAGCCTAAATCAGCTCTACTAACTCAAAAGCGTACACAAGGGGCCTAGCGCGAATCGGGACGTTACAAATCCTATAAACAAAATAAAATATTTCATCCTCGAAATCAGGTTAAGGCTACGGGGAGAGAAAAGCATAAAATAAACATGACATAAAATAAAATATTCTTTTAATGGTTACCTTGATGGAATAGCTCCGGGTAGCACTTTTGCATCAAGTCTACGGGCTCCCACATATACTCCTCTTTCCAATGATTGGACCACAACACTTTCACTAGAGGAACACTTTTGCGGCGCAAGGTCCTCATTTCGCTATCCACTATCCGCACAGGCTCTAGTTGCACTGACCTATCAGTCACAACTGCTCTGTCAGTGGTTGGGACATATTGTTCGGGCCACAACAATGCCTTTCAGAGTGATGACACATGGAACACGTCATAAAGATTCTCCAGCTCTGGAAGTAACTCCAACTGATATGCCAAAGGGCCAATCCTTTCCAACATGACATAGGGCCCAACGTACCTTTGGATGAGCTTCTTCACACCATGTACCCGAGATACTCCATACATCGGCCTGATCTTTAAAAATAACTTTTCGCCCACTTGAAATTCCACCATCCGGTGCTTTGCATTATAGTATTTTTCTTGGCAACTTTGAGCCTCAAGCATGCGGTCCCGTATTATCCTCACATCCACATCAGTATCATCTATGTATTCAACTCCCAAAGCCTTCAGATCTTCATCCTACACCCAAGACAAGGGTGTTCTACACATTCTTCCATAAAGGGCTTTATGGGGCGCCATCCCGATGCTAGCTTGATGGCTGTTGTTGTATGAAAATTCTACCAAGTGTAGGGGACTTTCCCACGGCTCTCCTCTATCCAACAGACACAACCTCAATAAGTCTTCCAATGTCTTGATAGTCCTTTCAGATTGCCCATCGGTCTGAGGGTGAAATGATGTGCTGAAGGTAAGGCACGAACCCAAATATGCCTGCACAGCCTTCCATTCCCTAGAGGTAAACTGACCATCCTGGTCAGAGACAATTGTCTTTGGCATGCCATGATACCGTACTAATTATTCCACAAAAAGGTATACCAAAACATCCACGTGTGCTTCTTTCTTCTTAGGTATGAACCGGGCTACCTTCGTCAAGCGATCAACGATTACCCCTTTCGAATCATTCCCCGAGCAAGAGCGAGGCAAACTGTGGACGAAGTCTATGGAGACATCCTCGAACTTCCACTTGGGGATGGGCAATGACTGCAACAATCCACTGGGGCTCTTGCATTCTGCCTTCACCCTTTGACAGGCCTCATAATGTATAACAAAATACCTGACGTCTTTATTCATTCCCGGCCAATACATGGTTTTTTGCAAGTCGGCATACATCTTAGCAATCCCAGGGTGCACAGAATATTGAGAGCAGTGTACCTCTCTCAAGATATCTTTCCTAATTTTACCGCTCTTGGGAATGTAAGCCGGACACAGAAATGAACAAGGTCGTCCTTTATAGAGTACTCGCTAGCTGTTCCATCTTCAATTGACTTTATTGCCGGGGACAGAGCCTCATCCCTTCCTTGCTCCACCCAGATCCGGTCTTGAACATCGCAAACTATGCTCATCGTGATCAAGTATTCCGTATACCCGTCCGTTTGATCCTTATACACCACGGTTTTTTCCATCACCTCAAGCATCTGAGATAACTTTATACGCATTAAGCAGGGCTCGAGGCTTGTTTCTGGTACCTTCCTGATCAAAGCATCAACTATGGAATTTACTTTTCGGGGGTGGTAGTTCAGGGTGTATTCATAATCGCACAAAAACTCCAACCACCGACGCTGTCTTAGATTCAATTCCTTCTGGGTATGGACGTACTTTAAGTTCTTATGATCCGATAAGATTTCGAAGTGTACGCCGTATAGGTAGTGCCTCCAAATCTTCAAGGCACACTACTGCTCCCAGCTCCAAATCATGTACTGGATAGTTGAATTCATGCTTCTTCAGTTGTCTTGAAGCATAAGAGATCACATGCCCATGCTGCATTAATACCGCTCCCATTCCATGATATGATGCGTCCGTGTAAACTTGAAATCCTTCCTTCTCGGATGGAAGGGCAAGGATGGGTGCGGATGTAAGTCTGTACTTTAGTTCTTGGAATGCCTCTTCACATTGGGGTGTCCACTCATATGACACACCTTTATTTGTTAGGGAAGTAAGAGGAAGAGCAATCTTTGAGAATCCCTTTACGAACTTATGGTAGAACCCAGCAAGTCCAAGGAAACTCCGCACGTCGGCCGCCGAATTCAAAGGCGACCACTCCTTCACGGCACACACTTTGGCCGGATCCACAGCTAGCCCATCCTCGCTGATCACGTGACCCAAGAAAGCAACCTCCTTAAGCCAGAATTCACACTTGCTGAACTTGGCGAATAGGGCATGCTCTTTTAACTTCTTCAGTACTAGGGCCAGATGCCCGACATGTTCTTCCTCTATCTTAGAGTAGACCAAGATGTCGTCGATAAAAACAATGACGAGGACATCCAGATAGGGATCAAACACTATGTTCATCAAGCTTATGAAAGCTGATGGGGCATTTATGAGCCCAAACGGCATCATTGTGAACTCATACAAGCCGTACCTTGAGCTGAAAGCCGTTTTCTGAATATCATCCTCTTGTATTCTCAGTTGATAATACCCCAAGCGCAAATCTAGCTTTTAAAACCAATGCGCTCCCACCAGTTGATCGAACAACTCATCGATCTGAGGTAACGGATAGGTGTTCCATACCGTCAGTCGGTTGAGCTCTAAATAGTCTATGCATAATCGCAGGGTTCCATCTTTCTTCTTAACGAAGAGAACAGGGTCTCCCGAAGGTGATGAGCTGGGGCGAACAAACCCTGTTTCTACTGACTCTTGCAGTTGAACTCTAAACTCTGCGAGTTCCTTTGGGGCCACCCGATAATGGGTCCTAGAGACAGGCTTGGCTCCTGGCACTAACTTGATTTGAAAATCAACTTCTCTGTGTGGGGGTAATCCTGGAAATTTCTCAGGAAATACCTCAGGAAAGTCCCGCACTACCCGCACGTCCCTGATGTCCAATGCCAACTCCTTCAACTCGAAATAAATCATGAAAACTTTATCCCCCTTCATGTGGGCTTTTATAGCCTGGACTGAAGATAACATCATATGGGGCGCGAAGTTAATACCTTGAAAAATGATCTCCGAGTCTCCATGTCTCAAGGAAATTCTCTTCTGTGCGCAATCAATCTTCGCATAGTGCCACTCCAGCCATGCCATGTAAGACCCCATTTTTTTTCTTTTTAAACACCAGGGTATTAGGCCCAGAACCGCTGCTTTGCGGTGACACCTTCACGCCCTTAAGGGTCATCACCACGAAACGCCGATTCTACAGGCCAATTCGATCACAAAAAAGCAACAAAGTAGAGTAAACGCAAGTGAGGTAAAACTCTAACCAAAATTCCACAATAAAATCACATCAGAGTAATAACATCTCCACGAAGGGAGAGTCCACAAAATATAATGTACTGGAAATAAGGGCTTAAGCCCGGTACATCAAATCCTCACTACATCGTCACTCAAGCGGAAGAAAATTAAAACACTACTAAAGTCAGGGACTCACAGTCCCAACTGTCTGAACTCCTGAGCTAGACTGCCCTATCTCCAGATGGGCCGACCTCTGGGGCTGATCCTCCATGCTTGGTTCCACGATCCCCTAAATGATGTGGTCCGAAAACCATTAGTCTATAAGACTAAGTCCTATCATCCCCCACCCCTTCCCCCATGGCCCCTAGGCACCGAGAAGAGAGGAAGAAAGGGGAGGACTTGAAGGTGGAGAGTAATCAAGAAACAGATAACAGCGGACCTATACTAGCAATTTTATAGTACATGTTGCAGTAAAGTATGAAAAGTAATCTTAACTTATGTGCGGAAACGCATAAGCTAAGGGATCTTCTCCAGGGCTCCCATCATATAAAGAGTCCAATACCAATTTATACGTTGGGGTGTCGGTTATTAACAACAATATATATATAAAGAATTTGACCTTAAATTATAAACTTTCCCACACAAGCTTATAAACCAAGGGGTCGTTTTGCAAGTCCTATTGTGTAACCATCCCATACCCCTTATACAATTGATGACAGGGGTTATATGCAATGATTATGCTATGACAAGCTAGTGGGTTATGATGTGATCATTATATGTAAGTGCAACTTACCCACCCGACTCTGTGTACACAGACCTTTAGTTCCCCCTTTCTGGAGCCAAACCTCCCAGGATACCTCCGTAGTGGAATATAGAAGCGGTGGGTTGGGCCTCACCTACCTCTAAACTAGTAAGGAACTACCGGTCAGACCTATTATACGCCTCAATGCTTGGTGCATGAAGCGGACTCCTGCGTACTCTTGCCGACTGGCTCACCGGACTTTTGTTGGCGAAGTGCTAACCACACTTGCCGAGCCAACGTATTAGTGTCGGTGCATCGAACACTAACACTAAGGGCCACCCACCTTATAACTTATGCACATGCAATATTAATACATTTGCCACCGAGCCAAAGCTCCCAGGACTATCCCGTCCGTTCCAATTATCAATCGGGCCTCCAGCCCGCCGGTCTATCCCTCCCATTACCACAACCATCGAGACTACCGCTCGAATATCCTAGTCAGACTAACTTCCCGAGACATCGGGGTGTGTGAAAGTGAACCCCTAATTATTCTAGTTGCTCTTTAATATTTGTCACTCCTATAGTTTACGTTAGCCCAGGACTGTCCCCGGTATACACCGTGAAGGGCTCTCAAAGGGCACAAGGAACTATGATGGTAGCTGAAGCTCATCATCCTCTTTCGTAAGGCACTTACTATCATTGGTTGCTTCCTTCTACCCATTCCCCATTTGTATTATGCTAGACTAAACCTAGTGTGATTTTGACTCTACCACCCTTCGGGAAGGGCGATCTTTCGTCGATCCTGAGCACCACCTAACACTAGCCAACACCACAGCTTTATCAACCTATTCTCCAAAAGTGACCCCAATTACTTATCCAGCACCACCAGACTATTGGAATCCCAAAGTTTAGACCTACTCACCCTCATCACCTATTTACTGTCATTTTACTAATTGTAGACCATACTTTGTGACACGATGCATATATTGGGTAGCACTACAAATATTCATCTAAATGCCTCGAGATAATTAATGGGGGTCTATCATGACCTAAATAGGCTATATCCAGTAATTTATATTTTTCCAAATTAATTAAGTTTTTATTTAATTTTCCAAAGAGATACATGTGCTACCAGTTTGAACAGGAAGTTTCCTTTAAAATCATGCATGATGCTTGAAAAAATTAAGGAAAATATTAGGACAGCTCAATATTATAAATCCAAAATATAACCATTTTTCCATTATCTATAGGTCCCTAAAACTATTTTGATAATAAATCCTATTTCCTTCAATATTGGAGTAAGTACAGCAAATAATCATCCAAAAATTATGAATTAATTTTCTTATGCAACTACTTTTTTACCAACATTATATACAAGGTTTCATGAATTTTCAGTAAGAAATAAGCTATGGATAAATTAAACATCAAATTCCAAAAATGATGCTTTTGTAAAGTAAGTACCTCAAATAGTCTTCTAAAACTCATGAATTAATTTTACCAAGTGGTTATTAATCTAAAAGCAACAATGACCTAATTTTCATAATTTTTGCAATATGATATTAGCTCTAAATAATTCATTGATCATAAATGCCCCTTTTTATTCTTGTGAAGAGAGTACTGAAAATAAACAACTAAAATTTATAATAAAATTCAGGGGTAAGTATCTTGACCAAAAATGTCTCCTGCCCAATTTTCATAGGATTTTAATGAACAGAGAAATCCTAATAAATAATATACCATTTTGGGGCATACCATGTATATCAAGTGAAGTGCTTGAAGTATTGTTCCTAAAATTCTAATAAATTCACTAAAGGTTCTATCTAACCTAAAATCCATGCTACCTAAGTTTCATATCCTTTTGGTTGGTTTTGGTGGGTTATTCTACCCTAACAGTGATTATTCCCTAATCTAGGGTTAATGACTTGGGGTATCTATCTCCCTCCAAATCCTCCAAGGTTCATACCAGAGGTATTAGGTTACCAATTATCAATTCCACCAAGTTATAATATCACACAAGTCCATTTGTCCTTATATCCTTCACAACCCTCAAAAGCCCCTCCTTAGGGTTTGAGTTTGAGTCCTAAGGGCAAAACTACCCTAGACCACCCCATAATCCCTATGAGGGTTTTTGTGGCCATGCCATGTCAGGGGTCAAAATCACAGCCCTTGTTGAGGTGATTTGACCACTCAAACATCAAAAATAGCTCTTTGACCTAAATAACCCTATACGGGTATACCTAGGGTTGGATTACAACCTAACCAAAACATCTCCAAATGAGGTGAATTTTTATACATAGCCATATCATGATTCCAGGTACCTTTCACCAAAATTTGGGATGGTTTGGATGTCATTAGACCACTTAATTAAAATACCCTAGTAATATTAAATAATAACAAAAACCATAGAACAAAGTATCACCAAAAATTCCTATTTTTGGACTGGACCTAGGTAAAACTAAGGTTGACACCCTGCCCAAATTTCAAGTCATTTGGACAAGGGATAAAGTGTTGGCACCCTATTGAATCTAAGGATAGCCCTAGGTATAGGTCCCACCAAAATGGGTGCCCTGGTCCAACAAGAGGTCCAAATTGGTCCAAATTAATTTTGGATAAAGGTAGACCCATAGGGCTACAAAGTTTATGTTGATGAATTTTTCACTAAAGGGGCCTAAGTATTTTTAAAAATTAAAAACATCTACTGCAAATAATGTGACAGAAATGAAATTAAAATAAAATGAATTATTAAATCGGCGCACGAATCTTGGCGCAAATCCAAGGGCTGCCGAGTCGTATTTCTCCTCCAGCCAACGACCCCAATTGCTTGCGCCTGGGCCGACTTCAAACTGCCACTGCTGGCCATCCGGCCACTTCCCTGCCTGGCCACCGCCACCGCCACCTTCGTGGAGTTAGTGGCTACCTCCAGCCGGCGGCGTGGCCGCCGGTGATGACTATTCCGGTGATCCCATCAAGAAGATTTTCGGCCCAAAACCATGAAAACCAGAGATTGGTTCGGGCTCAATTGAGCCCGAACCTTGAACCTAAACATCTCTATGATCTAACCATGAAGTAAGGAGAGGAGGAGGCCATTGTCAGCGGCGTGAAGGCACGACGATCATCAGAAAACCATTTCCGATGGTGGCGCCGCTTGACTTCTGCAACAGTATAGTGGGAAGGCTTGAAATCTTCAGGTGAAGGATGGGAAATGTTCATCTTAGGCCACTGGTGGTGTTTAAAGGCTCGGTTGAGGAGGGGAGAGGCCAAAACTTCAATGGCCATTAATGCCATTGAAAGCTTGGGCTCGGGTTAGGAGGATGGGGCTAAACTAGCTCCTTGGTGGCCGAGAAATGGCTGGAAACTTCTCCCCTTCCCAAGGGGAGTTGGATCCAGCCATTAAGGGTGGCCTTTGGCCTCCCTTGGTCGGGTTTGACTTGCCCCTTCATTCTCTCTTTTTCTCTCTCCTCCATTACCATAGAATGGAGCTCCTCTCTCTCTCCTAATCACCAAGTTGACTTGGTCAAACTTGGGGTCTATTGGCAGGCCACACATACACATAATATTCCTAATGAAGCTATATGAGGAGGCTTTAGCTTATGTTAGCTCATTTGGGCTAGGTTGACCCAAAGTAGGCATGGGTTGACTTAGGTCCTTTTGACCATTTGGGTTACCCCTAATGGGTCCCTGGTGATCCATTGGTCTCTCCTAAGTCTTTGGTGGGGTGGGACAGGACTAACTGGGCACCTTGAGGGTCATATAACCCTTAATAAGGGCATGTTAACCAAATTGGGGTTTGAGTTGGCTTGGGTCAACTCAAGCTTGGGGGTTGACCCCATTGAGTCCCAGGTGACCCATTAACACCACCTTAGGTCTAGGAAGACCTAGGTAAGGTTGGTTGGGCACATTAGAGGTCAACTTCCATCAGATAGGGCACCTTGCCCAAGTAAGGCCTATGGTGGTCCTAGGTCAAGTTGGCAACTTTGGGTTGACTCTAATGGACCCTTAAGGCTCTAGTGGACCCTCTAATAGGTTAGTGATGTTATGTTGGGGTCATGGAGTCATGGTGAAGCCCTAAGGTCAATCCCTAGGTTTGGTGATGAGGTTGTGCCATTGGCAGACCAAAGTGATTCTCACATTGGCCTTTGATCACCTGGCCCTTTTTAGCTTCCTAGGGTTTTGTCATGACCTAGTCATTACCAAAACCACTCTTAGGGGTCTAGTTGAAAATGGGATGTTACATGCCATACCCAGAATGAGGTCGAACTCTAGCATTCTCAAGACTGTGTCAGGGGTGTTGAAGAGATTTCCTTCAAGGAGAACCTCAAACTCGCACTTCGCGGTTGCCGTCATCTCTGATCCGTCTGTAAGGTGTACCCTTCGAGCAATACCAGTGAAGTATTGCACTCCATCTATATCTTTGATGAAGTCTTCAGACACAAAAGAGTGTGAGGCACCGATGTCGAATAACGTATAGGCCTGTTTTTCGTCGACCATCACGGTGCCTAAGCGTCAATAATAATTCTCAAGCAAGTCATCTAGTATATCTTAAGCAACTCGAGGGTATTAATGAAAATAAAATGACTAACTGTGATCATACCTACAATCATCTCCTGAGGGTTCTGCTTTTGAGTCATGTCCAATGCATATATATAATCTCAAGCGAGCCTAGGGTTTCCTCCTCGTGGTCCTCGTCCTCAACCACACATGTGCCCACGCCCTCGAGGAGCTGCTGGATGGAAAGCGAGAGGCACATTTACAAATAGTTGCGAGCAGTAGCGTCGAATGTGTCCCGGTTGGTTGTATTTGAAGCACACTCGCTCCCGCCGCCCACCGGGTTACTGAAATTGTTGAGGTGGAGGCAATGCTAGCCATTGCGAAACTAGGAGCTCCATCCTAAAATTCTGGGGGAAATTCCCGCCACCTCTTCGATATCCTCTTCCTCCTCTATTATCAAATCTCCTTCTATTACTGGGGCCGGCTTCCATCACGCCCTCAGCTGGCCTCTTACTACTTCCCAAGTGGTCCGCTTCCAACCTCTTCGCCATGTCAGTTATCTTGGCTAGACTGGAGTCTACTATAAAAAAAGGGCTTTCCTCAGGGGGTCTCGCAAGCCTTTGTAGAATCATTTTGTGTATCCTTTATCGTCTAACTCATAAGATTCAGAAAATCTAGCCAAGTGCTGAAACTCACGTTGGTATTCTGTCACCGATTTGGACCCTTGCTTCAGTTGCAAAAACCTCTCTTCAAGATTATCCCGATCGGCCGAGGGGATGAAATTCTCTAAAAAGGCTTCAGAGAATTCTCTCCAACTAATATCCGTGTACACCCGTCCTTAAAAAGTGGAGCCCATGAGGGACTTCCACCATCTTTTGGCGTGCAACTCTAAGAGTGTCACTACAAGGGTCACCACCATGTTGTTTGGGCACCTTATTTCTGCCAAAAGTTCTTATACAGTGTCGATCCATTCTTCTGCATGCTCTGCTGACTCCGTCCCAAGGTAAGCAGGAGGGGAGAGAGCTCGGAAAGTGCATAACCAAGTGGATCTCGGACCCTGCTGTTGTATAGGAACTTGCTGGGATTTGGACCTGAAGGCATCCAGGAGAGCTATGAGCGTCTGCCCCAGCTCTGATTGTTGGAATTGTGAAGGTACGGAAGGGGCGGGGGTGCCCCTCACTGGCTCAACATGTACTGGGATCTACACATAAGGTACAAACTTAAGGTTAGGTCAGCTAATCTAAGGTCAAAGATGGACAAACTTAGTGTGAATTATATATGGGCACACCACTACTTCCGCTAAGTCAGTTTATCCGCAAACTAATTAATCGAATGGGGTGGCACCATTGTTAAATGACTTCTTCAGTATATGATCGTAGAAAGATGATATCATTTGTAAGACCCCCCCCATCCGAAACACAAAACACGGCATGAGAGGGGTCTTATCCTCAGAACAGCCGCCTTGCGGTAGCACTAGCGCTTGGGTAAGCATGTACCACAAGACGCCTATTCTACCGTCTATAACCAATATCATACATTGCCAACCAAACTAAAATATAACACAGAAGTTAAATCCACACAAAGCATATAGTACATAATATCATAAATAAATAAGCTACAACAAGCTTCTAATATTAGAGTACGTAAATAGTAGTTTGCCCAAAAAGGGCTACATCAAAAACCTCTCACACTCACATCTGTAACTGACGGTAGCGACGGTACCATCCCCTCAAGTCCTTTCGTCTTGGCCTGGATATCCAGCTACAAAACCTACTGCTCCACCTGCGAAATTTCCACCTAAAAAGGAAGACGTAGCAACCGTTAGTCATAAAGACTAAGTGGCTTCTCACCCACTCCCCAAGCGACTCCTCGGCACCGGGAGGAGAAAGGAAATGGTACAATATATATAAATCAAAGGTACAAGCAGGTGGTATAATCTGAATAACACAATGTAAATAAAGCAGTGTAATAAATGAGCAACCACTTATTCTAACAACTCTACCATCTACAGTAGCACGATAGTATAATGTTACAACAGTAAGTAACTCAACTTATATGAATGCCCATACAAACATATAAGTTGAGGATCGTTCAGTAGTAAGTAACTCATCGTATAGGAGTGCCCATACAAACATATACGATGAGGATCTTGTGTATGCAATGAATTATAATGACATGTATGCAATGCAATGACTCACCCATGATCACGCACATGAAAACGCTATGTCGACACAGACTTGAAGTTCCCACTTTTCGAGCATGTAGCAAACATCCCAAGTGTCATCTGTCTTGGCTAGATGGTGATAGTAGAGCGGGCATCTCCACTACTAGGCTGGTCTCCACACTGCTTGGCCTAGGCCTTCATATGCCTCAATGCTAAGAACACAACAACGGAGCTCACTTGCGTACTACGGCTCAGCGGGTGTCTCGGGTAGATATGCACTGAGATCCTAGCCCGAAACTGGCCTAAGGTGTGATATAGAAGGAGCCTCGGAAATGAGAACGAGGACCAAGCCCAACCGTTCACTTGGCACGGAAGGAGCCTCGGGACGTAGAACACCGAGGACCAAGCCCAACCGCCCAAGGTCTAGCTGTCAAATCCCATCGGTATGACGATTGGCGAGCCCATAGACCTGCCACACTATCCTTAACCCGGGATTACGACACTGCGTGTCGACTCACACCACATGCAGTATATCCACATCGTGATACAGAAAAAGCCTCAGAAACGAGCATAAGGACCAAGACCAACCGGCCACTTGTCACGGAAGGAGCCTTCGGACATGAACACCGAGGACCAAGCCCAACTGTCCATTTATGATTCTTCCCAACATTACCAACCAGTGTGATCAGATATCCGCACTCACCCTTTCCACAATTGGGTTCCCAAGGCACCTCAGGGGTTTATCACAAACCTAGGTGGCGAACCACCACATACAATGGAACATTTTAGACTCCTTTATATTACAAGCCTCAAGACCATGATTTCGTCTAATGCTATGGTCACATAACTTTAACATCACCAAGTTCAACCATTTGTGTACACATGAGTTAACCATCTATTTAACACCTCACATGTTCATACAACCAACACCAAACAATTACTCAAGCTCTAGTAAATTTTGTTATTAAACGACTAATTACCCTTCGCTCATTAACCCCCACCAAGTCGTTTCGTTCAACCACATGCCATTTCACCATTTGTTTACGTGGGGTCTATCAAGTAATTTCATCATGTGTTGAATCATCACAATTATGCATATTATTAATTGTCTACAACTTAACATCGGATTGTTAGAAAAACCTCTTCCCAGTCCAAACCCAACATTACACTTACCCAGGAATTTCAGGTGCAGAACACCTGCAGGGAAGCAATTTCGACTAGAGATTCCCGTGGCTACAAGAATTCGGTGAGTGTGCGAAACCCCTCGATGGAAAGGTATTTCCATGGGCTACAACTTTCATGTTCAGTATGCAACCCAGATTAGACTGTGTCATACATGAAATTGGCTCCAAAGCCTGCTGCATACAGAATACAATTTCTGCATGCTTAGTCTGACAGCCCCCTACATCGATCAGAAATTCCTGTGGCTATAGACTTCACCTGAATGCGTGTAACCACTCGTTGGAAATGTAATACCAAGGGATACGACTTTCGTGTTTTGTTGAAAGCCCAGATCTGGCCATATATTGCTTGAAAATAGCCAAGAAGGTCGCTGTGTGACGAACGCAGATTTCTGCACGCATCTTAAGGCAGAATGAATGGCATCGGTTCGTCTTCCTCCTCAACTCGATCCTCCCAAATCACCATCAGAAGATCCTACACCCTTATTCACCCTCTTAAAGCCATTCCTCTTCACGAAACCACCCCCTTCATCACTTTGAAGGAAGGGGAGGTTGAAGATGACTAACAATTAGAAAACAAGTTCTACCATGGCCCTCCTAGAAACCTTCATCTCACACATCAAGGCTCATTTGAGTCAATGTCTCGGATAAGAATAACTATGGTTTTAGCACCAAGGGAGAGGGTAGGAAGCTCACCTCATTTCCAGCGGTTCCTCCATTTCCAGCCATGGATCTTGTCATCCTTCTCATCGACATCCCTTTTCCTTGGCGGTGGTGGCGATTCCTCACGGAGTTTGGTTGGCTCCAGCAAGCTTTCCCTCCTCCAGAAGTTTTCTCCAGCAAATGTGTCTTGGAGGAGAATGAAAATGGCTAGGGTTTCCATTTTCCCTTTTTATTCATAGGTGACACGGGTAGGGACACGCCCGTGTCCTTACCCGTGTCCTCCTCTAGCGAAATGTCGTCACCGGTTTAACTGTCGTTTTGTGCACATACACGGGTACTGACACGCCTGTGTCTGTACCCGTGTCCATGTGACACAGCCGTGGTTCTGGCTGTGTCGATACCCGTGTCCTCCTCGGGACACCTTTCGCCGACCTTGCCTCGATGTACACGGGTAGGGATAGGCCTGTATCTCTACCCGTGTCCTTATTTGGACAAACAACTCAACTCCATGCCACTCAAAGCCATGGCACACAAAGCCACGGCACATGGGTAGGGACACACCCGTATCTCTACCCATGTCCTTCTCGGGGCAAACCACTCAACGCCATGCCACTCAAAGCCATGACACTCAAAGCCACGGCACACGTGTAGGGACACGCCCGTATCTCTACCCGTGTCCTTCTCAGGACAAATCACTCAATGCCATACCACTCAAAGCCATGGCACTTAAAGCCACGACACACGGATAGGGACACACTTGTGTCTCTACCCGTGTCCTTCTTGAGACAAATCACTTAATGCCATGCCACTCAAAGCCATGACACTCAAAGCCATGACACACGGGTAGGGACACGCCCGTGTCTCTGCCAGTATACTACAAAGGCACAACTTCGTTTTTCCCCACGAGTGAGCGCCTGATCGCCTGCACTCTCTGAGCCTAAATCATCTCTCCTGACTCAAAAGAGCGCACAAGGGTCCTAGCGCGAATCGAGACGTTACTTAATGTATGTTCTATTTTGAATGTATTGCTTGTTAAAGGCTTAAAGCACAATCTAATTTATATTAGTCAACTCTGTGATAAGGGCTTGAATGTGTTGTTTGAAATTTTCACTAGTACACGTAATATCATAGATGCTAAATCAAATACTGTATTGCTAACTGTGAATAGAAATCATAATGTCTATAATGTTAGGTTTGAGGATATATCTTCTTCTGATTTGAACTGCTTAGTTACTAAAAATCAAGAATTAGAACTTTTACATAGGAGACTTGGTCATTCCTGAAGCAAATTAATAGTCAAACTATGAAAACAAAATCTAATCAGTGGACTTCAAAAGTTAAGTGGTAGTTTGACTTCATTTTGTGTTCCTTGCCAAAAGGGAAAATTTATAAAAACTTCTTTTAAAAGCCAAAATAATATTTCCACATCTAGAACACTGGAACTAATTCACATGGATCTTTTTGGTCCTCTTAGCACTTATTGTCTAGGTGGAAAATAATACACTTTTGTCATTATTATTGGTGTTACCATTGTGATCTGGAAGTGATTAAGTATGTAGCCTCACTGCCAACGTACTATGGGTCTATTAGGATCGCACATAAGAATGTTTGGAGAAATTGTGAGATTGGATTAGTAGGGTTTTACTCATATGATGAGTGGAAAAGACTTAGCTCAGTCTGGCTTGTAAAGCATCGAGTGCGTTAAGACCACTCAATTCTTTCTTCGAGTCATGTGTTGACTTATCGAATGAAGCCGTTGAGTGTGTTGAGTTAACTCAATGATTCATCGAGTCAAAGTATTGATATATCGAGCATTGCACTTAAGCGTTGAGTGCGTTAAGTTTACTCAACGATTTGTTGAGTCAAGGTGTTGATTCGATGAGTCTGGTTCTCAGGCGTTGAGTGCGTTGAGTTCATTCAACGCCTTCATCGAGTCAAAGGTTGATTCGACGAATCTGGCACTTAGGTGTTGAGTGTGTTGAGTTCAATCAATGCCTTTGTCAAGTCAAATGTTGATTTGGCAAGGCTGGCGCTGAGTTCATCGTGTATCTTATGGATCCTCGACGATTCGTCGAGTATGTTTTGTATACTCGATGATTTGTCGAATATTTTGTGGATACTCGACGATTCATTGAGATAAGGGTTGTCTGGTCAAATTCTGTTTTCCAAGTATTGGGCCTGTGAATAGCGGCGGGCAGTTCTATTTACTTCTTGGGTATAAATAAAAGATTTTAGGTTTTCTCACTAATGGATTGACTGTTCATTCGGTCTAAGCACACGAGTTGTACTGTGCGAAAACCCAAAACCTAACAGGTCGACGAAAGTTATTCTGCCTACGTCGATCCTGTCGCCGTTGCTGAGCCCGATTCCGGCAAGTATCGCTATCGCCTCTTCTATAACAAACCTAGTAGTCTGTGAAGACGCAGAGTTCCCTCTCCCGACCTAGATATTGTTCGACAAGAGTCTACGGGTTCTCCCGTTCGTGTGGATTTCCTATAGAGGTACGAAAACTATTCTACACTAAGGACTCTAGCATCTAAGTGATCGACAGATTTTTTGGAGCGTCTATGTTTAGTATAGACACAATCCCACAGAGGAAAATTTTATTTACTGCATTTTCTTCTTGATACATGTCCATTGCTAGATCCAAACTTCTTTTGGGTTTTCTTGTTCTTTATTTCCACTGCGTGCACAACTATTGTGCCATCTAATAAAACCCAACTGTGGTATCAGAGGGAGGTTGTGGCAAAGATCATGGTATCAGAAGTGCTAAATCCATGGCTTGCATATCTAGAAATTTTCAAATGTTCTAAATGCCCAAATTCTATTCTTGGGATCCCACCAAGAACGCATGTGATTTTGCTGTGATATTATAGTTTATATCCTTGTTACTCCTTGACAGTAACCGTCCCTCTCGATGGTTTGTGAAACCAAGTATGTTTGATTTTGTAACTCATATAGAGAGATGAGCTTGTCTACTGTCTAAGTAGAGTGTTGATTATCAAGTGTTGATTATCTTTCTTGTGCACCTCTGGGTTGCACTTAGATTATAAATGCTATTATTTTATTTTGTGTATGTGCACACTGGTTAATAGTTAACCATGATTAAGTGTTAATCAATTATTTAAAAATCTCATAAGCAATATTAAGTATTCAGATTCCTTCCGATAGATGACACTCTTCCTGCCTTGATTAATGAAGTGTGGGCTTGCCAAAGCAAGGTGCATTAATCTATCTTAGTAAGGGTGCTAGCGGATAACTGTAATATCCTACTGTCGACATCGGGTCAAACTTAACTAGGTGACCTCAAAGGTTGAGTGCCTAGAGGCATGGTGTTAGCATGCACCATATGATGGATAAAAATAAAGAGTTATTCACCTGCCTTACAGGAGTTGCATTGTGATGCACTCGGCAAGAGTTTCCTACCTAAATAGTTGCATTATGAGAGAAAAGCCAAAGGTGACTCATAGTGTTAGTGAAATATGAATCTTGTCTACTAAGAGAGTTACTCACAAAAACTCTTCGAATTGATATCGAGAGTTATCAGTTTGATAAAAATAGTGGGAGTTATTTTGATTAAAGTCCTTATCAAAAGAATAAAATGTATTTTGAAATGTAGTATTGATTTTACTTTGCGTTGATCTATGTAGAATTTCCATGGCTAGTGGAACTCACTCCACCTTATCCCTCAGAGCAATCCTTGAGAAGGAAAAGCTGAGTGGGACTAATTATTTGGTCTAGTACAGGAGCTTGAGAATTGTTCTTAGGCAAGAGTGCAAGCTCTATATTTTTGAAGTGGAATCCTCTGAAGAGCCTGCCGGGATTGCCCCCCGTTTTGATAAGGATGCTTTTAAGAAGTATCTTCACGACTCCTTAGATGTCGAATGACTCATACTAGTAACCATGAACTCTGGCTCAAAAAGCAACATGAGAATATGGGTTGCAAGGAAATTAATGAGAATCTCAAGAAAATGTTTCAAGGGGAAGCTCGTCAAGAGAGGTTTGACATCACAAAGGCATTTTTCCAGTATAAGATGGGAGCTCAGGACCTAGTAGGGACTCATGTACTCAAGATGATTGGGTATATAGAGAACCTTGAGAGACTTGGCTTCCCTATGGGCTAAGAGTTGGCCATAGACCTGATCCCGTAATCGTTATTGGACAATTATGGGCAGTTCATATTAAACTATAACATGAATTAAATAGAAAAGACACTGCCCGAGCTCCTTGCCAAGTTGAGAACTGCCGAGATCAATATGAAGAAGGCCAAGCTTGCTAGAACCATACTAATGGTACATAAATGAAAGGGCAAGGCATAGGGATTCAAGAAGATGAAGGTTGGACATAAGTTTGCTCTAAAGCCCAAGACTTCAGCACTGAAGAAAAAGGGCTTGGTGAAAGAAGGGAAATGCCACCACTGTGGCAAGGCTAGTCATTGGAGGAGGAATTGTCTTTTGTACATTGAGGGTCTGCAAAAGATGAAGGGATGTATGACTTCCACTTCAAGTATCTATGTTATAGAGATAAACCTTTCTGCTACTTCATCCTGGGTATTAGATACTAGATGTAGTTCTCACATTTGTATAAATGTGCAGGAACTGGGAAGGAGAAGAATGCTGAGTAAAGGGAAGGTAGACCTACGTGTTTGCAATGGAGCAAGAAATGCTACATTCGCCGTGGGTGTTTACCGTCTTTCCTTGCCCAGTGAGCATGTAATAGAACTAGATAATTGTTATTATGTTCCTTCCACAACTAGAAACATTATATCTATTTCATGTTTTGATATGATTGGCTTTTCTTTTATTATTAAGAACAATTGTTGTTCTATATTTAAGAATGATCTTTGTTATGGTATAGCCCAAATGTTTAATGGTTTATATATTTTGAACTTAGACCATCAGATATATAATATATAAAATACTAAAAGACTAAAAACAAATGACTCAAACCCTACGTATCTTTGGTATTGTCATTTGGGTCATATAAATTAGAAACACATATCCAAGCTCCATAGAGATTACTATTGGACTCATTTGATTATGAATCATTTGAGAGATGTGAATCTTGTTTGTAAGGAAAGATTATTAAGGCCCCTTTCACTGGTTTCAATGAGAGGGATGAAGCTATCTTGGGTATAGTACATAGTGATGTATGTGGACCCATGAGTTCTATGGCTAGAGGTGGGTTTTTCTACTTTGTTAAATTTACTGATGATTTCACTAGATATGGATACGTATATCTTATGAAGTACAAATCCGAAACCTTTGAAATGTTCAAAGAGTTTAATAATAAAGAAGAGAACCGGCTGGGTAAGAAGGTTAAAGCACTCTGATCTGATCAAGGTGGCGAATACCTAAGTCATGAGTTTCGTGATCATCTGAAAGAGTGTGGTATTATATCACTTCTCACTCCACCTAGAACACCGTAACAAAATGATGTGTCTGAGTGGAAAAATCATACTATGTTAGACATAGTCTTGTCAATGATGATTCATGCAAATTTGCCTGTTTCTTTTTAGGGTTTTGCTCTAGAAACAACTGCTTTTACCCTAAATCGTGCTCTAATGAAAGCGGTTCTAAAGACACCATATGAGATATGGACTGGGAAGCGTCCTAGTATGTCGTTCATTAAGATTTGTGGCTAGGAGGCATACGTGAGATGTCAAATTCATGACAAGCTGGAACCCAAATCAGATAAGTGTTATCTTGTGGAGTATCCTAAGGAAACTAAAGTGTACTATTTCTACCTACCGTTTGAGGGCAAAGTGTTTGTCGTGAGGACTGGTGTCTTTCTTGAGAAAGAGTTATTAAGTAGAAAGACAACAAAGGTAGAACTTGAAGAGGTTCAAGAACCACAAACATTGAATGAACCCAAATTAGAACCTGATCAAGGACTACAAGTTATTATAGCTGGAGAACCTTCACAGGAAACACAAGTTCCATATAGATCAGGTAGACAAATGTTTGAGCCTAAGAGATATGGATTTCTCATGTCTTAAATAGGTAATATGTTGTTTATAGATCATAGTGATTAGCCTGCAACCTACCAAGAGGCCATGAGTGGACCGGACTTCGAGAAGTGGCTTGAGGACATGAAATATGAAATGGACTCCATGTATAAAAACAAAGTTTGGACCTTGGTGGAACCACCTTAAGGGGTATGACCCATAGGGTGTAAGTGGGTCTTCAAGTAGAAGACTGACATGGATGGGAATGTACAGACATTCAAAGGGTAACTAGTGGAAAAGGGTCTAAAGCAAATTCATGGTATTGACTATGATGAGTCCTTTTCCCCTGTTGCAATAGTTAAGTCCATCAGAATTGTGTTTGCTATTGCTACATTTAATGACTATGAGATCTGGTATATGAATGTCAAAATGGCTTTCCTAAATGGAAACCTCTGTCAGGATGTGTATGTGACACAACCCGAGGGTTTTGTATCTCCAGGAGAAGCTCCTAAAATATGCAAGCTGCATAGATCCATTTATGGATTAAAAAAAGATTCTCGAAGTTGGAATCTTCATTTTGATGAAAAGATCAAAGAGTTTGGTTTTATCAATAACGAGGATGAACCATGTGTTTACAAGAGGATTAGTGGGAGCATTGATGTCTTCCTGATATTACATGTATATGACATACTACTGATTGGGAATGACAAACCGACCTTATGAGTTATTAAGAACATCCTATGGAGCTATTTTTTTATGAAGGACTTGGGTGGAGCAACTTATATACTTGGTATTAAGATCTATAGAGATCGATCAAAGAAGTTGTTGGGTTTGACCCAAAGTACGTACATTGATAAAGTGTTGAAGTGGTTCAACATGCTTGGGTCCAAGAAAGGATTCTTACTCATGTCTCATGGTATGAGTCTCTCTAAGGACCAGTGTCCTAAGTCTTGTGAAGATAAGGACCGCATGAAGTAGATTCCATATGCTTCGGCAAATTGGGTCAATAATATATGCAATGATATGTACTCGACCCAATGTCTCTTATATCTTGAGCATGATTGGCAGGTATCAGTCTGATCCCAGTGATGGTAACTGGATAGCCGTCAAGAATATCCTAAAGTAATTAAGAAGGACTAACGATACGTTCTTAGTATTTGGCGGAGAGGAAGAGCTCGTTGTAAGGGGTTACACAAATGCTAGCTTCCAAAATGATAGAGGCAAATCAAAGTATCAGTTAGGGTTCATATTTTGCCTTAATGGAGGCGTTATTAGCTGGAAGAGTTCTAAGCAGGAGATAGTTCCCGATTATATTACTGAGGCTGAGTATTTCGCTACAGCAAATGCATCGAAGGAGGCTGTATGGATTAGAAAATTCATTGGCGAGTTAGATGTAGTTCCTAGCATTTTTCGTCCCATAATTATCTACTGTGATAACAACGGTGCAATTGCACTTGCTTCAAAACCTAAATCTCATCAGCTCTCCAAGCACATAATTCGACAATTCCATCTTATTCGTGAGATTATCGATCGAGGAGATGTGGACATTTGTAGATTGCCGACTGAGGAGAATATTACGAATCCATTAACAAAGTCTCTCGCATAGAGAAAGCATGATGGTTAAGTTAGATCTATGGGTATATGATACCCGAATGATAAACTCTAGTTTGAGTCTTGTGGATTGTATATTTGTTGGCTGTAATAATTCATTTGATGAATAGAGTACTGTATATATTCCATTTATATATTTCGGCAAGTTCTTTTATTTGTAAATTTATTTCAATTGTGATACAGTAATTTAACATAATAAATGCCCTTAGAATGTTTGCTTCCATAGGATTCAAGTAGTGACTTGAATGTGAGAGACTATATTATTTGACGCTTCATTCTTAAATGGTCCCTGGTTGAGTGTCATCTTATAAGATAAGGGCGATGATGACACCTTAAGACTAGCATGTTCATTGACTGATGAACAGTCCTCACAGGTCATGATATTGTGATATCAAGTCATCACATGGGTACTTGTTAGTGAACAAGTTGTACTAGACAGACCCATCATGAGAATACTTTGTGGATTATTATATGAACGTGTCACAAGTATAGCATAAGTGGCATTGGTGTTTGTGGTCCTTTGACCTGAAGTCATAGCATTCATTAAGTGAGGAAGAGCGTGCTTTGATGCTATCAAAAGTCCAGTCTTGAGAAAGTTGGATGATAAAGGTGGTTATTGGTTACGTTACGAATAATTTGAGTGTTTGCATGTGAGCAGAGATGGGATTTGTCCTCCTATATAACAAGAGTTGCATCTATGGTACCCTTGATGTAATGGGACTAAGAAATGCATGGGCATGCTTGGTTTAGTTATTATACAATATTGGGCTCACAAACTTCTAGAAGTCCATTCTAGATCAGGAAAATGGGATTGAACAATTATGAGGGTGGCACGGTCTATACCTCTAGTTCTATCTGGATGTAAGGGACGAAGAGACATGAAAACAATGATACATTGGTCATGATGGCTTATGAGTTTTAAAACACTCTTATTACTTAGGGAGCAATGATGTATTGCTAAATCCCGCTTATTGTTTGTGAAGCTTTTGTTTGATACTTTCAAGATCAAGTGGGAGACTGTTGGTGTTACCATTGTGATCTGGAAGTGATCAAGCATATAGCCTCACTTCCAGCGCAGAATGGGCCTATCAGGGTCACACATAAGAATGTTTGGAGAAATTGGGAGATTGGATTAGTATGTTTTTACTCATATGATGAGTGGAAAAAACTTTGCTCAACTAGTCTTGGAAAGCATCGAGTGCATTGAGACCACTCAACACTTTCATCGAGTCAAGTTCTGACTCATCGAATGATGGCGTTGAGTGTGATGAGTTTACTCAATGATTCGTCTACTTAAAGTGTTGATTCGTCAAGTGTTGCACTTAAGAGTTCAGTGTGTTAAGTATACTCAATTATTCGTTTAGATAAGGTGTTGATTCGACGAGTCAGGTTCTCATGTATTGAGTGCATTGAGCTCACTCAACACCTTCATCAATTCAAAGGCTGATTCGACGAATCTAGCACTTAAGCGTTGAGTGCGTTGAGTTCACTCAACGCCTTCGTTGAGTCAAAGGTTGATTCGGCAAGGCTGGCGCTGAGTTCGTCGTGTATCTTATGGATACTCGACAATTTGTCGAGTATGTTTTGTATACTCGACGATTTGTCGAATATATTTTGGATACTCGACGATTCGTCGATATATGTGTTGTCTGGTAAAATTCTATATTCCAATTCTTGGGTATGCGAATAGCGGTGGGCTATTCTGTATATTCCTTGGGTATAAATAGAAGATTTTAGTAATTCTCATTAATGGATTGACTGTTCATTCGGTCTAAGCACACGAGCCGTACTGTGCAAAAACCCGAGACCTAAAAGGTTAATGGAAGTTATTCTGCCTACGCCAATCCCATCCCCGTCGCTGAGCCCGATTCTGACGAGTGTTGTCGCCGCCACTTCTGTAAAAGATGTAGCAGTCTATGAAGATGCATAGTGCCCTCTCCCGACTATGATCTTATTCGAAAGGAGTCTACGGGTTCTCTTATTTGTGTGGATTTCCTGTAGAGGTTCAGACACTATTCTGCACTAAGGACTCTTGACGTTAAGTGATTGACAGATATTCTGTAGCATCTAGGTTGAGTATAGACTCAATCCCTTAGAGGTAAATTTTATTTACTGCATTTTCTTCTTAATACATGTCCATTGCTTGATCCAAACTTCTTTTGGGTTTTCTTGCGCTTTATTTCCGCTGCATGCACAATTATTGTGCCATCTAGTAAAACCCAACAATTATCGACCATTTTTATTGCTAATAAATCTAATGCATTCCTTGAATTTTCTAATCTGTGAGCTAGATTGCAAAATGAAATAGATCTAAAAATAAAATTCTGAAGGTCCGATAATGGGGGAGAATTTGAGAACGAAAACTTTACTAATTTTTATAACAACTTAGGAATTCAGCATGAATTTTCAACCCCACACACTCCATAACAAAACAACTTAGTAGAAAGAAAGAACTAAATGCTTCAAAAATTAGAACACACGATGCTTGTCAAGTTCAGGTCTGGGTCTATATTTTTGGGTCGAAGCGGTCAACACGACATGTTATGTGATGAATCAAATCATGCTTCGCCCTATTCTTAAGTGCACCCCTTACGAGCTATATTATGATAGAAAGCTGTATGTGACCTACTTTAGAGTATTTGGTTCCCTTGTTTTATTCTTAATACCAAGGATAACTTAGAGAAATTTGATGAAAATTCTAACCTAGGCTTCTTTTTAGGATATTCCTCCACGATCCGTCCCTATAGGGTCTATAATAAAAGAACCTTTGTTGTAGAATAATCTATTCATGTTCACATTAATGAAAATACTCGTAAAGAAGACCAAAAATCTAATGTAGTTGCTGATGACGCCATATCCTTAGAAGGTGAGAGTGAGAGGAGGGATGTTATAATAGTAGGTGATTACTTAGGTAATACAGAGGATTATAAGGCTCCAAGTGAACTAAATTTTCAAAAAATCATCCAAGAGAACAAGTAATTGGAGATCCTACAAATGAGATTAAAACTTGGTCAAAAGTGCATGAATCATTTTTAAACCTAAGTTTTTGTTCTGAAATTGAACCTAAGAATATTTCTTAAGCAATAAATGACAAATCTTGGTTACTAGCCATAACCGAAGAACTTAATCAATCTGAGAGAAATAAAGTGTAGACTTTAGTGGAGCGCCCTAGTGACCATCAGGTTATAGGTGTGAACTGGATTTATAAAAATAAACGCGATGGTGAGTCTAGGCTTACAAGAAATAAGGCTAGGTTGGTTGCTCAGGGATACTCTCAGATTGAAGGGGTGGATTTTGAGGAGTCTTTTGTACCCATTGCTCGCCTTGACTCCATTAGAAGTTCATAGCATTTTCTAGTTTTAAAAAGATAAAATTATATAAAATGGATGTAGAGAGTTTGTTTTTTAATAGCTATATTAAAGAAGAAGTGTATGTAGAGCAACCACCCGAATTTAAAAGTAACAATCATCCAAATCACGTCTATAAATTAATAAATACCTTATATGGATTAAAGCAGGAACTTTGTGCATGGTATAATAAGTTAACTATTTTTCTTGTTAAGTATGGTTTTAGAATGGGGAGTGTAGATACAACTTTATTTGTAAAACACAGTCATTCAAATTTAATGATCATGCAAATAAATGTCGATGATATAATCTTTGGTGCCACTAACAAAAAATTATGTTAAGAAATCATAAAAGTGATGCAAAGTGAATTTGAAATGAGTTTGGTTGGTGAATTGTAATATTTTCTAGGTTTTCAAACTTCTCAATGAGACGATGGTATTTTTATTTGTCAATCTAAATATGTAAAATATATGATTAAAAAATTCAGTTTCAAGAATTTAAAACAAGCAAAAACTCCTATGTGCGCATCACTAAAAATATGAAAGGATGAAAGTGGCATTTCGGTGGACCAAACTTATTTAGAGGCATGATCGGATCATTATTATATTTAAGTGCATCTAGACCCAATATAATGTTTATATTGTGCCTTTGTGCTAGATATTAAGCAAATCCTAAAGAATCTCATCTGAAAATTGTTAAACACATCTTTAGGGATCTCATAGGGTCATAAAATCTTGGTCTTTGGTATCCACATACCACAAATTTCATGCTTCATGGCTATTTTGATTCAGATTATGCCGGATGTTTACTTGATCTCAAAAGCATAAGTGACACGTGTCACTTCTTAGGGTATACACTAGTTTCATGGTCGAGTAGGAATTAGAATTCTATTTTCCTCTCAACGGCTGAGGCAGAATACATTGCCCTAGGAAGCTGTTGCGCATAAGCACTATGGATATCACAAATGTTAAAAGATCTTGGTCTCTCTTTCAACAACGTTAAACTAAGGTGTGAAAACAAGAGTATCATAGACTTAACAAACAACCTGAGGCACCACTCTCGGTATAAACACATAGATGTTCCCCATCATTTTATCCGGGATCACATTAAGAAAGAAAACATGAAAGTGAGCTTCATTGGCACTGACGATCAGCTTGTAGATATATTCATAAAACCCCTTCCTGATGCTTGTTTTCCACTACTTCGACTAGAATTGGGTGTCTTAGATCTCTCTGCTTAATCATGCTGCAACAACTATTAAAATCAGTGCAATGCCTTTAAAGAACATGCTTCTCTCTGAGATACTGCCGTGCGATAACACTAGCATCAATGGTTAGTGCTTTTCTTTTATTTGCCTTTATGTGTTTGCTAGTTTTGTTTTTCTTCTTTTGTGTCTTTTGGTCCTTTTGTCTGATGTGCATTTCTATTTTAGTTTTTTTAGAAAACATAAATCAAATAAAAATTTGAAAACACACAAAACATCAAAAACACATTTTTCTTTTTAGTTTGATTTTTTAAATCGTTACTTATTAAAAATAAATATATATAAAACCCCAATATAAAAAAATTATGGATTGTTCATTCTTAGGAAATACATGACTAGAACCTAAAGCATAATGCTTATGTGCAATTTTTGATTTTGGAATTTTTATCCTTGTTAACATTATCTGATTTTGTCATGATGTGTCTAATTTATAGGTGCTTAGCTACTGAGTCTGATTGGACAGTATAGTGTATATTGAATATGTCTCTAGTTATGTGTGGGAAATTAGGTAGCGTAATGACATTTCATTGTTCACACATTCCTAAAAAATGCACTCTTATAGAAATTTAAAGCTTTCATGTTATAACTCATGATATTGTGTCTAACACGCTAGGAATGACATGAACAATCAATGTCATGGAGTTCATGTTTGTTTTATAATGCTTAAAACTGTGGGCTAAAATTCTAGTAAAAAGACATCAATGTGGGTAGATTTCGATTGATTTGGGGTCCTTGAACTCAAAAAATTACTATAAAATTGATAGTAAAAAAATGAATGAATGCAAAAAATGGGTAAAACTTTGTATGTTATCAAATCATGTATCTAGGATACTCCATAAGCACTACTAATTCCTCTTGATAAGTCTTCATGAGCATTGTGAGGATGAGCACCTTTGTCTAAAGAATAATTTCACTCTTATGCAAAGACTTTAAATTGAGTTAGTGCCCGTTATTCTAGTTTTGGTATGAAGTAGATAGAAATGTGACATGTTTTTTCACTTCATTTCTCTTGTGTTAGCATATTGAATTATTGAGATAAAACATGTATTACTAATTATTTCTACATGGTGTTTTTTTTTCTGATACTACACATACACATATCATTATTCTATCTAATGCTTCCATGCATAAGAATTGGACTTAAACTATATTAATTATTTATAACACATGTGTACTAGTGCATGATTTCTATTAATAACGCTTATAATGTTACATTGTGTTATCTCAATAAAACTCTTAACATTGTACTCCAAATCGTGTGTATTCAGATTCACATGTATTGTCCAAATTTCATATGCTTTGCAATTTTTTCAAAAATCGACTGGTTCGTGGTTGGGTAGGTCAACAATCATGGTGCTCTGCAATATGTTTTGCCCTGGTGCTTATTTTTTTGTTATGCATGTGTGCATGTTTTCTTGCTTTGTTTTTCTCGCAGCACGTTCGTTCATCCCCAACCCTTTTAATAATATCAAAAGGGGGAGATTTGAGCGTTCATGTGCTAATCCTATGCTAAGTCACCTAAGGAAATTTCATGTGTAGGGGGAGCACACATGTAGTGGGATCACACCTATAGAGGGAGCACATATATAGGTGGAGCATACATATAGGTGGAGTCATATGCTATCTTGATTATTAAACCTGCTGTTGTTCATGCTTACTAATTGTATTGCACTATACCATATTGTTAATATTTTATATCTTATGAATGGAATTTGATATTATTAAAAGGTGGAGTTTGTTGGAACCTATGGTCAGCATCTCTTTAGTTTAACAATATCAAATCCTGTGTTATTTTTGATAATATGTGTGTTGGATATCATGTGCAGGTTTATAGGTACAAAATAAAGACAAAATCGATCTTTGAGACCTACCGCCGAGCATTAGCGCTATCGTCCATACTTGCTTGGAATTAATTTTACAAAAGCTCATGATGACGAACTATGTGGCGTTAGCTCTACCGCAGGCACTAGCTTGACTCGATGACTATTCAAATGCGTTGAAAAGGATACCGCTGAGAAAAACAAATGAACCACTTAGAAAAGCCTACCGCTGGGCACTAGCCTCTTATCGCTCTATAGTATAAAAAAGCGAAAAGAATATTTCAGGATATTTTTCCAAAATTACTGGACAGCTATCAGCACCGCATGACGGGACCTACTGCCGAGCGCTAGCCTTACCGCCGAAGGTACCGTATTTTTAGAAATGAGTATAAAAGCACGTGTTTATTTTCGTGGTGACAAAAAAATAAGGAGGATATTCATTCTAGTGTTCAGCCGCCATTTTTGAGAGGATGAATCTTTATCTAGGATTATGGAAAAGCATTATTTCTGCCTCCCTCTCGTGATCGAGGAACTATGAAGGACGAAAACTATGATGGCAATCCAATGACTAATCGACTACAAGAGGAATGATATTCAAGAGCATCGATCACACACCGTCCTATGGAAAAGTTCTACCTTTGAGGGAGAAATAATTAGAAACTCTTTAATTTTCTTCTGTATTTTCATTTTTCTATCTATTTTGTCAATAAGATAAATCTACCTGGGAGGTAGTCAAAATCTTGGGAGAAAACTGTAGGAAATCGTCATGGGAGGATGTCTACATCTGGGAGATCTAGTGGGGCTGTAAGATCCTTCCGAGGAGGAAGGTGAAGAGCCGACTCATCGATCTTCTTAGGAAGAAGAGTGAGAGCTAACTGACCCTGAGAAGTTTGGTATAAAAAACAAATCAAGATTATACTCATCGCCTTCGATCTTCGGCATCACAGAGATCTAGTTTTATTTTTGTAAAACTCTGAAGAATTTTGAATAAAATAATATTTGTCTATTTTTCATCTGACATTCATGGGTGCATGTTGCTAGGGTTTTGAGTGTTGTGGAGAAAATCAGAAAATGATGTTTTTACTAAGAAAATTTATCTTTGTGACCTACCATCGGAAGCAAGCCTTACCGCCTGTAGTAGCTTCCAGAACTCATTCTCTCAGTAAAACTTAGTTTAAATTCTAAACTATTTTACAAACCTTATTCAACCCCCCCCCCCTAAAGGTTGGCCACCCAATCCAATAGGTACAGTTCAAGCACAAGAAGTAAAAATCAAATAAGATTACATATGCAATCAAGAAAACTCTACCATTTATATATCCATGGAATGTACCCCACACAATGTGGGAGACAATCATTCATCAAGAAAAGTGGATGTCCACAACAATAAAGATGTTAATAAGACGTCATGCTTAAATCACGCTCCTTCAAATAATCTTGTAAACAAACCAAATTCCTCTCCTTTTTCTAAAAATTCTATCCCGACACTACACATCCTTAAAAATTCCAAGTGTAAGATCAAAAGGTTAAAAGACACTAATTCCAGTTTACGGTTGGAGAATATTGCTCTTAAAGAAAAAAAATAAAATGTATTCCTAATTTTACTATAACTACAAACTCATCTCATACGTGTGATAAGTGTGAAGACCTTTGTTAGGAAAAACCACGATGATTAAACTTAATAAATTACATTAAAAGTGATTTTTCTACCTAGTTTGATTACCTATATTGTATAGAGAGGGTAATAAGGTCATAGTAGTCTCAGGAAGTTAGTAGAGTCAATGGCATGATCTAGGCACTCTAATTTGTAGTAGAAAATAAAGAAAAGTAAACTTACGTCGACTTGAATTTGACGCAATGTCAACTAGATATCGATGTTGCTTCGATAGGAATTTAGAGCACCTACATATGCTGAAATTGACGCAACATCAAGATAGAAGTTGACGCATATGTCGATAGGATATCGATGTAACTTCGACAATAGAATTTTTTTATTGAAGCAGGAAGTCGATGTTACTCTTATTTAAAGTTGATGTAACATCAAGTACAGTCCAGAATTGAAAATTCAGAGTGTTATTTCAGGCTTATTCCAAATGGATTTCTTGAAATTAATTCAAATAATTCTAACTTTTGGAAGACGGACTAAAGGAAAGATTACATTATAAGATTTAGAGATGTTTTTATAGAAATATTTTTAAGAGGTCGTCAAGATTGATTAGAGTATTTTTGGAAGAATATATCAATAGTCCTTATAAAAACTTTTTTCCCTTAAAGGGATAATTCAAAATAATCCATAGATAATATAATCAAAGAAGGGAATGCAAAAAATACAAATTGACATAGAGAATAAGAATGGAGATGGATAGCCGACTATTCTTCATCTTCTTTATCTTTTAAGCACTCTTTTTTCTCTGTCAATGCTAAAACCAACAATCAACTAGAATATTCATAGAATTTCACCTGATCCAAAGCTTGTAACCCCTATAATTTTTTTATCAAAAAAAGGTTATCATATTGAAGGTCAGAAACACTTAGTGCATAATTATCCTCAAATTCTTGCTGGGAGGATTCATTCAGAAAATTCTTCTTCACTACTCTCTCTCAATCTCTTTATATCTCTTTTGTATTGAGTGAGTATAGAGTTTTAAGAATTCCTCTTCAAAGGATTCAGGTTATGGTTCTAAGAGTCTCCTTGTTAAAAGACTCAGTTGGTAGTGATTGAAGATCTCCTTAACAAAAGATCAAGTTATTAGTTCTAAGTGTCTCCTTATTAAAAGACTCAGGCAATATGATAATGTATTCCTACTAAGGTTGTAGAAGAGTGGATATACACATATTATTTGGAACAATTATTGCTTTGGTGTCTTCTATGTTTTTTGATTTCTTTATTACTTTACTTTTTGTGTTGTGTTGTGTTATGAATAATCTCTAGTTTGAAATATATGTGAGTGCAAATCCTTGGATAACTAAAATTATTTATGAAGATTTTTTAAATCCATACTCACCTCCTCTAGAGAATTCTCATATGATTTCTACAACTATTTACACTTTCAATTGGTATTAGAGCGAGGTTGATTAAATAAAGTATTACACTTTGATCACAAAGATCTGACTAGTTGCAAAGTTACATTTATAAATATAAATCAATTTTCAAAAATATCTTCAAATAATTTTATAGGATTTGCATCTACCAGACTTCTAGTGTGTAACTTAGAGAAGTTCACACTCTAGAAGGCCATAATTAAGTTGTATATGATTTCTATTAATGATGATATATTTGGTTCTATTTTAATAGGACCACCTATGCCACACAAGAAAGATGCAGATAAAAACACCAATTTAGAACCTATGCCAAGATCATAATAGATAGATGAGGAGAAGAAGGTAAAGGATTGGGATGCAAAGTCTATGAACATCCTAGTCTCAACCATCTCAGACAATATTTCCTAGAAGGTTGTTGATTGTTAGTCAGCTAAGGAGATATGGGAGTCATTGTCTTGGATTGTAGATTTAATCTCAGATGAAAGGAATGATAAGTGATTCAATCTCATATCCTAGTATGAGAACTTCCAGAAGAAATATGAAGAGACACTGGTAGAAATGTATGAAAGATTCAATATCATGGTCAATGAACTGAAAGGACAAGACAAGGAGATCTCAGGATCAATGAAAAGCTTCTCATATTCTTCCCAAGTACTTGAGATTCAAGAATCTGGGCCATCAGAGAGTTTAGATGCCCAAAGTTAATCACCCCTGATGCCTTGTTAGGCAAACTCAAGTCCTATAAACTTTTTTTAAATAGTAGGGTCAAGTCTAAAGTGAATGTCAAACTCTCTACCCCTAGAGAGAAGTTTGTTGCTTTGAAATCTATAATTGGAGAACCTTTAACCTCTGAAGACAAGATGTTTAATCTCCTAGCAAAGAGGCTTATAAGGTGGGTAAAGACAGAAGACTCACGGAGAAAAGAAAAGGGCTTCAACAAGCCTGGGTTTGATAAAAATCCAAGCAAGGAAGTCATCTGCTTTGCCTGTAGGAAACCAGGCGATATTGCTCCAATATGTCCTGAAGAAAAGAATGACAAACAAAACAAAAAGGAGCATAAGAAGCAACCCTTCAATAAGAAGGACACAAAGAAAGAAAGGGGTTTCATTGCAGAAACCTTGAGAGACTCTAATTTAGAGTCAAGCTCTTCATTAGAAAGTGAAGACGAAGTTGATGCAGAAGAAGAGGGTATGATGGCTTTGGGAACATAATCTGATGATGAAGAAGATATGTATGTTATTTTAATTAATATTGATTTTTATTCTAAAGAATTTAAAGAATGTTTTAAGGAGTTCTATAGAGATCAGATAGAAGCAAAAAAACAAATAGAATAGCTAAGAAAAGAAATTGAACTGATTAAGAGCATTCCAATGATAATGATCAAAATCAACAGGATAATCAACAATAAATTGATGTAGAAAACCTTAAGAAATAAGTAACATAATTATGAAAAGAAAATGCACAGTTAAAGGATGATATAACAAAGGCAAAAGTATTTGAGGACTCCTTAAATGGAAGAAGTCAATAGCTCAGGAACATTACAAAAAACCTAAATAAAGATTTAATTACCTGGGATTTGAAGCTGACCCCACAAAATTGGTGAAAATTATTAATACACCAGCTTGGAGGAATCCATTATCCTTTTCCAAGGCTAAAGAAAATCCACCTATCACAAACCAAGATAATGACCCTGAAAGAATCATAGTATTTAATAAAGTTAATGTATCTAAAGGTAATGGTATTCTAAGGGATAAACTAGTAGAAAATATGTGCTAAAATCTGTAGATCCTATTAGATGGGAACATGCATCAAATTCATATCAATGCAACCTCTTTAAAATGTTGACATTAATTCAATAGAACCAGAAAGTCGGGTCGAATGACAGTTGCTGCCTCTCCTTATATCTTTATTCTGCATTGTTTTTTTATTATCATCCTTCTTATCTTATTGGTGATCGCTTTCCGCTTAAGAAAAGAGAGCCAAACTAGCAATCTAACTAGGCAAGTATACCTATAGAACTATAGCTAGGGGACACAAGTGTCGTATTTAAATCCGGGAACCTTTGAGTAAACTTACTCACATGAAGACTATTATTTTATCGACGGAAATCTTTAGGGTTAAAGAGAAAATTAAACGCACTTAATGAAAGGAAAAATAGCACTAAAGGAGAACTAATTGCAGTTAAGTAAAGAGAGCATAAAAGAAATGATTACGATAAAGGGTTAGAATGATGAAATGGGAATGCACTTGATCAAGAATCACCTCGGCAAGATTCGATTAAAAACACGATAAATAAACCTAAGCTTAAAAGGGTAAAGTTCCTTGACAATGGAGGTTCCTAAATCTTGAACACACTTCTCTCGAAGTCGTGCCCAACTGATTTCAGGAAGGCCCGTCCGACTCTCATCTAAATCGGAGGCCTACAGCTTGCTTTACGCGGTTAACCCCAGTATTGTATTTTACTCCAATCCGAGAGATTTGGACGTCTGCCACTCTCGAGGGGTGCCTACAATTCTCTTTACTCTTGAATGCTCACTTCAAACTATCGTCATCTCGGCTAGCCAATAAACAAAGCTAAGATGGAAAATATATATCTATGATATATCACCAAGCAAGGTTAATCAAGAGTAATTCAAGGCTTAAACCCTAAAAAGAAAAGGTAAATTCAAAGCATCATAACTTAATCACTCGAACCTCGGATAATCAAGATAGAGTACAAGGAGGATTAGTTAATCATAGCAAAGTGGAGGAAGAGGGATGAGTAGAAAAGCATAGTAACACAAAGGTAAACAAAAGGAGCACTTATATTTATAATAAAGAGAGCTACACTTGAAAAAGGAAATTATAATTGCATGGAATGAAAATCCTATTCTAGCCCTACAATTATCAACTAGAGTAAGTGCAAAAATTACAATAAAAGCTAAAAAAACTAAGCACTAAGCTAGGGTTAAGGAAAACCCAAAATGAGGAAGAGAGAAAGAGGGAAGAACACTAAAAAAGACAAGAAACAAAGGGGCAGCACCTCCACCTCTAAGCCAAAAACTATATGGAATTCTTGGAGAAGGGCTCAATTTATAGAAAAACTTAAGGGGGGTGACACGGCTAGCGATACGGCCGCATTGGTTGCCGTGTCTTAGCAGGTTGACCTCAGACAGTGGTTTTGGAGGGAGTGATCATTGAGACATTGAATTTTCGGGCTCTCCCGTATCGATATAGCCTGCGACACAGTCGTGTTTGTGGTCGTGTCGACTATAGTTGATGGGCTTTGACGCAGAATACATTTATGGCGGGTAGCAGGCTTCGAGGTGATGGCGATATGCTCAGCGACACGGCCGTGTTAGTGGTCTTGTTCTTCTCTTGAAAAACTTTGGCTTCTAGTGACACGTCCCAAGTTGACACGGCTAGCTCTACACGGCCAGCGATACGGCTATGTTGGAGGCCATGTCCTCCTCGGGATGATTCTCTGGATTTCTTCTAGTGGCTGACTTCCTTGGGGACAAGTGACACGCCCTATGACATGGCCGTGTTGGTGGCCATGTCAGGTCATTTTGGCTGAAAAATTTGGAAACCTGCAAAAAGACAGAAAAAAGTTAGTGGCAATCATATTTACATAAGAAAGATAAAAAATAAGATAATAAGACAAGATAAGCGCGATAAAAACAAGGAAATACACCCAAATAGTTTAGACTACAAAACGTACTATCAAATTCCCCCCAAGCTTAAGCTTTGCTTGTCCCCAAACAAAGATATAAAAACTAGATAACCATAAAAAAGTGACTAATCAAAAGATTCTAATTATGCTAACACAAGTACTATGTGAAATTCTAAGTAGGGAGAAGGTGAAACGTAAATCTAAAACAATTATTTAGGTGTGGTTTAACTTTTATAAACTTTACTTAACGAAAATAAATCATCCAAAATTTTGATGAATTTCTTTAAATAGATTTAAGCAAAGCAACAAAAATGAAAAATGCATTAAGTTTTTACTAGATCCAAGCAACGCATTAAGATTATATCAATTAAATAACAAAAAACTAAGTTAAAATCCAAAACTAATACTGATATACTTTTCTTCTTTTCTTAGTTATTAAATAAAATTCAAAAGCGTGAATCAAATGGACTTAATAGGACCGAAATGTTTAGTTTTGTATTATGATTAAGAGTGGAATTCAAAGATAAATAGGGAGGTTTAAAATCACACTAAACCATAACAAAGAGTTTCCATATTTTTATTTAAAATAAAATATTTTTTTCTTTCTTTTTCTTCTTTTCCATTTTTTTTCTTTTTCAAAACAAAGGCCACAATATTTTTATTTTCATTTTGAATTGGCTAAACAAAAGCAAACATTTCTTTTAAGCATAATTTTTTCAAAAACTTCTCCCAAAAATATCACAAAATAGCCTATCATAACCATGGAATTTTTTTTTTGAAAGTCAAAAAGGCTAGTGTGATTAGATAGGTTGGAAATTTTGGCTTTTGTGAAAATGATATGTAAAAAGGAGCTATCAAATGAAATTGGAAAAAAGGTTCAAATGCGGCTAACTAGTGGTGAAAGTTTTTATGTTGGCACGAAAGCTCAAACGAAAACAAAAACAGCCTAAATCATTTTCACGCTTTTAAATTTATTTAAAACATAGATTTGAAATATTTCAAAAAGCAAGTCTTAGATAATAAATGAAGATTGATGAAATTATCTTGAAAGTAGAAATAATAGGTGACTTGGATCGTTCACATCTACTACACTATTCAAAATTTGACCTTACAAAAATTATCCAAAAATGACAAGGAAAATAGTGGATGATGACTTTTTGAGAAAGAAAAAAAATAAAGAACAAAAACCATAATGGAAATACGAGTTTTAGAAAAAACATTTTACGTTAACATGCTACTGCGAATTAGAAACACAGTATGACCAACATTTTACTTGTGAAAACATAGTTAAAAAGGACGATTAGAAAAATTATAATTAATTAAGATGTTTATATCAGATTTTAAGAAAAATAAAACAAACACAAGGGGTACTATTGAAATACCAAAACGTCTAAACTATTAAAGTAAAAAACAAAAAGCATATTTTTTAAATTTTGAAATATTTTCTATTTTTTTTGGAATTTTAAGATATTCATTTTTTTTTGGATTTTTGAAAAATATTCACAAAAAGCAAAATATTCACACAAAGCAAAAAGAAGGAGGAAGTCCTCCCCCAAGCTTAAAATGGACATTGTCCTCAATGGAGATGGAGGTTAGAGAGAGAGAGAAAAAAATTAAAGTATAGAATTGAAAAACAAGTACTTCCCCAGATTTATTCGCTGTGAAAGCTGAGTGATGCCGCTCCCCCATGCTTGCACTTTGGATCTACATGAAATGTCTTCTTTGGACTTCTTGATGGATTCTACAGTGTTGGAGCAGGAGATGGTAGAAGATTCAGCTTGTCGAAGCTGTCCGGGGCAAAAATTGTAAAATAAATAAAACAGAAAAAGACAACTTGGTTTGCCTCCCAAGAGCGCGCTTTATTTAAAACGTCATTTGAGCTCGACGTAAAAAAATAATATTGTCCAAAAAAATGTTGTCCAAAATAATAATAATAAAAGTTTTTTACAAAAATAAAATAGACTGAAGTTATTACAGTTCGTGCAACGGATATTTAATAATATTCGGACTGACATCATCATCACCATAAAAATAAAGTTTAACACACTGACCATTCACCTTGAAATTACCCTTATTAGGGTGTGAAATTAAAATAGTTCCATACGTGAAAACTTCTAAAACAGTAAACGGCCCAGACCTATGTGATTTTAGCTTGCCCAGAAATAAACGTAAATGAGAGTTATACAAAAGAACTCGGTCGCCCGACTTAAAGTTTTTGGGGTACCGGAGGTGTTTGTCGTGAAAATATTTTGTCCGCTCTTTATAAAATTTATTATTCTCGTATGCGTAAAAGCGCTACTCGTCGAGTTCGTTGAGTTTAAATTTTCTAAGGTCGCAGACAAAGCAGGGATCGAAATTTAAAAACCTTAAGGCCCAAAAAGCGCGGTGTTCGAGTTCTATGGGTTAATGGCACGGTTTTCCATAAACCAACCGATACGGGGAACATTCGAGGGAGGTTTTCTATACAGTTCGGTAGGCCCATAGAGTATCGTCTAATTTGGCTGACCAGTCTTTTCTAGAGGTGGAAATAGTCTTTTATAAAATTCTTTTAATTTCTCTATTCACTACTTCGACTTGTCCAATAGTTTGGGTGTGGTAGACGGTTGAAAGTTTATGCATAATGTCGTATTTAGTAAGGATTTTAGAAAACTGTGTGTTACAAAAATGGGAACCCCTATCGCTAATGATGGGTCGCAGCATACTGAATCGAGAAAATAATTTTTTTAAAAAAATGTAACTACGACTCGGGCGTCATTCGTAGGAAGAGCTTGGGTCTCTGCCCATCGCGAAACATAATCGACAGCGACTAAAATATACTTATTCTCGAAGCTAGAAGGAAGTGGGCCAACAAAATCAATTCTCCAGAGGTTGAAAACTTTGCACTCAAGGAAATAATTTTGCGGCATTTCATTTTTATTGGAAATATTACCCGACCGTTGACAACAATCACACCTACTCACAAAGGCCTATGCGTCTTTAAACAGCCTAGTCTTGTAAACACCCGTGCTTAGCACTTTGTGGGCGGTGCGAGCAACTTGATAATGCCCACATGTTAGTCCTTCATGCAAATATTTAATAATATCTAATCCTTCATCATAAGAACACATCTCCTTATCATATGGTCCGCACAGACTCTGAAAAGATGCGGGTCCTCTCAAATATAGTTCTTCAACAAAGAAAAGAATTTCTTCTTTTGCTGAGAGGAGAACTCTTTTGGGGGCACAAGAGCCACTAAGTAGTTTCCGATGTGTGCGAACCAAGGAGAAGTAGATGTGTTAATTAAAAACAGCTTGTCATCGGGAAAATAATCATTAAAATATCTTTCATCTTACTTTTCTATGTGAGGGTTATCTAATCATGAGAGATGGTCAGCGGCAATATTTTCGGCTCCTTGCTTATCACGGATTTCTAAGTAAAACTCCTGGAAGATTAAGACCCAGTGAATCAAGCCCGGCTTGGCATTCGATTTATAAAGAAGATACTTGAGGGCCGAGTGGTTCGTAAAAACAATAATTTTTGAAAGCGTAATATAAGGGCAAAATTTATCAAAAGCAAATACTACAGCTAGGAGCTCCTTCTCGGTTCTGGTGTAATTTTCCTGTATAGATGTAAGCGTTTTATTTGCATAATAGATGGGGTGGAAGTTTTTAGATATACGTTGACCTAATACGGCTCCTACCATGAAACAACTTGCATCGTATAAGATTTCAAATGGAAGGTTCCACACCGGAGCTATCATAATCGGGGCATTAATTAATTTTTCTTTTATTAAATTAAAAGCAGCTAGGCAAAGGTCATCAAAAATAAATGGGGCGTCTTTTTCTAAGAGATGGGTAAGGGGCTTGGTGATCTTGGAGAAGTCCTTTATGAAGCGGTGTTTGAAACAAGCGTAACCTAGGAAACTTCTTATAGCTTTTACGTTCATAGGCGGTGGATGCTTCTCGATAACTTCTATCTTGGCTATATATACTTCAATCACTCTCGTAGAAATCTTATGACCCAAAACTAACCCTTCCCTCGCCATAAAATGACATTTTTCCCAATTTAGGGCAAGTTTAGTTTCTTCGCATCGTTCTAAGACTTTTTCTAAATTTTCCAAAAAACTATCGAAAGCGTTGCCGAACATGGAGAAATCATCCATGAATACCTCCATAATGCTTTCTACGTACTTGTCAAAGATAGCAAGCATACATTGTTGGAATGTAGCTAGCGCATTGCACAATCCAAATGGCATTCTTTGGTAGGCGAAGGTGCCGAAGGGACAAGTAAACGTAGTTTTCTCCTGGTCCTCAGGGGAGATGGGGATTTGAAAGTACCCCGAGAGGCCATCGAGAAAACAATAAAGGCTATGGCCGGATAATCGTTCTAAAATTTGATCGATGAACAGCAAGGGAAAGTGATCCTTGCGGGTGGCGTCATTTAACTTAGGATAATCTATACACATTCGCCACCCGGTCACCGTCCGTGTCAGGATTAATTCATTATTCTCAATACTAACTACCGTTATCCCTCCCTTCTTCAGTACTACCTGGACTGGGCTAATCCACTTACTATTAAATATGGGGTAGATAATTCATGCGTCTAATAGTTTCATAACCTCGCCCTTTACTACTTCTTTCATATTTGGGTTTATACGGCACTGAGGTTGTATGGAGTTACACGAATTATCTTCCATTAAGATTTTGTGAGTGCAGAAAGATGGGCGTATGCCCTTGATATCAGAAACTTTCCAGGCAATAGCTCGATTATGTTTGCATAAAATTAAAAGAAGTTTATCATTTTGCGCATCTGTAATGTAGGCTGAAACTATTATTAGTAGCTTGGAGTCCTTTTCTAAGAAGGCATACCTAAGATGTTCGGGTAGTTCCTTCAATTCTAGGGTAGGGGGTCTTCATATGAGGTTTAAGAAATTTGTTATTTTTCAAAAACTATGTCCTCATAGACTTTTTAAACGAAAAATTAAAATACGTTTGGATAGCGGCCATGGCGGCTTCTTGTAGCGATTCAGTTGGAAGAGTAGAGGAGGAACAAAAATCAGAAAATTCTTTTTCAATTTTAGAGAGGCAATTGGAGGGTTCTTCACTTAGGGGTAGCGATTCAGTTGGAAGAGTAGAGGAGGAACAAAAATTAGAAAATTCTTTTTCAATTGTAGAGAGGCAATAGGAGGATTCTTCACTTAGGGGCAGCGATTCAGTTGCAAGAGTATAGGAGGAACTAAAATAAGAAAATTCTTTTTCAAATTTAGAGAGGCAATGGGAGGATTCTTATTTTAGGGCATCTATGAAAAAATAGGAGTAGTCATTTGCTAGGGTGTTCTACATTGAGGGGTGATAGAGAAAGTCACTTCGTCGTCGCCTACTTGAAGGAAGAGCTTAGCATTGCTTACGTCAATGATAGCTTGGGAAGTGGCAAGAAAGGGTCGGCAAAGGATCAAGGGAACCTCGACGTCTTCTTTGATTTCCAATATGATGAAGTACACCGGGAAGATGAACTTGTCAACTTTAACTAAGACATCCTCCACGATTCCTAATGGGTATTTTACTGATCTATCGACGAGCTAGATACTCATGCGTGTGGGGTTGAGGCTACCAATTCCTAACTTCTTAAACAACGAGAGGGCATCAGGTTTATACTCGCACCTAAGTCTGATGGCGACGGTGATGGCAATGGAGATGGCGACGGTGATGGCGACGGTGATGGCGATGGCCACCAGGACGGCCAACTGGGGAATGACTATGTTGAAGATGTACCGGCAAAGGACGTGCGACGTCGTAACGGTCATGGCTACAAGCTTCGCCCTCGCAACAAGACTCATATTTGATATTTTAGTTTTGGTGTGCTAATAGTCGTTTCATGTTGACTCTTTAAAAAACATTATTTAATTTCTGCATTTTTCTTTATGTGGTGTGCCTTTAGCCACCTGTTATTTGCTTTGAGATGTAAGCCTATATAAGGCCTTGGACTTTTCATTTAGTATTAGACTTTTATTGAAATCAAAGAAAATTGAAATTTGCCAACCCTAATTCTTCCCTCTCTCTTTCTCCTTCTCCTAGCCGCCGCCCCCCACCCCTCTTTCTTTCTTCCTCCAAGCCGCCGGCTCCAAGGCCCCCTTCTCTCTAGTGCTTGGCCACCACCTCTCCCCCTATTGCTCTCGGCCGCCCCTTTCTCCTCTAGTGCTCGGCCACCACCCTCACCCTCTTGCTCTCGGCCAACCGAGATCATTTCTCTCCAAGGATATTCGGCCCATGCATGAAAGGTTGCCTTGCAAGGAAAGAAGTTAGGAATTCCTCCACGGCGTGAAGTGAAGGAGATTAGCACGTTCATCATCCGTAGCGCGCTTCCCGTTGACTTTCAATGGAGGAGTGATCAAACTTGGTGGATCCACGCATCGCGGATCTACAAATCCGAGAGGGGTAACAAAAATTTCTACCAAGAGTTTTCATTCTCTAGATAGTTCTTGTGGTGGACGAATTTTAGCATTATTTTCCGATTTGTTTTTCTTCGCGGTTAATCAAATAATAGATCGGTATTTTTCGTTTGGATTTCCGAAAGATTCGTAAGAGGATTGGCGATCCTCGCTTTCTTTTTGTTGGGATAGATCCTACCATCTTTCGACTCATTTTGTTCTTGGTGGATCTATTTTGGTACAACCCAAAGCTCGTTTGGGATCAAGATTATCCCATTTAGCCAGAAAGAATTTGGCCTATAGCCAACATTTGATCTATTTGTGGAACGACGATCCGTATTGTTAGCGCGAGCGATAGATAAAATAATTTTTGTGGCTGCGATTTTGTTAGCGTGTGGATTAGAGAGCATAGATCATTGTCATAAGCGTCATCGTGGCCTCCATGACGAATCTCTCGGATATACCCTACATCAAAGTCAGCCAATGCATTCTTGACAAAAAGATCACCAAAGACACACGGAATAGAAAAACTACCCGGGTCACTAATTTTCTTTGGTAAACCATTTGTCAAGACCGCAGAGCACTTGGCATTTAATGTGACATGCGACAAGTTCTCTAACTTCTTCTTGTTAGTCAGGAGGCCCTTAAGGTACTTAGCATACTTTGGCAATTGGGAGATTGATTCATGGAAGGGGAGATTAATGTGGATTTGCTTAAACATCTCTAAGAAACAGGAGTACTGATCTAATTGTTCTGGAGCAGGAGTTGCAGATTCCCATACCTGAGAGGCAGAGGCAGCGGTCATCTCCGTTATCTTTTTGCTTAGAAGTTCCACTTGTAGAGCTAGCTGGGAGACATTATCCACTTAGTAGATACCTACAGGTTTGTTTGGGCGGGACCCAAGAACATTCCACTGATAAGTGTTCATGTCCATGTCCTCGAAAAGATCAAGAGCTTCTTCTAGGGTATTATGGTTTAAAGTACCACCAGAAGCTGTGTCTATAATTTGCTTTGTATTTTGATTTAGCCCGTTATAAAACATTTGCACTTGTAACCTTACATGTAGCACGTTATGTGGGCATCGTCTTAATAATTCTTTAAATCTTTCCCAGGTTTCATATAAGGTTTCAGAATCTATTTGTCAAAAAATAGAAATATCGTTCTTAAGTTTTGCAGTTTTAGCTGGCGGAAAATACTTCCCCAAAACTTTTCAGTTAGTTGATTCCTGGTTGTGATGCTTTTTTTAGGTAGAGTGTTTAGCCACTGTTTTGCTTTAGTTCTTAGAGGGAAGAGTCTTAGCCTAATAGCATCATTTGTGACACCATTGATTTTGAATGTGTCACAAATCTCAAGAAAGCTTGCTATATGTGTGTTCGGATCTTCATCTTGAAGTCCGTCAAATTACACATACTGCTGCACCATTTTAATTATGCTAGGATTCAGTTCAAAATTATAATTAGCTATAGCAGGGCGCACAATACTATATTCAGTTCCCTCCAGATTAGGCTGTGCATAATAGTACATAGGCCTATGCATGACTTCCTCCACGTGGGGTTCTTCCATTCTTAGAGTAGAGAATGACACGGAGTCCTCAACCGGTACTTGGATAGTAGGGCCTTGAAATCGCGATCTTCTCCGAAGAGTACGCTAAATTTCGTGGTCCAGGTACAAAATAACCGACGGACTCCCACGGGTCATGCACTAGAAGAAGAGAAGAGTAGAAAGAGATATAAATAAACTAGAAAAAAGCTAGATATTTTTTTGAAATAGATTTTTTAAAAAAAATTTAACTCCTGAATTTCCCAAGGACTACCTAGTGAAGGGTTCGCAAGGTACTAGAAAAGATAGTGGCATTTACAGTCACTTTCCTCTTTTCAAGAGAATTAGGTGGCGTAGAAAATTTGTGAAGTGGGTTTCTATTAAGAGCGGTAATAAAAAAATTTTGGATTTTAAAATTTTTTAGGAGGAAGAGAAAGAGAAATGATAAAAGTAAAAGTTTTGTGCTTTTGATATATCAACAAAAGTTGCTCCCCAACAACGGCGCCAAAAACTTGGTGATCGCTTTCCTCTTAAGAAAAGAGAGCTGAACTAGCAATCCAAATAGGCAAGTATACCTATCGAACTATAGCTAGGGGACACAAGTGTCGTATTTAAATCCGGGAACCGTTGAGTAAACTTACTCACACAAAGACTATTATTTTATCGACAGAAATATTTAGGGTTAAAGAGAATATTAAACACACTTAATGAAAGGAAAAATAGCACTAAAGGAGAACTAATTGCAGTTAAGTAAAGAGATCATAAAAGAAATGATTACAATAAAGGGTTAGAACGATGAAATGGGAATGCACTCGATCAAGAATCACCTCGGCAAGAGTTGATTAAAAACACGATAAATAAACCTAAGCTTAATAGAGTAAAGGTACTTGACCGTGGAGGTTCCTAAAGCTTGAACACGCTTCTCTCGAAGTCATGCCCAACTGAGTTTAGGAAGGTCCGACCGACTCTCGTCGAAATCGAAGGCCTAAAGCTCGCTTTACGCATTTAACCCCACTATTGGATTTTACTCCAATCTGGGAGATTTGGACGTCTGCCTCTCTCGAGGGGTGCGTATAACTCTCTTTACTCTTGAATGCTCACTTCAAACTATCGGCCTCTCTGCTAGCCAAGAATGAAAGCTAAGATGGAAAATATATATCGATGATATATCTCCAAGCAAAGGTTAATCAAGAGTAATTCAAGGCCTAAACCCTAAAAAGAAAAGGTAAATTTAAAGCATCATAACTTAATCACTCAAACCACGAATCATCAAGAACGAGTACAAGGAGGATTAGTTAATCATAGTGAAGTGGAGGAAGAGGGATGAGTAAAAAAGCATAGTAACACAAAGATAATCTAAAGGAGCACTTATATTAATAATAAAGAGAGCTACACTTGAAAAAGGAAATTACAATTGCATGGAATGAAAATCCTATTCTAGCTCTGCAATTACCAACTAGAGTAAGTGCAAAAATTACAACAAAAGCTAAAACAAACAAAGCACTAAGCTAGGGTTAAGGAAAACACAAAATGAGGAAGAGAGAGAGAGGGAAGAACACTAAAAAAGACAAGAAACAAAGGGGCAGCATCTCCCCCTCTCAGCCCAAAACTATATGGAATGCTTGGAGAAGTGCTCAATTTATAGAAAAACTTAAGGGGGGTGACACGTCCAGCGACACGGCTGTGTTGGTGGCCGTGTCCTGGCAAGTTGACCTCGGGTAGTGGTTCTGGCGGGAGTGATCATTGCATTGTTGAATTTTCGGGCTCTCCCATGTCGACATGGCCTGCGACACGACCGTATTAGTGGCCGTGTCAACTGTAGTTATGGGATTTAACGCGGAATGCATTTATGGCCGACAGCAATCTTCGAGGTGATTGCAATATGCCCAGCCACACGGCTGTGTCGGTGGCCATGTCCTTCTCTAGAAAAACTTTGGCTTCTGGTGACACGCACCAATTTGACACGACCAGCTCGATATGGCCAGTGACACGGCCGTGTTGGAGGTCGTGTCCTCCTCGGGATGATTTTCTGGATTTCTTCTATTGGCTGACTTCCTCGGGGACAAGTTACACACCCTATGACATGGCCGTGTTGGTGGCCGTGTCAGGTCATTTTGGCTGAAAATTTTGAAACCTACGAAAAGGCATGAAAAAGTTAGTGGCAATAATATTTACATAAGAAAGATAAAAAAATAAGCTAATAAGATAAGATAAGCGTGATAAAAACAAGGAAATACACCCTAATATAATATACTACAAAACGTACTATCACTTACCTATATAAAGTGTTTTATAAGCGGTTGTGAAGCTAGAAGTTACTGGTTTACAGACCAATACTCTTTTATACCAAAGGGTATCATAAAAGGTCTTCATATACTTTCATCACCTCTTATAATAGAAAAAGGAGCAATAGGTCCAAGGAAACCAAAATCCCAACTAATGTTTAGTTTTGTGTGTAGAAAAAGGAATGTCCCTCCATAAACCAACTATGGTACTTAGACAGTGGATCTCTAAACATATGACTAAGCAAAAAGAATTGTTGGAAAACTGTAAGGCTAAGAATGACCCCAAGGTAAGTTTTGGCGACTTTAACTTTTGTCATACCATAGGCTTTGGAATGATAAAAATTGGAAATATAACCTTCTCTAGAGTAGATTATGTTGAAGAACTTCAACATAATCTAATTCATATTAGTCAGTTATGTGATGGTAAATACAAAGTTTTTTCACCCATAATATTCCAAATTATCAACAGGAGAACATATGCAATTGTGTTATCTGAGTCTATAAATGGAAATGTGTATGTTGTTGACTTTAGCTTAAGTGATAAGAAAATCTGTCTATTTAATGCTGATATAGACAAAAATGAGCTTTGACATAGGAGGCTTGGTCACATTAATCATAAGATGATAACCAGTCTTACAAAGGATAGTCTGGTTAGGATTTTGCCAAAAGGTAAGTATAGATAGTTAAATCCTTATAGTGCATATAATAACACGCTCGTCACGAAGAATATAATAGAAGGTCCGACTGGGGCCCACGTCATATTCAACAAACATATTGCGGAGTTACAATTGAAACCAAACATCTAACCAATCTAACACAGAGTTCACAACTAACAGAAGCATTTAATTAAGAAAACCCACTATAAGGATTGTCTACTATATAAAGACAATAAATTAATTTACACAAAAGGTTTGGACTCAAGACCTTACAAACTTGTTAATGTTTACACTACATAGTGATTTCCATATATCGACACGCAAGATGAAAGCATATGAAAATAGTAAAACAAGCACTTGGGCCTTTGAGTACTAGCATATCATCATGGCTCATGCCTACTATTTCCTACTCTGCTTGCTAGCACCTGTACAAGTACATTTCACGAAAACGTGGAAAAACAAAACATTAGTCAGCTTTAGCTGACCACAATTATAATGACCCCACCCCATTCCCAAGGCATTGGTACTCCTTCCTTGCAAGCACGTAATATATATACACACTCACAAGAATGTGGAACTTAAGCACAATCAGCACAAATGCAAGCACTCTCGTCTGCACATTTCGTGATCTCTAGGCACTCTTTCGGTATATTCCTCGAGTCCAACCACCATCCTCAGTCACAGACCTGGATGGTATAGTTTTTGAGCAGTCACACGTCTGAGACAAAGCCATGGAATCTCCTCATGCCAACGACGAAAGCCATGTACTTTAGGCAATCTAATCAGATGACAGAATGTAAGTACAGTTCAACCACATCCCATTGCTGAAATTATCATGCCTACAAGACACGACACGGTTCATCCTCCCCTTTCCTGTTCACAACACAACCAACGTTATGTTTCAGGATCGGCACTCACGACCACCGAAGCTGAGTACAGCAGGCTCAATAACTTATTATGCTACCCATCTTGTCCCCAAGATATAAGCTTCATAACTGCAAAAAAAGCTTTCTATGAGCTATTGCCGACGATATCACTATCACTGTGTGATATTGTAGAATTGCCAATATGTCTTAATCTCGGGTTCATGATGACTAGTTTTAGTCATCATTTTTTAGTTTAGTTTAGCTTAAAAACATTCTAGGTTTAATTATATTTTTTATAAATTTGATGTTTGATATGTTTTATTTTATGTTTAATGTCTATTTGTGTTATAATATAAAATATAACTAATGTTATAGTTTATTTCATGTTCTTTTGTAGGTTCAAAGCTCATGGTGCAACCCGAGCACACCATGCTGTCAATGCTGCTCCCTGAGCCGAAATGTTGGTGCAGCCCGGCCCTCTTCAAGTGCAGCCTAAGACTCCTTCAAGCCCAACATGCATGACTCTCCATATAAGCAGCCCTTGAAGCAGCCCACACAAATCGAGCCCAATATTCATGACTCTCCATATAAGCAACCCTTGAAGTAGCCCACACAACCCGAGCCCCTACATGAAGCAGCCATCATACTCTCTCTCCCCTCTTTTATTACTCATTCATCCCCCTTTTATTTTTATTTTTTCTATTTTTATTTACTTAAATAAAATGAATTGAACCTTGTACTCTCTCTCCCCCTCATTAATTTCATTCATGCATTTCTCCAACCATGCATGCCCCCCCCCTTTGTGCCCCTTCATCTTTACCTCCCTCTATAACCTTCCCCCTCACCTATATAAGGAGCACTTGCCTCAAGCTTTGGAAGGTTGGACATTGGATAGAAAGTATAGTGCTAGTGCAAGAGAGTTTCCTTCTTCTTTAAATTATTGTTGTTAAGTTCTTCTTTTCATTATTGTAATCTTTTTCTTAGTAGTATAGTATTGTCTTTTTATTATTATTATGTACCTCTTTTTATCTATCAATGAAAATGAGTTGCCTTTATCATATTGTGATTTAATTTTTAAATATGCGTAGCTAATTTTATTTAGCATTCAATCATGAGGATCCATGAAATGAGATGAGATTCTTCTTTACTTCCTAGTTTTATTTTTGTTAAATTTATTCTCGATCCTTCTTTGATTTTTCTCGTGTCGACTCCGTATTTCAGGTATACGATAGTAGGTAATTTGATCTCATTTCATAGTAGTCGAGAGACTCTTTGATTTGAAAGATGACTCAAAGAAGGAAGGAGTTGCACGCAATCCTAGAGATAGGACGACGTAAATCCTCCGGATTGGAGTCAAATCCAATAGTGTGGTTCACTTCGATAATGCAACTTTAGTCCTTTTTATTTGCAAAGAGATTTCGATCAAAACGTCTAGAAGTTAGGACATTTAATGTTCTAGCGAGATTATTTCTTATTTTCGGATCCGCCACGGTCGAGAATGATTTGCATTTATAAAAATTTATTTTTATCCTTCTTATCTCTTTTCATGGTGAATCATTGATCGAATGCTATCTTTTGAATCTGAAGTTTTCGTTTTAATATTATTTTTGGTTTAATTTAAAATTCTAAAAACACCCAACAATCGTATGGCAGGATAATAGTAAGAGCGTGAGTAATAGTAATTGACGACCCCGAGTTTTTAATACGACCTTGGTACTGCAATTCGATAGGTACACTTGCCTGTTCGGATTGATAGTCATTCAATTCACCAAGTTTTTGGCGCCGTTGTCGGGGACCTCTTTTTTGTCAATATTAGGAAAACGCTTTTGCTATTACTTCTGCAAAAAAAACCCAATTTTTTTTAATCATTATCTTTTTCTTCTTCAAGTTTCTATTTTCCGTTCTTCTCTTTTCCTTTCCTCCATTCTCCTTCTATTTTGTTTTTTAGTGCATGACCCGCATGAATCCGTCGCTACTTGTTGACTTAGACCTAGAAATCGAGCACTCCTTTCGGAGAAACTTTTTATTCGGGGGTTCCACTTCTCAAACAGCAGTTAAGGATTCCGACGGTGATTGTAATTTCAACTCTGAAATGGGAGAACCCAACCCAGAAATGGTCCAACATAGGACCGTGTCCGATTATGCTTTACCTAACCTGGAGGGTATAGAAACAAGTATTTTTTGATTTGCAATTACAAACAATAACTTTGAGCTTAAGCCTAGCATCATACAAATGGTGAAGCAATATGCACAGTTCGACCGATTACAAGATGAAGATCTGAACTTGCATATTGCTAGTTTTCTCGAGATTTGTGATACCTTTAAAATTAATGGTGTCTCAGATGATACAATTAGGATAAGACTCTTCCCCTTCTCCTTAAGAACAAAAGCCAAAGAGTGGTTGAGTTCTCTTCCAAGAGGATCAATCACCACTTGGAATATTTTAACAGATAAATTTCTCGCTAGATATTCCCCCCCCCCCCCCCGCAAAAACTACGAAACTTCGAAATGATATTACCTCATTTTCTCAAATTGCTTCTGAGACTCTCTATGACACTTGGGAGAGGTTCAAAGAACTTTTGAGACACTGCCCTCATCATGCTCGGCCTGTATGGTTACAAGTCCAGACATTCTATAATGGGCTAAATCAAGAGACCAAGCAGATGATAGATCCCGCTTCAGGTGGTTCTTTGGACCATACAACTCCAGAGGCCGCTCTTAATCTTATTGAGGGCATGGCGATGAACACCTATAAGTGGAACTCGCCTAGGACTCGCCTAAATAAACCTGCAGGTATCCACAAAGTGGACTCTGTGTCCCAACTAGCACTTCAAGTGGAGATGTTGAGCAAGAAAGTAACAGAGATGTCTACTGCCTCCGCCTCTCAGGTATATGAAAATGCAAATGATGCTATCGAGCAGGTGGATTATCTGGGGAACATACCCAGGCCTGCTCAAAATAATTTTAATAATTTTTCTAATTTTTCTCCTCCTCCTGATTTAAATAATGCTTCTAACTCGTATCACCCTGGATGGCATAACCATCCGAATTTTTTGTGGAGTAACCCTGCAAATGCCAAATGTCAACCACACGATTTCACTCCACCTCCACCACCACATCAAACTCAAAATCAAAAACAAAATTTTCAAAAACCTCCATCTTTGGAGGAAATATTTTCTAGATATATAAGCACGAACGAGGTGACCATTAGAAATTTAACAGGATCGATGAAAAATCTATTAAACACGATCGGGCAACTCGCTAAGGTTATCTCTGAGAGGCCACCTGGGACTCTTCCCTCAAATACTTAACCCAACCCAAGGGAGCATGCGAAAGCGATTTCCCTTCGGAGCGGTAAATTAATTCATGAGCCCAACACCAGGGAAGAGCTAGAGGTGATTGCCTCTCCTGCTGCTGAGCAAACCATCATTACGAAAACTAATGATAACTATCCTAAAAGTGAAAAAGAAAAAATTGTTTTTGAAAAGAAAAAAAAAATTCAAAATGAGGCCCCTGAGTTTATAAAAAAAATTCTGCCACCTCCCTATCTCTCTAAGCTTAGGAACGACAAATTAGATGATCAGTACCATCGTTTTCTCGAGATGTTCAAACAAATCCACATCAATTTACCATTTCACGAAGCCATTAGCCAAATGTCAAAGTATGCCAAATATCTTAAGGACTTGTTAACTAATAAAATGAAACTGGAAAATCTATCTCATATAACGTTTAACGAAGAGTGCTTGGAGGTTATTAATAATTCTAATCTTCCTAAAAAGATAAACGATCTGGGTAGCTTTTCTATTCCTTGTATTTTTTGTAATCTTTTCGTGAAGCACGCGTTAGCGGATCTATGTGCGAGCATAACCTTGATGACATTTTCCCTACATAAGAAGCTAGGATTGGGCACTCTCATCCCTACACGTATGAGTATCTAGTTAGCCGGTCAATCAATCAAGTATTCATTAGGTATTGTAGAGGATGTGCTAGTGAAGGTCGACAAATTCATCTTCCCTGTGGATTTTGTTATTCTTGATATTGAAGAGGACGTCGAGGTCCCCCTTATCCTTGGTCGTCCCTTTTTAGCCACTTCTCGAGCGGTCATCGATGTGAGTAACGGGAAGCTCTTTCTTCGTGTGGGAGATGACGATGTTACTTTTTTATAAATAAATCTATGAAAAACTCTTTGAAAAATGATGACTCTTATTTTTTTCTTGATTTGTTAAATGAATATTCCTCTCTTTCCCTTTGTAATTTTTCTTCAAAAGATTTTTCCTCTTCTTTTTTTGAAATTTCTTCCAATGTTTTTTAAGACATGGTTATGACCGTGCAAGCCAATTCTGAAAATGAGCCTGTTTTTAGACAAAAGAATTTTTAAAATCTAACTTTTGAAAAAGAAAAAATTTTGAAAAACACTTATGATGACCCACCCAACATGGAATTAAAACCTCGAGCGATCATTAGTGATAGGGGAAGTCATTTTTACAACGCTCAACTCGCTAAAGCTTTAACTAAATACGACTTTACGCATAAACTATCCACCGCTTATCACCCCCAAATGAACGGTCAGGTGGAGGTAGTCAATCGCAAACTTAAAAGAATTTTGGAAAAAACCATTTCTACTTCTCGTAAAATTGGTCATTAAAGTTAGACGATGCTCTTTGGGCATATCGGACAGCGTACAAGACCGCTACTGGTTGTACTCCTTTCCAATTGGTCTATGGAAAATCATGTCATCTCCCGGTAGAAGTAGAACACCGTGCATACTGGGCACTAAAGTTTTTTAATTTCGATCCGCAGTCGGTCGGTGAGCATAGAAAAAAAATCAATTAAATGAACTAGACGAGTGGCGAGGGAACGCTTATGAGAACAACAAAATCTATAAAGAACGCACGAAATTTTATCACGATAAGAACTTGCACCACCATAAAACGTTTAAACCAGGCGATTAGATTCTTCTTTTTAATTCGCTCTTACGTCTTTTCCCAGGAAAGCTTAAGTCTCGATGGTCTAGACCGTTTACGGTCAAGCAAGTTTTTTCATATGGAACTGTGTTACTCTCGCACCCGGACAAGGGTGACTTCAAAGTTAATGGTCAAAGACTGAAGTTGTATTTTTTAAATGATTTGGTATCTCCTGTAAAGGAGCATCTTATTTTTGTCTCTTAATGTTTATTTTCATGTGAAACTCTTTCTTTTTCTGGACTTCTTATTATTATAAACCTTTTATTATTATTCGATCTTTATATTGTTAAATAAAGAACACTCTTGGGAGCCTGACCAAGGATTTTTCGGCTTTTATTTTTATTTTGCTCTTCCTCCCTATGGCGAAACAAGTGCAAGTTCGTGATTGCCTCTCCAACGTTGCTAATTTTAAGAAGGATCAAGTCAAGCCTGCTGGTGATCAAGTGACTTAAAGTGCAAGCATGGGGGAGCGGCATCCACTTTCGGCCCCACAAACCCGGGGAAGTCCCGTTCTTTTTTTTTCTTTTTTTTACTTTACTGCATTTTCTATCCCCCCTCTTCTCCTTCTCTTTCTCGTTTCTTTTTTTTCATTTAGGGCAATGAAAAATCTAAGCATGGGGGGAGGGTTTCATTATTTTCTTTCATTTTCTTTCCTTTCTACAAAAAAAACAACAAATCAAAAAAATTTATTTATTATAGTTATATTAAGCCTCTTAGGAGTACCACTTTTTCTTTAACTTTATCAAAAAAATAAAAGAAAACTTTAAAATACAAAAACACAAAAAAATAATTAAAAAAAAATCCAAAATTTTTCTAAAATCTATTTGAAAATCAAAATCAAAAATTATTTTCTATCACTATTTTTTATGTTTTTTCTAGTGGTGTGCATGCCCCTGCGGTTCTTTAGTTCTAAGTAGAATTTCTTTGAATCGGATTTTTAAATCTATTATTTTAACATAGCTTAGTTTTACTATTTTCTAGTTCTTAAATATAGGCATCTATTTTCTACGTTGTAAGTTAGCAAATTGTAGTTTTTCTTTTTATTCGGTTAAATTGCATATGAATGATTGCTAGATAACGTTATCACTTTTTAATTTTGGGGTAATTCTTTCTTGGTGTCTAGAACTTGTCTCTAGCAGCTCTCGAAACATTTGCACCATTTTTCACGAACTTTAGAAATGATTTAGGCCACCCTTTGATCTGTTTGAGCCTTTTTGCTCACCCAAATATTTCACCTTAGCTAAAACAACTTTAGACCTTTTTTCATTTTTCTTTGTTTAGCACCACCTTTCATTTTTCACCAAAGCTAATATACACTTCCTATTATCACACTTGATTTGAGCTTTACTTAAATACTATTTTTGTGATGGGTTATAATCTTTGAAAAATGAAATGGAAAGTATAAGTGTATATTTGGAGCTCTCCTATGAAAAGAAAAAAAATTGTTATTATCCAAAATTGTGAAATCAAAAAAGAAAAAGAAGAAGTTTATTTAGTTTGGATTGGAGAAAATGACATACTTGTTATTTCTAATTTTTGTGTTTTTATGTTTATTTAAAGCTCATCCTTGGTTTAGTGTGTTTTAACCATCGTTTTTATCCTTGATTTTCTATTCCTAATCATTTACCTAAGCCAAGTCTTTACGCCTATAAAAGTCCTTTTGATCTTTAAAACGTGACACAAACCTGTAGTGGAGAGAGTGTGAAAAGTCAATCCTATGGCAACCATCATTGATGGATTTCTTTGGAGGTTATCTTGAGGTGATTTAGGGGTAATTGTTATTCTAGCAACCTAGTAGTTCGTTCAATGCGTTGTTTATTTAGAATCTCTACTTTTGTTTTTCTTATTTTCCTAAATTTTTGATGCCTTGTGTTAAGGATTTAGAAATGTGTAACTCTTCTTTATGTTCTAATGATATTTTTAGGTCTCCATTTTCTTGCATTCTATTGTGGACTTCTCATCCCACTAGTTGTTAACATAGAAAATAGGATAGTTTATTTTTTTATATTTTCGTTTTCTTAATTATGAAACTTAAAATTGTTTTCTTTGCTTTTATTCCCGTTCCCTAATTTTAAATTTCATTTGCTTGAGGGCAAGAAAATACTTAAGAATTGGGGAATTTGATGACTAGTTTTCGTCATCATTTTTTGGTTTAGTTTAGCATAAAAACTTTATAGGTTTAATTATATTTTTTATGAATTTTATGCTTGATATGTTGTATTTTATGTTTAGTGTCTATTTGAGTTATGATATAAAATGTAACTAATATTATACTTTATTTCAATTTCTTTTGTAGGTTCAAAGCTCAAGGTGCAACCCGAGCATACCATGATGTCAATGATGCTACTCGAGCCAAGATGTTGGTGTAGCTCGACCCTCTTCAAGTGCAGCCCAAGCCTCCTTCAAGCCCAACATGCATGAATCTCCATATAAGCAGCCCTTGACGCAGCCCACACAACCCGAGCCCAACATGCATGACTCTCCATATAAGCAGCCCTTGAAGTAGCCCACACACCCCGAGCCCCTACATAAAGCAGCCCACAAAATCTCTCCAATCATGCATGGCCGGCCCCTTTATCTCAAGCCCATCATGCATGGGCGGGTTCCATACTATCTCTCCCCTCTTTTATTACTCATTCATCCCCCTTTTATTTTCTATTTTTTCTATTTTTATTTCCTTAAATAAAATGCATTGAACCTTGTACTCTCTCTCCCCCTCATTAATTTCATTCATGCATTTCTCCAACCATGCATGGCCGCCCCCCTTGTGCCCCTTAGTCTCCACCTCCCTCTAGAACCTTCCCCCTCACCTATATAAGGAGCACTTGCCTCAAGCTTTGGAAGGTTGGACATTGTAGAGAAAGTATAGTGCTAGTGCAAGAGAGTTTCCTTCTTTTTTAGATTATTGTTGTTAAATTCTTCTTTTCATTATTGTAATCTTTTTCTTAGTAGTATAATATTGTCTTTTTATTATTATTGTGCACCTCTTTTTATCTATCAATGAAAATGAATTTCCTTTATCTTATTGTGATTTCATTCTTAAATATGTGTAGCTAATTTTCTATAGCATTTGATCATGAGGATCCATGAAATGAGATGAGATTCTTGTTTACTTCTTAGTTTTATTTTTGTTAAATTTATTCTCGATCCTTCTTTGATTTCTCTCGTGTCGACTCTGTATTTTCAGTATACGGTAGTAGGCAATTTGATCTCATTTCATAGTAGTCGAGAGACTCATTGATTTGAAAGATCACTCAAAGAAGGAAGGAGTTGCACGCAATCCTAGAGAAAGACGACGTAAATCCTCCGGATTGGAGTCAAATCCAATAGTGTGGTTCACTTCGATAAGGCAATTTTTGGCCTTTTGATTTGCAAAGAGATTTCGGTCAAAATGTCTAGAAGTTAGGAGATTTAATGCTCTAGCGAGATTATTTCTTATTTTTGGATCCTCCGCGGTCGAGAATGATTTGTAATTATACAACTTTATTTTTATCCTTCTTATCTCTTTTGATGGTGAATCATTGATCGAATGCTATCTTTTAAATCTGAAGTTTTAGTTTTAATATTATTTTTGGTTTAGTTTAAAATTCTCAAAACACCCAACTATCGTACGACAGGATAATAGTAGGAGCATGAGTAATAGTAATTGACAACCCCGAGTTTTTAATATGACCTTAGTACTGCAATTTGATAGGTACACATGCCTGTTCGGATTGATAGTCATTAAATTTACTAGTTCACACCCAACACATACAACTACTCACTGGTTTATACCAAAAGAGCTATCTACAGCGATAACGCTATCGCGAGCGATAACAATAGAACCTCGATTTCTGTTGGAATTTCGGGTGTTTCAATGAGATCACCTCTAATACTTGTTGTATCAACATGCACACCCCAATATCCTAAAAACTACTCATTTTTCCATGGAGTCTTCTCCAGCATGCAAATAAAAAAAATCATCAATCCAGACAAACTTATCATAGATAGGCTTCACACAGCATGCCTATGTTCGTACAGTAATTCGAACTCTATATGCAAGTAGTTCTACTCAGGATAAATCATATCAACCAGTTGGAAGTCTCTTCCTTTTCCAATTGATGAGAACCTCCATGTAAACATGCCAAATAAAGGACCTAACATATCCTAGTATTCATAAGGAGAGTCATTACCCTCATAGATCATTTCAGAGCCATAATGTTGTAGTTGATTCAGATGGAAACACTCACAGCGCTTTCCTCTCGTTAGATCTAGCTTCGTCTCGCAATTTTAACCTTGGAAGTTCCTCCAGTGGTTAATTCAACCTCTCTACCCCCTTAGCCCTCATCTTCCTTCCACTTAGAGAGAGAGAGAGAATTAGAAAGAAAGAATAAGAATACTTTCTCACCTTCAGGCCCTATATCTAGTTTAGGATAAATCCCAACCACTGGATTCCAAGATCAGATAGAATGAATGGCCATGATTCAAATTGACATTTCTAACAAAAATTGCTATTGTCAGGCGGTATCGCAATTGCTTGGTGATAGATTAGGTTGTAGAAGTGGTCTCATCTAGCACCGCTTTGCTGGTTAATGTCTGCATAAAATGCATTTGGCATGTGGCACACTATTGCCTATCGATATCACTATCGCTAGTGATAGCATATCGACTTCCTTATTATATCAACTATATCATTTTGTCGACTGCATCATTCTATCGACTACATTGTTTGGTTCACTATCACTATCAATATCGAGATATCATTGGTTGTATCTCCAATAGCCAGCACTTGTTGTTTTTTAATGGGGGGAAATTGGAGTGTTAGAAATCTCTCCTCTTTTAAGAAATTTCATCCCGAAATTATATAGGAAAGAAAAACAACACAGAATATATATTATTCATAATGTAACTTAATGGAATAACTCAGGGAACTCCTCAAGCATGGTCTGCTCTTGCTCCCATGATTATTCCTCATGAACAAAATTTTCCCAACAGACTTTGACCATCATGATCGCTTTGTTACGCAACTGCTTGACCTCTGTATCTTTGATACGAATGGGCTTGACTTTTGTCTTTAACACACTATGGACCATCACCTGATCCAAAACAACAATTTGTCTAGACTCTTGTACAACATTATTTAGAACTGATATGTGAAACATATCGTGCAAATCACTCAACTCTTCTGAAAGAGCAAGCCTATAGGAAGCTTCACTAACACATTCCACTATCTCAAATAGTCCAAGGTATCTCAAACATGGCTTTTTCAGGTATCGAATCCTTGACACACCCTTAAAGGTTTTATTTTGAGATACACCCAGTCACCAACAACAAACTTGATATTTTTATGCTTGGTGTTATATTACTTAGTTTGCATATCTTGAGCGATCAACAATAGCTTCTGGATTATTCATATCATTGAATTCGCCTCATAAATGTCTTTCTACTGAAATAACTTTATTTTGCCCGTTTCTACCCAAGCTTATGGAGTACGACACTTCCTACCTTATAAAGCCTCGAAGGGCGTCATTTATATACTAGCTTGGAAGCTGTTATTGTTGGAGAATTTGATTATATAGAGATGGTCCTCCCACCTCTTAATGAAATCCAGGATGCACATACGAAGCGAATCCCCTATTATTATGCTAGTCCTCTCGGTCTAACCATATATTTGCGAATGAAAGGCTGTGCTGAACTTCAAAGTTGGTGGATTAGCCTCCAATCATTCGATGCAAAGCGCCCATCTCGATCACATACGATGCTACAGGGCACACCGTGCAATCGTACTACGTTATCAATATAAAGTTTGGCCAACTTTTCAACTGAATCATCCCTTTGATTTGGAATAAATGGTGATACCTTCGTTAAGTAGACTACAATCACCCAAATAATATTGTTTTTATGCTACAATCTCAGCAAACCATGCACGAAATCCATAGAAATATCATAAACTACAATTCTAGAATCTGTAATGACTTCACAAATTCAGCAGGCTTCTGACATTTTGCCTTCACAAGTGCGCAAGTGTCATACTTCACCATGTAGAGGGCTATGTCTTTCTTCAAACATGGCCACCAAAATAACTTTTCCATGTCTTTAAACATCTTTACGCTCCCTGGGTGGATTGTGTATTTTGTTAAATGTGCCACGTACATCAACTCCTCTCGTAGTTTTCCAGCATTGGGGAGTCACAATTAATTGTCTTTCCATAAAAAAACATTATTAATAGAAAACTGAGAATTTGACCCATCTACAGTCTCCTCCACAAGGCATTTTAAGCTTTTATCACGCTCAATTGCATGTCGAATTCTATCTGCAAGGTCATATTATACCTCCATCCAGTTCAAGCATGCACTCACATTTGCTCTCTTGTCTAAACAAGAAATCTCTAAGGCCTCCAAGTCACAAATTACACACTCATCATGCATCTGAATCCAATTTTTCTATGTTGGATCCCTACGACCTAACGCATTAGCAACTATATTTTACTTCCTGAGAGTGTAATGTATATCGAAGGTATAATCCCCAAGGACCTTCATCCACCTCCTCGATTGCATATTCAAATATTATGATTTAACAAATATTTTAGACTCTTGTGATCTGTAAAGATATCAATCTTCACACCATACAAGTAATGTTGTCACAACTTAAGAGAAAATATCACAGGAGCCAATTTGAAGTTGTGAACTGGATAATTCTTCTCATGAACCTTTAGCTGGCAAGAGCCATATTCTATAACCTTTCTGAATTGAAGAATAACACAGCCTAAGCAAATCCCTAAGGCGTCACTATATTTCTCATAGCCATATATGCCACATGGAGAAAACAAAATAGGCATCATGTTCAGACAACTCTTCAATTCTTCCAAAGCTCGCACGCATGTTGGCATCAAAAGAAACTTCTGATCCTTCCTTGTCAAAGTAGTGAAAGATAGAGCTATCCATGAAAAGTTCTCTACAAAGCGCCTATAGTAGCCAGCAAGTTCAAGGAAACTCCTGACTTCCGCTATATTAGTCAAAACAGGTCACTCCCTTTTTGCAATAATCTTCGCTGGATCCATTACAATAGCCTCTCCACTAACCACATGACCAAGGAATGTTAGTGATGATTGCCATTCATATTTAGAGAACTTGGAATAGATCTGACATCTCCTTAGGGTATGCAAAATAACATATAAATAGTTCACACGATCCTCTTCCAACTGAGAGTACACCAGTATATCAACGATAAAGACTATCACATACTAGACCAATTAGTTTTGAAAGGTTCTATGCATCAGATCCATGAATACCGATAGCATATTTGTTAGCCCAAACGACATCACGGTGAACTCATATTGTCCATAATGCATACTAAATATTGTCATGGGAATATCACTTTCCCTAATCCTTAACTAGTAATAACCGGACTTCATATCCATCTTCGACTATACAGTTGATCCAACCAGCTTATCAAACAAATCATCAATTCTTGAAATTAGATACTTGTTTTTCTCTATTAGTTTATTCAGTTCACGTTAGTCGATACATAGACACAAGTTTCAATCCTTCTTCACAAAAAAGGACTTGTTCACCCCAAGGAGATGAACTCAGATATATATAACCTTGCTCTAGTAACTCCTGTAATTGAACCTTCAATTCTGCCATCTCTGTTGGTGTTATATGGTACGACGAGCATGACATAGGTTTTGTAAGACCCCCCTCTCCTTACCAACAAGGTAACGCGGTCTTATGCCCAGAACCGCCTCCTTACAGTGACACTAACACACGGGATAGTCGATACTGTAAGCCACAGATCCTACCGGCTAGTACGATCATTCAACCTATCAGCCAATTGAGAATAGAAATATACAAGTAGTAAGTAAAACTTGTAAGTCCACAATATCACAGTATAATATCATAATATATATGAAAATGAAAAGTACAATAGTCCACAATGAGTACAAAAATGAGAGAATGGCTTATGCACTGTACATAGCAAATCAAATCTATCTCACAAGACAAAACTATGCAGAAGCAAACTCTATCACAAGTACACTCATTATCACCTGCCAGCGAGATGCAGTAGTAGGTGGTATAAACTCCTCATGTCCCGCCACCTCTTCCTATTGGTCGTGCTGGTGCTCCATCTCCTCGAGCTCCTACGGTCACAACCGACCGTTAGTCATAAAGAGTAAGCCATTTTGTCCTTGCCTCACCCCCGTGCCTCCTAGGTACCAAGCGAGAGGACGAAGTAGAGAACAACAAGGGGTATAAAAAGGAAAGCAGGTGATAGTGGTATAAAAGGGTATAGATTAGCAATTGTATCTCTACACTAGCAGCTCTATAAGGTACAAGTAGAGTATGTACAAACAATACTAAAAAGAAGTTCGGTGGCAGAAAGAAAACTAACTACTTCTAAGCTATTATCACAGAAGTACTTTAATTATATGAATGTCCAAACAAACTTATAAGTTAAGGTTTCACAAATATAACTTATCATATAAAAGATCCCATACTAATTTATACAATAACGGTCTATGGTGCGCATGTCCTAAATATGTATGTATGTTATGGTATGTGTGTTATGATTAATACAAGTGTAACTCACCCATACGACTCTGTGATCACAGACCTTTAGTTCCTACTTTTTAGAGTTAGCTTAACTCTCGGGTACCACCCTTATGACTACGGCAGCAGCAGAGCAGTCATCTCTGCATCCAAGGTAAGTATACACAATATGAGGCCTAGTGTAATGGTCTCCCCAGCCCACGGCTTGAAAGCACGACCGCTGGCACCCCCAGCATAATGCTCGAAAGAGCTCAGCCTCAACAGGTCTGCAGACTATGACCCTCAAAGCCTCTCCGCTCCTATTTCTCGATCGTAGCGCATTATTGAGGCCGGGTCTCGAACCCATAACATCCTTGATAAAGAGTCTTCAAACCACTCCTCGTCACAAATTGAGATGCAGCTCAGTTGTTGATGAGGAGTGGTTTGAAGAATATTTATCAAGGAGGTTGCGGGTTCGAGACCTGGCCTCAACAATGCGCTGCAGCCGACAAACATGCACGGAGAGGCTTTAGGGTGTTTGGTTTGTAAACAGGTTGAGGTTGAACCCTTTTGAGCATGATGTTGGGGGTGCCGGAGGTTGTCCTTACGAGCCATGGGCTGGGGAGACCGTTAAAAAAAGTGCACTTTTTGACCTAACTTTCCCATATGAGACCAATCTTTGGTCACAACAATACCTAAACAAATCAACCCCAATTGGGCTCAGATTATTACCAGGGTCATATTATGACCCTAAGAATCATCCACCAAATTCTTGGGGAATTATGAGGTCATTAAACCCTAAAATCTAATCATACATTATTTGTTAAGTATTTACAAAAACTATAGAAAAATGTTTTAAACAAATTTACATTTTTGAATAATTATAGGTATAGATAAGAGTGACCCCCATTCTAAATTTTAAGTCATTTGGATGGTTGGATTGATGGGAGCACTCAATTTTTGTGTATGGTTAACCCTAGCTATAGCTTGCACCATTTGTTGTGATGTGGTTAGACCAGTGAGCAAAATGTGCTGAAATTAATTTTAACATAGACTAGACTTCAAGGGATATAACTTTAATATTAAAAAATTTTCCTTAAAAGGCTTCCAAGTATTTTTAAAAAAATCAAACCATTCACTGCATATTATGTAACAAAATAATTTTAAAATGAAATAATAATAATTCAAATACGCACGAATCACAGCGCAGGATGAGCGGCATCCGTTCATCATCCCCGTGAAGCCAACAACCAAGATTGGCCCATCCTGGGCGAAGTTTGCCCGTAAATTCCTGGCCACCCACACCATTTTCCGGCCGGCCACCGCCACTACCACCTTCGTTGAGGTGGTTGCTGGTGATTCGCGGTGGTTAGCTGTCGGAGGTGGCCGGAACTGTGAGATTTGGTTGGAATTAAAAGCTTGGAAGTCAAGCTTTCGGCCTACCTGATTTAGAGCCAATTAGCCCCTAACCTTGCGGCCATCAGAAGTGGATCTATCCATTGAGAGAGGAGAAGAGGACAGGACCTGTGTGGGGGGGTTGTTTCCTTGCCGATCTCGTAGTCTCTATGGCTGGTGGTGGAGCTTTTGGGTGATCTGCAACTTCTACACTAGATTTCTTGAAATCTTTAGGGAAAAAATGTAAACGGCTCCTCACAGCCTGGTAAAGCTTTTAAAATTGCAAAATGGGGGGAGGGGAGTGGCCTTGGCATAAATACCATTAATGGCCTTGAAAGGAGATTTTCGGCCATGGCGAATTCCAGTGAATGCAGCCTCTGAATGGCCTGGAAATCCTCTTAATCTCCTCCTAACTGAGCAGGGAGGATGAATCCAGCAAGTTGAGATGAAGAGAGGAGCACTTGGCCTTCCTAGACATGAATGGCCTTTACTCCTCACTTTCTCTCTTCTCTATTAAAGGGAAAATGGAGCTTTCTCTCTCCTAGTCACTATTTCATGAAAATTAATCGCTAATCATGTCATTATAAACCTCATGAGGCTAGTTTGCCACCTAAATTGGGCTTAGTTCAAGTGGATTGGGCTTGGTTAGGCCAAATTAGGGAAATTTGACCTAACTTTGGTTTGAGTTGACTTTGGTCAAATTGGCCTTTTGTCTTGACCCCAATGGGTCCTTGGTGACCCTTTGACCTCCCCTAAGGTCTAAGGAGACTTGGATTGGGTTGGTTTGACACCTTGGTGGTCACTTGACTTTTAATTAGGGCACTTTGACCACTTTGGAGCTAGAGGTGACTTTGGTCAACTTAACCTCTTTAGTTGGCCCCAATGTGTCCTTAGTGACCTAATGAACCCCCTTTAGGGCCAGGGAGGTTTAGGTGAGGTCAAATTGGCTAAGGGAAGGTCCACTGTCCCTAAATAGGGCACTTTGACCATTTTAGGGTTAGTGTTGACTTTGGTCAACTTGACCACTTTGGTTGACCCCAATGGGTCCTTTATAACCCAATGAACCTCCTAAAGGGTTAGAGATGTTATGGTGGGGTCAAAGAGTCAAGGTGAGACCCAAAAATCAAACCCTAGATAAGGTAGTTAGAAAGTGTTATTTGTAGACCATGGTGATCTTCACCTTCATGCGTAAGTTCACATGGTCTCTTTGAGCTTCCTAGGTTTTTATCATGGCCTAGTCATGAAAAAACTATCTTAGGGGTCTAGTTAAAAATGGGATGTTACACCTAGACCACCTGCTTTGAGCATCCCCGTGGGACATTCCACTGGTAGGCATTCATGGACATCTCTTCAATAAGAGCTTGGGCAGCTTTGAAGGTTTGTTATTTAGAGTGACCCCAGCCGCCGCGTCAATCATTTGACGCGTTTGGTAATTTAAACCATTGTAAAAAATTTGGACCTGCAGCCACGCTGGCAGCCCGTAGTGAGGGCACTTGTAGAGGAATTCTTTAAACTGCTCCTAAGTCTCATAGAGAGACTCGGGATAGTTCTGAATGAACGAAGAAATATCTGCCTTCAACTTTGAAGTTTTTGTGAACGGAAAGTACTTCGTCAAGAAGCCCTCAGCCAGTTGGGCCCAAGTGGTGACACATCCTTGTGGGAGGTAATCCAACCATGCCTTAGTTTTGGATTTTAAGAAAAAAGGAAACATGCACAAGCAAATAACGTCATTAGTGACACCATTAATCTTAAAAGTGTCGCAAATTTCTAAAAAACTAAATAAATGTACATTCGGGTCCTCATTCGGCAGTCCATCGAACTACACAGCATTTTGAACCATTTGAATGACACTATATTTTATTTCAAAATTAATATTCGCCACCGTCAGGTGAACGATACTAGACCCAATATCATCCAAGTTGGGTCGGGCGTTGTAAGACATAGTACGCTCCGTGGCTTCGTTTGGGTTAGGGATGGCCATTGTTTCGGGCACAGTTTCTCCGAAGGATTCTTCGGGGCCTGAAGAAAGATTCTTGTGTTGAGATCAAATGCGTCCAAGGGTGCGTTCAATTTCTGGATTAAAATCAAAATTTTTGGACTCTGAAGGCTGTCGACGGGTCATACACCCTTTTAAAATATATATATACTATATAAATAATTTTTTTGGATTTTCAGAATAAAAAAGTTAAGACAAAGGGAGGAAAAAATTTTGGTTGTTTTTAAGTAGTTTTTCCTTTTTTTGGGGGGGAGGGTTATATAAAAAAGGTAAAACTAATAATTTCCTAGATTAAAAATAACAACACCAGACTCCCCAATGGCGCCAAAAACATGATGGGCGCGAAGCTCGACTCTTATTTAATGGGCACGTTGGAGTCGAATTTTACGGATGATTTATGTTAAAAACAAGTTTTAACAAAAGGATGCAAGCGCACCTATCGCGAGTAGTACATGATATTCGTAGGGAATATCCAGGTCGTATATTTCACGGGGCGTGTTGGTTATTTCTACTCCTTTAGGAGTTACTATTATTTTATCGAAAATAAGGTGTCGGATTTTAATTAACTAGAGTTGATATATAAAAAGCTGAAAAGGGACTTAGAAAGTTCAATAAAGGAATAACGTTCGGTATCGAATTGAATTAGGACTAAAATAACTTTTAATAACTATAGAACCTAAATTTCAATTTAATTAAGGGCCACTTGGTCGTGCAGGTTTAAAAAATATGAGCTCAACTTTCTCAAGGAATATCGCTCACCTAAACATTAAGATTATTCGGCTGAGCTCTCCTTCGACGAAGGATTCCCCTTAATGCCCGCTTTACGTTAAGAACCCCGTAATTGGGTGGGGAACCCAATCCGGTAGAATTCCGCTCCTCCTCTATCGAGGTTTAGTGCGCAATTCTCTTTACCCAAGGGTGATCTGTCCATACGTACAGCCACTCAGCTAACTAGCATATGTACAATGGAAATAGAGCCTACACATCGATATGTTGTTCTACGCATCGTATTCTCAGGGTAAACATGAAGTTCTTTAATTAAAGTGAGAAAAAGACTTTTAGTTATTATTAGCAATTTTTATGTCCCAATGCCCTTCGATACCGAGGGCTAAGAGCGATTAGCAACTCATCGAAATGGCGACGGCTTATTAAATTGATGATGCATGAGTTCGAAATGAAACGCTAAAGGATTGTAAAAAAACATAAAATAACAAAACGATAGAATTTATAACACTTACTAAAAAAGAGAACTCGCACACTCAGCAAAATCATAAAAGAAAAGCTAAGTTACAAAAAAAGAAACTAAGTTAACAAGTCCTACTCAAATGAGTAGGCGGGAAATTGCATAAATTGAAATAAAGTAAGTCCTACTCAAATGAGTAAACGGGAAATAAATGCCAGTCCTACTCAAATGAGTAAGCGGGAAATAGAAAGCAATAAAAATTACCTTATACACACACACTCTACATAAAGGAAAGTAAGCAATAAAAACTATCTCTCTCACACACACACTGTACATAAAATTGAAGAAGAAAATAAAGACAAAAACAAAATAAAACTTAACCTCATACACTCTCACACACAAATTAAAGAGAAAAACCAAGTTATCTCAAAATTAAAACAACTACATTTCTATTCTTAAAACTTGCCAAAAATGCATAAAAAGATGAAATGAAAATTAAAGGAGCAAAAAGGGTTCAAAATAAAAGATAAATCAAAGTCTTCCAAAAATTAAAACATCTTGATATTCATTCTTATAACTTCATAAAAGTGATTAAAAAGTGGAAATAAAGATTAAAGGAACAAAAGGTTTACAAAATAAAAAGAAAAAATAAGTAAAAAAAATAAAAACACTTTAGATCCACTTTTATAAATCCATAAGAATGAATAGAAAGCATATAAAAAGCAGATTAAAAAAACAAGGGTAAGGGAAGAAGAGAAGAAAAGCTATCATAAAAACACCGAATTATAAGAGAAAACCTAAAACAAAACTATGTAGAAAACTTCGAAAACATTAAAAAAAACTTACTCTCATACACATACACACAAATTAAAGAGAAAATAAGGAAAATTAAGATATAAAAATAGAAGAAAAGTGGGGCACTCATATGCAGTCCATCACAACATATGGATGAAAAAACAAACATATTTTATTATGGAAAAAGTTGGATTACAAATGCTAAAACAAAAATTAAAGAGGGGGGGGAATTACATAGCAAGAAAAGCACCCAAGTAACCCACAAACAACAAAATGGTCTTTTGGATCCATTGATCCAAATGTCCCAGATATGTAAGAAGTCAAACAAGTCAATGGTATACACATAGTTTTATTTTATGTATGTTTCAGTTCATGCATGCAGGTTAATCTATGTCATATTTATTGGATAGGTGGTCTAAGTGACATTGACAGGTGGACTCAAAGAAGCTGACTTAAAAGGTAGGAAATTTCCTAAGTCCACGAGCATTGAGTGAAGCAAGCTCACTAAATGCTAGATGAAACAGAAGCAAGTGATAGTGAAAAAAAATGACTAGGTCCACAGGCGTTGAGTGAAGTCAGTTCACTCAATGCCATACAGTTAATAGCACTAAGTGAAGTCAGGACAGTCAAAGCCCAGCAAGTTATATTGCATAAAATTGACAAAGTCCACAAGTGTTGAGTGAAGCCAGTTCACTCAATGCCATAAAGCTAACAGCTCTGAGAGAGGACAGGCAGTCAAAGCTTTAAGGTTTGGCAAGGCAGAAAGTGGCTAAGTCTATACGCATTTTTTGAAGTCAACTCACTCAACGCCATATAGTGAAAAGCGTTGAGTCTTGCTAGTTATGTCAAAGCCAAAGCAAATCTATCACAAAAAATTGGTTAAGTTCAGAAGCATTGAGTGAAGCCTGATCACTCAATGCCATTCAGTTAAAGCCTTGGAAGAAAGATAGAAAATTCTGCCTAAGTACAATAGAGTTGAGTGAAATCAGCTCACTCAACGCCAAAGGGAGAAAGAGTTGAGTGTAGTCAACACACTCAACGACTTCATGCAGAGCAGAATTTTTCTAAGTCCAGAATCATTTAGTGTAGTCAACACACTCAACGTCTTCATGCAGAGCAGAATTTTTCTAATTCCATAATCATTGAGTGTAGTCAACACACTCAATGCCTTGATGCAGAGCAGAATTTTTTTAAGTCCAAAATCATTAAGTGAAGCCAGTTCACTCAACGCTCTCAACGCCAAGGATGTAGAAAGGGCTAAAGATCAAGCTAAGGTAAAAAGCATTGAGTAAAGCTTATACACTCAACTCTCTCAATTCCTGGACAAGATGAGAAGTTAACTAAGTTAAAAAGCGTTGAGTAGAGCTTACTCACTCAAGGCCTAGTAGAGCTCAAAATTTTCTAAGTCCAGATTCATTGAGTAATGCTTGTTCACTCAACGCACTCAACGCCTAGATACTTGTCTATTTTCTATGTCCAGAATGGCTGACATCACTAAAGTCAACAAAAAGTCAACAAAGTTCAAAATGACTAAGGAAGAGTTGTAATCCATTACTAACGTCATCATAAGTCTCATTCTGTGAAACTAAGGATATAATCAGTCGATTAAGAAGCGATACATGTCAATCATCTCGTTGGATGATGGGATTATAAATAGAGGATGAGATTTGGATCAAATTAACTTTCTGAGAGAAATTCATTTCGAAATAGAGGAGTGGGACTTTGTCTTCTTCCCCCGCCATTATTGCAGAAATAAGAAGATCGAATAATCAATTCTGAAGGATTTCTGAGTTAGCTGTGGCAATCAACATCTGCCACAGCAAGATCAGAGGATTTGTCTAAGGAAGAAGAATCAGCCAAGGCCATCCCTAACTGAAGTTACTTCAAGATCCAAGCCGAGCCAAAATTGAAGATCAATCTCTAGATCTGTGAAGAAGAGGTAGAGCAATATGTGTTCTGAAAAATAGGTTAGCTAATAGAAGATCTCTCCTCTCACTCCTTCATCAGCAGAATAAGAATCAAAGTTCTGAGATTACTTCTAGTACAAGCAATAGATTCTTTAAAAACATCAACCTTGTTGCTGTGAAGAAGATAGGGCTGAGATTCACTCAGCTCATGAAGCAATTGACTCACAGATTAATATCTGTTGAGTCAAATCAATTTTTTTATATTCCAATTTTGTAGGGTCTGTTCAAGATCTGTGTTATAGGCCTAGATTATAAAGACTGAGTGGTGGATCTTATGAGATCTTTATTGAAAGCCTAATTTATAAAGGCTGAGTGTAGGATCTGGTATAGATCTGAGTGGCAGGATTCAGTCTTGGATCTATGTGTGGTAGGGCTGTGGTTTCAGCCAGTATTGTGGGGGCATTTTTGCTTGTGGAAGGTGATCAGGTGATTACTGTGTGGTTGGGCTGAGTGCCTGTGTTGAAGGTCTCTGTGGAGACTGTGATCCAGTGGGATCGTGTTGTAATCTCTAAGAAGTCAAGTTATTGGAGAAGTGTCTTGTCTAACATTCTATTAGAAAGTCGGGAGGGACAGTGGATGTACCCAAATACTAGGGAACCACTGTAAATATCTATTGTGTTGTGTGTGAGTTTCTTGAAAGCTAAACTAATCATTTATAACAAGGCCTTACTTAGTTAAAGGCTTAAAGAATCTAAAGACAATCAAATAGGCCCTAATAACCTATTGACTTCCCCCCCCCCCCTCTAGGTGATTAGCTACCCTTGTATTCAAAGACTTACATGGTCCCAAAAAAGTGAACCCTTGGCTCATACAGAAAAGTTTTATTTATAAATAAAAATTTGAGATTATACGCCCTGGTCACGGGCGTGACAGGAGGCGTGTAATGTTGGCGTGGTTGAGAGGCCGAAAATTTGGTGATTAGCGAAATTCTTTAAGTTTTTGGAAATTCCACGTGGCGATCACGGGCATGACCGATGGTCACGGGCGTGTAGGGGGCGTGACTTGACACCTTGCAGAAATTTGATGTCGGCAACAACTAATTTTGAAACGGCTCGAAACTGACACTGGCGTATTGGGGATGACACAGGCGTGTTCCACCCCTATTTTATGGATTCACAACATGCAAATGTATTTTTCACTAGCATTAAAGTTACTCAGCCTGGTCACAGGCGTGGCTGAAGTTCCCGGGCATGTACTTTGAAATTTCAATGTTTTCTGCAAAATTTATACGAAAAGAAAATAGAGCCAAGTTAGAAGGTAATATACAAAAAGAAATATTTTATTGAATATGAAAAGCTAAAAAATAACAAAAATAACCTAAAGTGACCTAAATTAAGTACTGTAAAATACGTATATTTATAACTCATCACCGAGCTCAACTGGAGATGGGTCGACAACTCTTAGGAGCCAAGCTAAATTGGAGATGAGTCGACAGCTCCTATAAGCCAAGCTCAACTGGGGGTGGAGGTCGACTTGGGTTGAGCTCTTAATCATCCTACATGAGGGGAGCTCATATAAGGGGCGCATACTATGGCAAAAACACGCATGAGGAATCAACATCTTATAAGAGACGAGCTGAACTAGAGATGGGTCGACAGTTCTCTAGAGCCGAGCATAGCTGGAGATGAAGTCAACAGCTCTCAGGAGCCAAGCTCAATTAGAGTTGGAGGTCGACTAGGGTTGAGCTCATGTTAGCCTGTAGGATCGGAGCTCATACAAGGGGAACATACTACGAAAAAAACGCACACGAGGAATCTATCTTACCCGAGGGGGTTGGTAGCCAATATGCTGGAGAGGAGATTGTACAGGGACTCAAATTATGATAACTCCATAACTCACGGAATCCTATCGGTGCTGAGGTCATTCTCCCTATTACATAGGAGATAGCTAAAGATTTAGATGCATCAACTTTTTTAAAGATAAAGGGAACTTCTAAAGAGACGACAATCCTCTACTCATCAAGTTGGCAGGTTGGCATCTAGACCTATTTATAATAGTTCCTCCAGTCAAAGGAGAGATGTAATTGGGGGGTAGCTAGGCTGACTTGAAAGGGGGGAACTAATCTCAAACTTCAATGCAGGGGCTCGGTCTTATAAGGGTACTTAATTCCCAAAATATCATCCCATCGTCCGCCCTGGGTTTTTTAGGAGAATCAGGTCGAATGCTTATTTCCCAACTCGATCGTGGAGATCGCTACTAGTTCTATCTCTTGGCTACAAAGTCCAGCGTAAAAGCAAAGGGAAATATCCCTCGGGGAGTCCTATAGGACACACACTCGAGTCCATCATCCTTTTGTACACTCATACTTTCTAGAGCCTAGTTGCCCAGCTGCCTCTACAAGCATAGTGGGTTATCCCACCTTGTAAAAAATAGAGATGCGTTCTGGCCTATAAGACCAATGATCGCTAAAAGCGGGTCTTTTAGTCTTCTCATAGACCGATGATGCCTTTACATAAGGTACATTTTGTGAGCCCGATCCTTAATCGAGTTTAGGAGGTTTGTGTCCAGAACTATTCCTTATAGTTTCTCCATTCAGAGGAGAGATGCAATCGGGGGTAGCTAGGCTGACATACAAGGGGGGAGCTGATCTCGAGTGTCAATGCAGGGGATCGGTCATACAAGGACACTTAAATCCCAAAGCATCGTCTCATCCTCCTGATGACTAGTTTTAGTCATCCTTTTTGGGGTAATTTAGTAGCTTATTTCCCAAATATCATTTTAATTTTATGCTTTTGTAGGCTTGGTTGTTGTTATTTTATGTTATGTTTTTATTATTATAAACTTTTGTTTTATTTTGTGTTATGTTCATATTATGTTTGACAAAATTACAAACTTATGTTATATGTCATGTTTTGTTCTATTTTATTTATGTTTGGTTATTTTTATTATCTTTGTGTTATTATTATATCTAATGTTATTTTTATAACTAATATTATAAATTTATGTTTGTTAATGTTATGTCCTATCTTTCTTTTATAACTAATGTTTTAATGATTAAATGTGTGTTTTAGGTTTTAGTTATGTGTTATTATTATAACTAATGATTTAGTTATGTATTGTGTTTTAACTTGATGACTAGTTGTATTATTATTATTATAACTAATGTTGTGTTTTATTTTGTTGTGTAGATGCAGCCGGCCACCTTTTGGAGCAGCTCTTGTGCATGGCCGAGCCTCATTTAAGCCCAACATGAGCTACCCGAGCCCAAGCATCCAGCCCACCTTTTGGAGCAGCTCTTGTGCATGGCCGAGCCTCATTCAAGCCCAACTTGGTCCAGCCATCTAGTCTACCCGAGCACAAATGAAGCCCACTCTAAGTAGCCCTCTACCCGATCCCCCATGCAGCCCATAAAGCCCATTTGGTGCAGCCCTCTCTCCTTTGCATGGTCGACCATCCTCCACATTCATTCCTTCTCTCCCCTCATTATTTCACCCATACATTTCCCCTCTTCATTTACATTGAATCTCTTCCCTCCATCATTTAATATATTACATGCATTGGCCGGCCACTCTCTTTCTCCCTCTATTTTATTTCTTTCTACTTCACATTCATCCCCCCTTTTTATTTTATATTTTTATTCACTTCCCTTCATTACAATGCAATGCATGTAGCCATTCTCTCTCCCCTCATTAAAGCCATGCATGAACCTCCTTCCATTCACATGGCCGGCCACCCCCTTGGTTTCCCCCTCTTCATTTCCATCTAGAATGTTCTCCCTCTCCTATATAAAGGACCCCCTTCCCCTCTTGTTGGAGGGAAGTAGTTTTTGAAGTAGTTTTAGTCTAAAAGATAGTTTAGTTTTTGAGAGATCTTGTAGAGAGAAAGTGAGGTTATTTTCTTATTTTCATGTTGTAGTTTTTATGGTAATCTCTTTCCTTTAGTAGTATAATTTTGTTTTGATCTTATTTTGTACCTCTTTTATTAAACAATGCAAATGTCATTTTTTCTTTTCTCTTATTCTCAATCCCTTTTTATTATGCTTAGCTAGTTCTTTTTGTGCCCGATCGCGATGAGCTTTGCGATAGAATAACACATTCTTAATTTTTATGTTTGGATTTGTATTTCTCTATTTTGATCCTTCCTTGAATTATTTTGTATCGACTCCGTATTGCTAGTATACGGTAGTAGATTCCGATCTCATATTCGAGTGGCCGAGAGGCTCGTGAATATGAAACATCACTCAAGGAAGGAAGGAGTTGAACGCACCCCTAGAGATAGGATGACGTAAATCCTCCGGATTGGAGTCAAATCCAATAGTGCGGGTCACTTCGATAATGCGACTTTTGGCCATTTTGACTTGTAAAGAGATTTCGGTCAAAACGTCTACAAGTTAGGGGATTTAATGCTCTAGCGAGATTACTTCCTAATATCGGATCCGTCACGGTCTTAATAGATTTACAAATGCTAAACTAAATTATTTCGTTATTTTATTTCAAAGTGAATCGTCGATCGAGCACACTTTTCTCGTAATAGTTTATTTTCTCTTTTTAACTTAGTTTATTTTCATTTTCAAAACTCATTAATCGTTCGATAGAATAATCGATTTGTTGTGAGTAATAGTACTTGCCTGCCCCGAGTTTTTATACGACCTTGATATTTTTCATATCCTATGCTATATTTCGATAGGTACACTTGCCTTAATCGAGTATAGATTGGAGAATATGATTTTCTCTATCACCTCCTCCCTGGGCTATTTAGGAGAAACAGGTCGGATGCTTGTTTTCCAAACTGATTGACGAGATTGACTTCACTGCCTCTAGCTTATTGGAGATGAGATGATCAACAAAATGAAGACAAATCGCAACCACTCATGCCTCCAGGGGAGGATATATATAAATAACTTAAAAGCAATGTTACATGTAAGATATACAAATTACCGCTAAGGGTAGAACCTTTTCAAGTCATCCCCGCTCCAAGTACTTCCCAATAGCTCTCCTTGATATTGTAGACGAAACCCTCCAGTGGCTAGAGCTTCCTGGACTATGAAAGGTCCTTCCCAATTGGGATTCAGCTTGCCAACTATAGTTGTTCTTCATGTTGTGTCCACCTTCTTCATGACTAGGTCCCCTACGAGAAAGTTCTTGAGGCAAACATTTTTGTCAAAGTGCTTTGCCATTCACCTCTTGATCACCTCTTGACGGATGGAAGCTAAGTCACAAAGTTCCTCGATGTAATCTAGCGAGAGCTTCTGAGCTTTTTCATTCTCCAGGCGCCATTCTTCATTGCCTTCACCATATGTATCACCCTTAGGCTTTGAACCTCAAATTCTACTGGAATGAGTGCCTTAGACCCGTGGGACAACTTGAAAGGTGTTTCCCTTATACTTGAGTTAGGAGTTGTCCTCAGAGCCCATAAAACCAAGGCGATCTACTTCACCCAGTTTCCCTTCAGATTGGTGACCTTCTTCTTCAAAATGTTGATGAGCAGCTTGTTGGCGGCTTCTACTTTTCTATTTCTCCGAGGATAATGTATAGAGGCGAATCAAAGATCCATCCCTAACTGTTTGAAGAAGTCCTCCAACTCCAGGCTTGGATATGGTGGGTCATTATCTGTGATGATTGCTAGAGGAATCCCAAACCTGCAGGCTATCTCTCCCTAGATAAAGTTCTTCACGATTTGAGATGTGCTGTTGGCAAGAGCTTTAGCCTCGAACCACTTGGAGAAATAGTCGATCATGATGAGAACGAACTTCCTCTGACAGCTAGCCTGCTGACAATGGTTATTCAAATCAATTCTCTAGATGGCGAAGGGCAAGGGAGCGGTGATCAAACGAAGTTGTTGCGCTGGATACAACTAAAGAGGTGTGAAGAGTTAGCATTTTGAACACTTCCTCGAGAAGGCTTCTGCATCCTTCCGAATAGTCGGCAAAAAGTAGTTGTGCCTTAGAATCCTCTGCTCTAGATTCCGAGTCATTGAGTGGATTCCACACTCTCCTGAATTAATCTCCTCAAGCACTCGAGGGATTTTAGCTTTTGACAGGCATCTAGCTAGAGGGCCTGAGATTGTCTTGTGGTAGAGTTCTCCTTCATGCAGCAGATAATAAGTAGCCTTATACCGGAACTCTCTCTAATCTCCCTCACTGGTAGGAATCCGACCTATTGTTAAGAACGTAACGAGTGGGTCCTTCCAAGAAGCCCTTTGCTCGATCTCCATCATCTCCCCTTCCTCGATGTAAGGTCGAATAACTCTATTACTGTCCCTCGAGCTCTGGGACTGTACTTAGCGAGATAATCTTCCTCCGAGTTCTCCCCTCGTGGTACGTGCTCGATGAAGAAGGATTGCAAACCTCCAATCAAGCCCTTAAACTTTGCTAAGTACTTCTGCAAAATGGGGTCGCGCACCTCGAACTCTCCTCTAATCTGTGACGCTATCACCATTGAGTCTGTGAAGGCCCTGAGATCCTGGATCCCCAACTTCTTAGTGAGATGCAAGCCTGCAACCATGGCTTCGTACTCTGCGTGATTGTTTGTATCGGGGAAGAGGATCTCGATTGCTTGGTTGATACCAGTTCCCTACGAGCTCACCAGCAAAACACCGGCTCCCATGGAATCTTTGCAAGAAGCCCCATCCACGAACATCTTCTAAGTGATTGCACAGGCAGCGCCTTCATCCCCTCTTACCTCAGTAGAGAAGTCATCTAGAAAGTCCACTACCTCCTGGCCCTTGATCACCACCCATGACGAATAAGAAGTGTCAAACTCACTGAGCTCTAGCATCCACTTTTCCATCCTACCTGAATGCTCCACACCATCCAGGATATTTCACAGCAGTTGATCAGAGATGACCTTGATGGAGTGAGCCTGAAAATACAGGCAGAGCCTCCAAGCAAAAACTACTAAGGCAAAAACTAACTTCTCCAGGATGGGATATCTCATCTATGTATGGCTCAACACATGACTCACTTTTTTGATGGGGAGATTCTTCCTCCTTTCCTCCCTGACCAACACTGAGCTGACTACTTCCTCTCCCACTCCCAGATAGAGGAGTAGGTCTTTACTTCCTTGTGAGCCTTGGAGTAGAGGAGCTTGAATTAGCTTCAATTTTAGCTTTCAAAAAGCCACCTCATACTCTGTGATCCACTAAAACTGCTGGTTTCCCCGGAGAGCTTTGAAAAAATTGAGAGCACTTCTCCCCAGACTTAGACAAGAAGTGGTTAAACCTGTCAGCCTTCCTGTCTATCTCTGGACTTCTTTTGGATTTTTTGGAGATGATTTATCCAGAATGGCATTGACTTTGTCAGGATTGGGCTCTACCCCCTCTCGCAAGTAGGAGGTGACCTAAGAATTTCCACCTACCTTCCCCGACAATGCACTTTGCCAGGTTGAGCCGCATCTTGTACTTTCGCAAGGTTGTAAAGGTATCCAATAGATCCTTTACGTGCTCCGCGATGCCTTTGCCCTTAACGAGGTGGTCATTAACATAAACTTCTAGATTTCGACCCTTTTTTCTCTCTGAAGACTTGATCCATCATCCTTTGATAAGTTTTGCACGCATTCTTAAGCCCAAGGGGAATCATCTTATAGCTATACCAGTCATCGCTCGTGATGAAAGAGAAATCATGGTAGTCAGGGGGATGCATCCGGATCTGGTGATACCCTGAAAAAGGATCAAGGAAACTCATCACAAGAAACTCGATGGCTGAATCAACCAACATGTCGATTTGAGGCAAGGGGTAACAATCCTTCGGGCAAGCTTTATTTAACATTGAAAAATCAATACAAAGTCTTCGGCCCCCTTCGGGCTTCTAAACAATTACAACATTGAAGATGTAACACCCCAAAATGTTGTAGGAGCGACGGAGATCAAATTTGGCCAAGTCAGATTTTTGGTGCAGGTGACACGGGCCCCGACACGGGCGTGTCGGAGGCCGTGTCGGGCGTGTCGAGCTCGAGCCGTCGAGCTGGCCGTGTCGTCGACCAGTGCAGGTCGACGATGGTCGTGTGGTGGAACACGGCCTAGGAAACGGGTGTGTCCCAGGCCGTGTCACACCTGGGCTGTGCGGTTGGGTACACGGGAAATGACACGGGCACGAACACGGGCGTGTCTAGTTTGACACGGGCGTGTCTGATGCCGTGTCACCAAGCCGTGTACCTCTCTGACTGCGAAGTGTTGATAAATTGCACACGGGGGGCGTGATACGGGTCCCGACACGGGCGTGTCGCAGGCGACACGGGCGTGTCGGAGGCTGTGTCAAAGGCCGTATGCTGGTTTTCAACCTTGGTCGAGACGGCGAATGAGCTACACGGCCGAGTGGGACCGAGGGCTTCGAGGTTTTTAGTGACGCTTCGGGTAGTGGTTTGTGCTGCGTGCTGGTGCAGCATGGGAACTTGATAGCCTATGGTTCGCGTCAGCTAAAAGTGCATGAAAGGAATTATCCGGTCCGCGACTGGGAGTTGGCGGCCGTGATATTTGCGCTTAAGCTGTGGAGGCGCTACTCGTACGACGTTAGGTCGATATTCATACTGACCTTAAGAGCCTGAATATCTGTTGAATCAATAGAACCTGAACTTGAGGCAGCGGAGATGAAAGGAGTTCCTGGGGGACTATACGTTCAAGAGTTATCATGCACCCGGCGAGGGCAACGCAGTGTGGATGCGTTGAGTCGCAGGGCTCCCGCCCAAGCCAAATGGTTGTTGGTACATGTGAGAGGCTAGTTCAGGAATTGGAAGTGTTAGAGATCCGTTGTGTTGACAAGCAGACTAGCGCCGAAGCATTGTTGAACTGGACGGAGGTTCAGTATGACCTAGCTGATCGTATTTGGCAGGCCATGGTTTGTGTAGCTGCATGAAGGAAATCATGAGTACGGCTCGTTGGGTCGAAATCCCGAATCGACGGTTATAGGTGGGCTACCAAGGAAAGACCATGGTTTGTGCGGCCCAAGCGTGGATAATCTGTTGGTGGAGTTGTGATACGTCATATCAAGTACTCAACTCGCTTAAGAGGCACGAAGTTGTGCCGGTATCTGAAGAAGTGCTCTGGTGGCCAGAACTTTAGAAGGTCGTGGCACCATAGGTGGCAAGGTGCCAGCCTTGCGCCTTAGTGAAGGCAGAGTGCCAAGTGCCGGGGGATTCTTGAATCCATGCCTAGTTCGGAATAGAAGTTCGACTGGACTGTGGGCATGGTTTGCCAAAGTCATAGTGAATTAACGACGTCGTTTGTGTGATCGTAGTTGTGGTGACACTAGTGTCGCACTTCATTCCGCATAGGAAGGATGACTCGGTGGAGAAGTTGGCAAAGTTGTATGTTGACAATATTGTTAGACTGCATGGTGTGCCCCGTAGCATTGTGAGTGATCGCGATGGGCGGTTCACATCAAATGATTGGAGGTTGGTCCAGCAGATGCTGGGAACAAAGTTAAAGTTCAGCACAGCTTTCCATCCGCAGACAGATGGGCAGACCGAGAGGGTCAATAGAACGATGGAGGGCATGCTCCGCATATGTGTTCTAGACTTCGGGAAGCTTTGGGAGGACCACCTATTTTAGTGGAGTTCTCGTACAACAATAGCTACCAGGCGAGTATCCAAATGGCGCCCTTTGAGGCGCTATATGGTAGAAAATGTCGCACGTCGTTATCATGGTTAGAAACGGGTGAGGCAAGGTTGTACAAGAAGCTGGAGGTGGAGAGTGCTACCTCGTTAGTGCGGATCATTCGAGAGCGCTTGTTGATCGCTCAAGACCGGCAGGCGAAGTATTACAATGCCAAGCACCGGAACGTGGAGTTCGCGGTAGGCGATTGGGTATACCTTAAAGTGAAGCCGTTCAAGGGGGTTTTGCGGGTGAGATGCTTAAAGAAGCTGAGCCCAAGATACCTTGGACCTTTTGAGGTTCTGGAGTGAGTCGGCGAAGCTGCATACCGTTTGAGGTTATCGGAGAAATTAAGTGGATTACATGATGTGTTCCACATTTCTATGTGCGGAAGGCGGTGCAAGAGCCTTCGCAGGTGATCGCGGTTGACCAAGTGCCGGTAGACGAGGGGTTGACGACTAAGGTCAAGCCCATTCGTATCGAAGTTGTGTAGGTCAAGAGACTCCGTAACAAGGAGATCCGGATGGTTAAGGTCCAGTGGGAATAATTGCGGGTGTAAGGAGCTCTCTTGGGAACGGGAGCAGTCTATGCTCGTGAGTACCCGGGATTGTTCCGCTCGGGTACTGTTTTGCGTTAAGTCCTGTTCTTCCTATATTAATTTCGTGGACGAAATTCTTTAAGGGGGGTAGAATTGTAACACCCCAAAATGTTGTAGGAGCGACGGGGATCAAATTTGGCCAAGTCAGATTTTTGGTGCAGGTGACACGGGCCCCGACACGGGCGTGTCGGAGGCCGTGCCGGGTGTGTCGAGCTCGAGCCGTCGAGTTTGCCGTGTCGTCGACCAGTGCAGGTCGACGATGGTCGTGTGGTGGAACACGGCCTAGGACACGGGCGTGTCCCAGGCCGTGTCACACCTGGGCTGTGCGGTTGGGTACATGGGAAATGACACGGGCACGAACACGGGCGTGTCTAGTTTGACACGGGCGTGTCTGATGCCGTGTCACCAAGCCGTGTACCTCTCTGACTGCTAAGTGTTGATAAATTGCACACGGGGGGCGTGACACGGGTCCCGACACGGGCTTATCGCAGGCGACACGGGCGTGTCGGAGGCCGTGTCAAAGGCCGTGTACTGGTTTTCAACCTTGGTCGAGACGGCGAATGAGCTACACGGCCAGGCACACGGCCGTGTGTGAACCCGTGTTCGGCCCAGTTTTTGGGATTTCAGATCTAATCTTGACCGTTCGTTTCCTTGGCTTTGGATCCAACGGTGGGGGGCTGTTTCTGAGAGGTTTTATCCGGGATTTAGGGTTGGTAATCCTCATTTCCCTTAGCCATTCTCTCTCTAAGAGTTTAGAGAGAGGGGAGAGCAAGTTTGGAGGAGGAGACCAAGATCCGGCCGCCGGAGGAGCTTCGGAGCTCCGAATCGCGATCCGAGTCCAGATACGCGGAGGTGACGCCGTTGCGGTGCTTTCCAACTGCATAGTTTTCGATGGCGTCGCGGAAAAGCGAAAGGGTAACGATTCTCTTCTTGAGCATGTGAAGCACTTCTTCCTTTGCATGGGAAAACCCCTCTCCCGCGTGTGTGCGGCGAGATCGTGGTATTCCTTGGGGTAGATATGTAAAGTCCCCCTTGTTAGAGTCCGGAATCGTAGTACGGACATAGGCATGTTGTGTGAAGCCTACCCAGACGTGTGTTTCGGATCGGTGATGTTTTGCTATGCATATTTTAGCCGGAGAAGACTCCGAGCATTGTGGTTGTTTTCGGGTTGCTATGCGGTAGAATGCATCAGGGAATCTTGGGTATTAACCCCCGAGGTGCACCCGGAAATCTGGGCGGAAACGAAGTTCTGCCATCTCGGTGGCCTGGGTGCCAGCTGGGGACATAGCGGGGCTATGTATCATGTTTGGATTGCAGCAGGGATCCTTGGGAATGAAACCCGAGGTGCACCCGGAAATCTTGGACGGAAATGTTGTTCTGTCATAACGGTGGCCTGGGAGCCAACTGGGTACTTAGCGGGGCTATGTACCGTGTTTGATCGTTAATTGGGACTGGGGAAAGCTTAGTCCGCGCCAAAGGGCCGAATGGCAGTGGCGGAGTGAGCAACGGACTAGTAGCCCTCTACCCGCTCCACCTGCTCGGTTAAAGCGACCTAAAGTTTACGTGGGACTTACCGAGATTTGGAGATCGAGTCTAGGCTGTGGCTGAGAAGACTAAATGCTCACAAAGATTGCCATCCTGGGGGTGGTGGTGGAGTCGAGGACCGGACGGGGTTCGGACTAGCTTCGCCGAGTAAGTGCCCTGAGAGCACGGGGTGTACGGCCGTGAGAGCGTGCACCTATGTTGAGATGCTTGTTTGGCTGTGTTGCGTGTTTTGCTAACAAGTGCAGGGAAGAAGCTTTGCCGCCCCGGTTTGGGGGCGGAATCGTTATAATTTGGTCAGCATTGCTGACCGTTGCCTTTGTTTACCACCATGCGGTGGGTTGTTGCTTGCAAGTGCTGCGGAGCTGAGAGGTAATTAGCGGGCTAAAGCCCAAGTTGCTATGCTGGCCCTCGAAGGCCTTGTTTTGAGTGTTTTACCTCTTGTACTCATGTGTGGTCGGTCTGCGTGCCGAGGTTTGGAAGACACTTGTATTTATGCAACTCTTGTAAAGCCTTAAGGCTATTTCTTCCGTTTTGTGTATTATACAATTCCTATGGGTTTGAGTAGTGGACATTCATGCTTGGCAGGGTTCTTTATTCTTTGCAACTCTAATAAATTGCTTCCACTAGGTGTTGTGTAGGACGTTGTGATTGGTTGAATGGTTTCAACGCGTAACCAACCGGTCTGTCCGTAGTATATGGCGTCGGGCCCCGGCCGGACCTACTACTATATGCTATGCGACGGATAGGGGTGTTATAGAAGACCCAGCCAGGATACTGGATCTTTGAAATAAAATATGCCTCCAGTAGCTTCTCTACCTCCTCTAGGATCAGCTCGATCAGCATGGCAGCGCTCTTCCTTTGCTTATGGTGGATGGGGGCAACTTTGGGATATAGGTTGAGGCAATGGCAGACAACATCAGCATCAATCCATGGAATCTCCGTAGCACTCCAAGAGAATATGTCCACATTATCCTACAGGCATGCGACCATCTTCAACTTCCCATCTAGAGGTAGGAATCCTCCGATCTTCAACAGCTTTGGTTCTCCTCCCAAGGAGAACACCTCCCGCTACTCCGACTCCTCTGTGTCACTCGGCCAATCCACCTTCTACAGAATCTTCTCCAGTCTCTTTGCATCCTCCATCCAGCTGATGGTACTAATGGTGTTAAGGTAACACTCCTTGGCTGCCTTCGGATCGCCCTTGATCCGAACTGGGACATCACCCCGGCAATACTTCAGGTACTAATGATATGACGATGGAAATGCCTTGAAGAAGTTGATGAGGGGTCACCCAAAGATGGCGTTGTAACAACTTGGGGCATCGACGATGATGAATCGACATCGAATAGAAGTACCCCTAATGGTCACTAGAAGATCTACTCCACCCTCCACTTATTTCTTCTCTCTAGAGAAGCCAAAGAGGGGTCCGTCTAAAGCTTCGACCATGGCTTCTTCCACCTAAAGCTCGACGAATGTCCTCTTGAAAATTATATTCACCGAACTCCCAATGTCCATAAGGATTCGGTCGATGGTGAAGTACTCGATAGCGGCTTGGATGACCAAGACATCGTTAAAGGGGTTCTTATTCCCAAACTTGTCTTTATGGGAAAATATTATCTCTTCTAACGGCAACGAAACTTGAGAGGTTGAGGCGACATTCTTTTGATAGATCTGATGGAGACTTCCCTTGCGAAAGGTCCAAGTCCGGCCTCACCATTGATCACTCCAACCTACCCAACTCCTGGTATATGGAACACTTCTCTGTGACCTACCAATTCGACCTAATCCTTGTTCATCCTTTCCCCTGAATCTTGGAATGCTATCGGTCCTACTTGCGCTTCCTACCTTGGCTGCTCCCTCTCCGCCACTCCAGCTTCCAACCTCCTCCCTGCCGGGAAATGGTCATCACATCTTCTTGAGGCCTTCATTACCTTCCACCTGCTGGTGTCCGTTCCTCCTCTCGTGCTATTAGAACTGAGGCCTAACAGGTGGTCACCACTGGCTCCGATTCACTAGATACTGGAATTGCCGTACTTCTTCCCTCCTCTCCGGAGCTATTACGAGCCTCCTCTCCTCTTCTCTCTGGGGACTCTCCTGCCTCCTCCACTCTGGTTCCCTCCTTGGCTCTTCTCATCTCGTCTAATCTTCCCTTATATCCACATGCTTCTCATCCACCACTCCTGTCCTAGCCTCCAAAACTCCTCTCTTTCCCTTGCCTCCGAGCTCTTCTCAATCCAACCTCGCCAAGAAGTTTGGATTCTTTTCATCTCCCTAAACAAATGTATTCACATGCTCGATCATCTCTTCAAAATACCTCGGGGGCTTGGACTCGATCTCCATACTAAAGAGACCCTTCTTCAGGCCAAACTTCAGGGCCAACATCAGTGTACAACTGTCCACCTCCTCAACTTTCAGGACCTCCTCCTGGAAATAATCGATGTAATGACTGAGGCTTACGCACTGCCCTTATGCGACTTTGAAGAGAGTATTTGCCTCCTTCTTTCTTTTCTTAGACGTCGCGAACCTTGCAATCAGGCCCCGATGCAGGTCCTCAAAGTAGTACATGGAGTCGGCAGACAATTGATGGAACCAATCTCTCGTATTACCCTTGAAGGTAATGGAGAAGAAATTGCACTTCAAGGCATTTGTAATGTTGTAGATGGAAACCACGTCCTCGAACCACTAGAGTTTCCTGGCCAGGTCATTTTTGCCGGAATAGTTAATCGGGATTTGTTCCCAAAAGCCTTTAAGGACTGGGGCTACGAGTTCCTCATCATAGAAGGGGATCCTCCCTCCCTGGCGGTAGAAATTTTAATCCTTGCGAATATCCTCATTTTACTCGCTATCAGAGTGAGTATCACGGTTAATCGCTTGCTGCTCCACTTCACGGAACCTAATCCTAGAGCTGCTCACTGGATGGTGTCGTGACTGCATCGGTCGCTCCTCCTTCTCCCTGGCCTACTCTTTTCTTGGTCACCTAGACGACACTTCCTCATCCGACGGTGTCACGTGACGGGGCGAGGTCGCCGTGACATCGTGTTGAGTATGAAACCCTGCGAGGATGCTACTCTCTATCCTCCTCATAAAATCTTCGAACACTTCCACTGTTACGAAGTTGCTTCCTCATGCCAAGTTACTAACTCTGGCCAAGTTACTGACTATCTCCTCATGATCGCTTGAATTCACCATTTCGCCTACTCGCAAAACTTTATTCCTTTCCTGTGATCCACGCTCACCGCACCAAAGTATTGAAGCTAGGAAAATCACTTACTCCAAAATTTCAATTAAGGCAGGCTAAGGTTACCGGTTCAGCGGTCAAGATCGATGGATTCCAGGGTTAGATACAGAAACTTGCAGAAAAAGGACCCCAGGCACTGTAGTATAGAGGTCCCACCATGTACCGAGAAGCTTAGAAGAAGCAACCCCTCCACAACCAAAAATGGTTGAGTAGGGTACAAGGTACACTGGCTAATAACAAAGTCACGACGACTAATAGGGATAGTCGCAAACTCGTTGTCTGTCTCTTTGAATAAAGGATCCAAAAGCTCAATTTGTTGTCTAGGAAAAAGGCGGTCGAGATCTTTTGCTCGATTTTGAAGTCTGTCTCCTTATACCCATGAGGTCATATTTATAGGAAAATCTAAAAGGAGGGGTGTTCTTATTTATAGCCCAACCCATGACGACTAGGCAACTTATTGGGGGAGCTCACATAGATAGGTGAGTAACATGACTTGTCACCTACCTGGTGAGTATGCGAGGGGAGCTCGTCATACTCACCCAGGTCTTTTGTCATCTTGCGCGGTATCTCTGACTTCTGTCTTGACTTGCTGACTTTAACCCTTGATGACCTTACTCTAGAAGGGTCCACCCTCGTTGAATATGGGTTGTACACTCTCCCTCCCTCATTTAATAATAAATATATTTTTGTTGCGGTCAACTATGTGTCGAGATGGGAGAAAGCGCAAGCTCTCCTCACCAACGATGTGAGAGTTGTCGTACAAAATTTTAAAGAAATTATCCTCTCATTTTGGCACGCCTCACTCTATAGTAATTGATACGGGCACAAACTTCTGTAACAACCAGTTTTCTAAAATTTTAGCAAAATATGGAGTTCCACACAAACTCTCCATAGCCTATCACCCACACACTAGTGGACAAGTGTAGGTATTGAACCATGAGCTAAAGAAGATTTTGGAAAAGTTTGTCTCCATAAATAGGAAAGAGTAGTCATTAAAGCTCGATGATGCTCTGTGGGCTTATCGGACGGCATATAAGTCTGACATCAGTTGTACACCGTAATGATTAGTCTACAACAAAGTGTGCCACCTTCAAGTTGAGTTAGAGCACCGCGCTTATTCGGCACTGAAATTCCTCAATCTTGATTATACATTGGCCTCCGAACAAAGAAAATTCGAACTGAATGAATAGATGAATAACGTGCTAATGCCTATGAAAATAATAAGTTTTATAAGAAGGGCACAAAGTTCTACCATGATAAAAATAATAAAATTCCTATAAGTTTTTCACACGGGGATCTCGTCCTTCTTTACAACTTAAGCCTTTGTCTTTTTTCGTGTAAATTAAATTCCCAATGGTCCGGCACCTTTGTTGTCAAAGTGGGTTGGCCATGCGGGACCGTTCTTATTTCCTACCCGGAACTATGCTCCTTTAAAGTGAACATTCACCGACTAAAATTTTATTTTTCTAATGATACTTTGGAAACCAATATTGAGACCCTCACCATATAATCTTCCATGCCAATTAGTCAATCTACGTGACAGTAAACAAAGTGCTTTTGGGAGGCACCCTAAACTTTATCTTCTTATTATTGTTTTCTTTGTTTTAACACGTTTTTACAGGTTTCCTTCTACCCTCCTCGACTTCACCATCAGGGATGTCCTATTTCCATTCTTCTTCTTTTATTGCATTTTAATTGCTTCATACTTGGTTTTTACTTGGTTTTAAATATTGGGGACAGTGTTTAATTTTAAAAATGGTGGTTTATTTACTTAATTAAAAAAATTAAAAATATATATATAAATTCAGAATATATATATATATTTCTTTCCTATGTCTTTAGTATATATATATATATACCAAAAAAAGGGATAAAACCTATATAAAAAAATAAATAATTTGAGTTAATTTTGCTAAATCATTTAGTGCCCCATGACTTTGCATTTTTCTTATTTTTAAACATTTATGTACTTGTTTAGTTGAAATAAAATAAAATAAATTTCATTTTGTCTATGTTTTATGAGTAATATTTTGACTCATGTAGTGTTCCTAATTAAGGTAACATGTTATTTTTGAAAAACTTTCTTAAATATTTGCACTTTTCATAACCATTTTTTATGTTTTTCACTTTTATTAAATCCATCATCCATTGTTTTCTCTTTTAAAAATCATTGAAATGATTGATTAGTGTTAAATATAGTAGATGCGAACCAATCTAAGATGCTTATTACCTTCAATTTTCATGAAAAGTCAATTATCTTTATTTTCGATCTAGAATTTGCGTCTCTTGAATTTTTTAATACCTTGCTTTAAGTAGACTTAAGAGCATGAAGATGACCTAGGCAACTTTTTGATTAGTTTGAGTTTTTGCATCCCAAACCTTAAATTTCTAACCATTGCTAGCCACGTTGTGCCTTTTCCATTTTCTATTTTTAAGCCCCACTTATTTTTCTCCAAAGCCATATAGCGTACCCGTATTACACACTTAAAACTTTTTGAGCTTTATATGTCACTTGTGTGTACTATATTTCTTGAAAATGGTGGAGATTTGTATTGTATCTCAATTACTATAAAAAAGAAGAAAAAAAGTTAATCTCTACAAAAAAAGAAATAAGAAATATATTTATGATTATGAATGTTATTTGGACCCCAACTTTATATTGCAAAATTACTTTGGGTGTCTAAATTTTGTTTTCTAGCAATAAATAATTTTACAATGCCCTTTTTTTAAGTGTGCTTTAACCTTCAAGTTTATCATTTGAACTCCACACCCTTAAAACCTAAGAAAAAATCTACACCTAATGAAATTCCTTTTGATTCGTGCTTCCAAGGTTTATTTTTAGTACGGTAGTGATAATACTTATTTTAGCCTAAATTACTTGGGAAAATCTATATATTTTCTTGTTTAAAATTATATACCTTATGAATTTTTAGCCTATAATTAGTTTTTTTTTTTTAAATTATTCTAACTTAGTTTATTTTTCTATTTTTCAGGATTTTGACACTTTTTGGTCATTTTCCATCTTACACGCCCCTAGGTCACGGTTGTGTACCCCTTACACGGGCATGTACTTGGGGCGTCTATCCCAATCCCGATGAAGCCACTGTTCAAAGTCTAGATACCGAAAAATCCACCTTACATGCCCATATATCACGGTCGTGTACCCCTTACACAGGCGTGTACTTGGGACATGTAACCATATCTAGATGCGGATACAGTCCTGATCCAAATTAAAGAAAAATCCACCTTACATGTTCGGTCACGGCCGTTTACCACCTACACGGGCATGTACCTCCAAGCATGTCGCGCCAAGTAAAAATTTTTTGGCACCATAGCACGACTTCCACCACTCCATCAACACGGTGTAACTTATACGCCCCCCCCCCCCCCCGACACGAGCATGTCCCTAGGGCATATACCTCAACTCCTTTCGCAGTTTGACTTTTGCCGAGCTGCAATCACAACGTATATTACACGCCCCCCCCCCACACCCTGCACGAGCGTGTACTTGGGGTGTATAACCCAACTTCTGAGCCAGTTGCAGCCCCGATGGATTTCCATCAGCCGAAGCCAATTATACTTACATGCCCCCCCCCCCCATATACGGGTGTGTAAGGGTGGCATGTACTTCCAAAAAATTTTCCTATAAATACCAACACGCTCCAAGTATTCCGAACAGGATCAAAGTAGAGGAGTTGATATTGAGTGCAGTTTGGGTATTTATGTTCTTAATTTCTTTGTATTTAATTCTCTCTTTCTCTCTCACTTTAAGTTTGTCCTATTCTACTTTTCATGAAACATTTGTATTACGCTTGTAATGTCCTTTTCTAAAGTACTATTAGTGTGTAGCTAGTCTTTTTATTCATACAAATGTAATCTTTATTTCAACTTGTAGCTTCTTTTATTTTAGTAATAAAAGTTTTTTTCTCTCCTTTAACCTCTTCCTTTCTTTATTTAATGTTTCATGAATTTTTACTACCTATCTCTCTCTTACCCTTCCACCATAAGAAATTAAATCCTCATTAGTACTCGATCGTGATGATCTGAGAATGAGTTGATCAAGTTATGATGCATTAGCTTTCTTTATCCTCTTTAATATTTTGGCCTTCGATTTACTCTTGATTTAAATTTAGTGGGACTATATTATCAATATATAGTATCCACTTAGGTTTTCAGTCTAAGCTAGCCGAGAGGCTCATAGTTTGAATTGATCCCCCAAGAGTAAAGAGAGTTGCATGCACCTCTCAAAAGAGAATGACGTAAATCTCCCGGATTCGAGTCAAATTAAATAGCGAGGTTCACCACTTAAAGCGATCTTTAGGCATTCGAATATGGGACGAGAGTTTAGTTAGATCTTCTTAAACTCAGGTGGGCACTTCTTCGAGAGGAGCATGTTCAAGTTTCGGGACCCCCACAGTCAAGTTGCCCTTTAATTCATAAAAATTAAGTTTGTTATTTCATTTTGATTAGCATATGCCGAAGTGATTCAAAATCGAGTATTAATTCTTTTATTCATCGTCTTAACCCTTTTTATAACATGTAATTTAGTGCTCTTTTAGTTAAGCAAAACAAATCAAGAAATCATTTCATAAGATAATAGTAATTCCTCAAAAGAGAACTAATCAATCCGCCCTGTGTAATACGACCTTGATATTGAACTTAAATATCATATACTATAAACGATAAGGGTGCACTTGCCTTTATCAGATATGGAATTGGAGAAGATTATCAACCTCATTTCCATCTCACTTCCAACCCCTCTTCTTCTCCGCACATCAATGCAATTTTATATATCAAGTGTTTTGCGCCGTTGTAGGGGACTTTGTTGATATTTTGAAATGAGGATAACAATTAATTTTATCATTTCTTTTTCATTCTCTTTTTATTTTCCCTTTATCTCTCACCCTAATTTTATCATTCTCTTTCTCTACCTCCATTTCTCTTTTAAGTTTTTTTTTTCAAATTCATTTCTATTAAATGATGGTTGTTTTATTTTCTTTTTCAAAAAAAATGTTATCTCCTTTGGAAGCTAAGGTTACCGAGCTCTAAAATAAATTAAATCTTTTGGAAGCCGCACGAAAATGCAATATTTTTTGTTATTATTGTGGTGTTCCTCATCGAAGTGAGGGTTATTATCTTTATTATTATTATCAAAATATTTCTTATGAAAACCATTTTGATAATAATTATAAAGATAACAATTCTCACTTTAATGTTAATTCTTTTTCAAATTATCATGAAAATAATTTATCAGATTTTACAAATTTTTCCATTTTTCATAAAATTAATTTTTCAAACTTTAACGAGAATAATATTTCTGATTTTCATAATTTTTTCTTCCACCTCGAAAATATATTTTTCTTATTCGCAAGATCAAGAAGACAAATTCCCAAGTAATGAGAATAATTTTTTAGATCTTATTTATTATTCTTCTTCTTCCGCAACGCAAACTGCGCCTTCTAATTTTGGGGAATTTTGCATGTTCAATTTCTTTCTCCTCCCCAGAATTTAGAAACTATTAATTCCTATCCTACTGATTGTTGTCCATCTTCAGATAATTTAGCTATTGAGGTACATTAATCCTCATATACCTCCTTAGTTTATTATACTAAAGATGAAGAAAAATTATTACTTCGAGAATTTATTCATTTTTTGGACACACCGTGTGAAATAGAAGAAAAACATGTTTCTTCTCCTACTTCTCCCGATTTTTCTCCTCTACTTAATGAATTTTCAAGCATATCTTATAAAAATTTAGGAATTCAAATTCATTAAAATTTTCCATCCAATGACTTTAATTTAAATAAATTTTCAGATACCAATATTATTTTAAAAAATAAATAACCTGAGCTTATCCAAATAGTTTTGCAAGAACCTCCTCCTTGCGAAAATTTTTCTGACACGTTTATTTTTTTATTTTTCTTCAACTAATAATTTCATATAGACGATGAGCCATTGCAATCAAACTTCATCAAAGATCCATTTGTTATCATCTACAAAAATTCAAATCACCTCAGGTATGTATAGGTGATTTGGATTTACATTTTCAAGACGATCGGCTCAAAAAGAAAAATCAAAAATCAAGTGGGTATCCGGGCGATCGACTTCGGCACATTCGACGAAAAATGAATTAAGGGAGTTGCCCGTTCATTTTTAAATTTTATTTCCCTTTTTCCTAACACTAACCGTCTAGCTTAAAATGGGAAATAGAAAAGCGCTCTTGGGAGACTCCCCTAGTTTATCTTTTTAATTTCATGCATTTTTTTCTATGCATTTTTCTTTTAATTTTTTTTTCTCTTTTCCCCTCCTACTTGGCTTTTAAACAATGAGAACAATGTTTATTTTTATGTATGGGGTGAGATCTTTATTGTTGTTTTTATTTAAAAATTCAAAAAAAATCAAAAACATGAATATTTTAAAAAAATATTAAAAAAATTATAAAACTTAAAATTTAAATTTCTAGGAAAGGGCCGTGGTGGGTTTTCATCTCAAAAAACAATCTAGTCCCTAGTGAACCAGTCATTGAGTAGCCCTCGAGAAGTCCAAGTAGTAACAAAAAAAATTAAGAAATAAACCACTACTTAATTTTTTTTGTTATTTTCATAAATTTATTTTGTGTTTATTTATAAGAATTTTTATAATTTTTAATGTGCTAGTCTTTATTTAATAATTGTTAGTTAGATTTAATTTTTATGAGATTTAATTTTAAGAAATATCTTATGAATTAAATTTGTTTAGATAAATTTCTTTAGAACCTTTTCTCTTATTATTCTAATTAGTTTCAATTTTGTGGTACTTTGCTTAACAATCTTTATATTTCAATTATAGTCACTAATGCTTTAAGATTTTTAGGAAAGTTTAATTTACTATAGTTGCTCTCTAATATTTTAATTAAATCAAAATATTACCTAGTCTTTCCCTTGTTTTTAATTTTCTTGTTAGATCATATGTCATGCAGATAAGAGGATAAAATTCATTATCCATTGGTAAACATATGAATTTTTCTTTTTATTATTGTATGATATATCATGGGAATCAAATATATCTATCATTGAAAATTAGAGGATAAAATTCATCATTTTCTTTGTAAATATTTGTAAATATAAAAAAAGATAGTAAAAATGTGGGGTGAGAGGATAAAATTCATCACCTCCAATCAAAAACCTCTTTACTTCCTTATTTAAAATCCTTGTGAAAATTGCTTTAGAATTAAATTAAAATACTAAGAGAGCATAACTAGTATTTTTTAAAAAAAATTAAGTCTCTTTTTGTTAAAGGTATTAATTATTTTAATCTAATTTTGTTGTTAGTTACTCAATTTTGAATTCAAATGAATTTATATGAGAAATCTTTGCTAAATATTTCTCTCTTCTCTTTTTATTTCACATTTTAGGACTTTGTTTTTGAATCCCTAAATTTTATTTTTTACTTTCTTTTGATTTAATAATATTTTTAGTTTAATAAAAAATTATATTAACATCTTATAAATATTTCTCATAGTTTTGCTCTAGAATAACAAAAGCATAAGTATGGGAGAATTTGATAATACTTATTTTAGTCGAAATTACTTTGGTAAATCCATATATTTTCTTGTTTAAAATTATATACTTTATAAATTTTGAGCCTATAATTAGTTTCTTTTATAAAATTTATTCTTAGTTTATTTTCTATTTTTATAGAATTTGACACATTTTGGTCATTTTCCATCTTAAACGCCCCTAGGTCACAGCTGTGTATCCCTTACACGGGCGTGTACTTAGGGGCAAGTAACCCAATCCCGGTGAAGCTACGGTCCGAAGTCTAGATCCCGAAAAATTCACCTTTCACGTGCATATGCCACGACCGTGTACCCCTTACACGAGCGTGTAATTTGGGCATGTAACCAAATCCCGATGCAGATACGCTCCCGATCCAAGTTTAAGAAAAATCCACCTTACACGCCTTGATCACGTCCATATACCACCTATACGGGCGTGTACCTCCGGGCATGTCCTGATAGTCAAAATTTTTGGCATCGCACTGTAACTTTCGCCACTCCACCAACACACCGTAACTTATACGCCCCCCGACATGGGTGTTTCCCTAGGGCGTGTACCTCAACTCCCGCCACAGTTTGAGTTTTGTCGAGTCATCGTCATTCCATATCTTACACGCCCCCCTACACGGGGTGTGTACTTGGGGCATGTAACCCAACTTTCGAGCCAGCGCCGCCCCGACGGATTTTCATCAACCAAAGTTAATAATGCTTACACGCTCCCCCTACACGAGTGTGTAAGGAAGGCGTGTACTTCCCATAAATTTTTCTATAAACACCGGCAAGCTCCAAGTATTCCGAACCAAAGCAAAGCAGAGGAGTTGAGATTGAATGAAGTTTGAGTGTTTATGTTCTTAATTACTTGGTGTTTATTTCTCTCTTTCTGTTCTATTCTACTTTTCATGCAACTTTTGTATTAAGCTTGTAATGCCTTTTACTAGTGTACTATTAGTGTATAGCTAGTCTTTTTATTCATGCATTTGTAATCTTTATTTCAACTTGTAGCCTCTTTTGTTTTAGTAATAAAAGTTTTTCTCTCCTTTAACCTGTTCCTTTCTCTATTTAGTGTTTCATGAATTTTTACTACCTATCTATCTCCTACCCTTCCACCTTGAGTAACTAAATCATCATTAGTACTTGATTGCGCTGATCTTAGGACGAGTTGATAAAGTTATGATGCTTTAACATTCTTTATCCACTTTAAAGTTTTGTCCTTCGATTTACTCTTGATTTAAATTTAGTGGAATTATATTATCAATATATTATCTCTGTAACACCCCCATCCATCTCATAATATATAGCAAAAGGTCTGGCCGAGGCCCGACGCCATATACTAAGGACAGTCAAAGGAGTTACTAATTGAAACTATTATCCAATATTACATATCCTGAAACAGAGGGCATTCTAGCGGAAGTTAAATTAAGGATTATAATTAGAACCTAACCATATGAATGTCCACTAGCATAAAACAGGAATGACTAACCAAATACATAAATAGTACTGGCCCTAAGGCCTTACAATGTTCAACTCAAATTAAAATGTCTTGCATACATCGGCACGCAGGCAGGCCACACATGAATGATAAAATAAACGCGTGATTCGCTTTGGCCTTCAAGGGTATTCTTACCAACCTAGGCTCCAGCCCGATATTTCCCGCTTAGCTCAGCTGCACCTGCACAAAAAATTCTACCGCAATGGTGGAAAAAATAGCAACGGTCAGCATTAGCTGACCAAATTATAATGACCCCACATATTATCTGGGGTGGCAGTGCTCCTTCCATGCAGGCATTAGCATATAAATATATTGGCAATCAAAATGTACAAATTAAGCACCATTCGCCATAGACATTAGCATGGCTATCCAACGCCCCATGCTCTTGGTGCATATTCTCGGTGCAAAGGACCTCAATGGTCACACCTCCGTTCTTTACGACGGTTAGTAACGTTTGAGCTTTTAGTCTTACAGGTCCAAGGCTAAAGACAACGTCCCTAAGGCTATGACCAATTCATGTGATTTACACTTTGCTTAACTCCACGTCAATCAGCATAGGAATGGATACAGTTCAGCCATATCCCGTGCTCAAATCTTTTGTCCCACAAGACTGATGCGGGTCAGTGTTGGGTACATTGGAAAATGTGTACCTGATTTGAAGAAGCCCAACTTAGCTCAATGATATACATCAAGGTGTATTTGATGTTATTTTAAGTTGACATGTGCAGGTGAAGAAGTGTTAAAAAATGCAGAAAAATATTCTAAGTCCATGTGTCGACACCTGAAGAAACAGTGTCGACACTTCAGAATATTTGTGTCGACACTTGAAGGAAGCTGTATCGACACAGAGAAAGATAGTCGACAACATTTGTGTCGACACTGGGAAGCAGTGTCGACTCACAGGAAGATAGTCGACCACATTTGTGTCGACACTGGGAAGCAGTGTCGACTCACAGGAAGATAGTCGACCACATTTGTGTCGACACTGGGAAGCAGTGTCGACTCACAGGAAGATAGTCGACCACATTTGTGTTGACACTGGGAGGCTGTGTCGACACAATGAGACAGAGTCGACACACATTGGCAGAAGTCGACAATACTTGTGTCGACACCAGAAGACTAAGTCAACACATACTGAGTTCTGAATCTACAACAACTGTGTCGACACACAGGACTTGTGTCGACACACTGCAAAGTTAAGACCAAGTTATTCTCTGAAGAAGCTGTGTCGACTTAAAGGCAAACTTGTCGACATCATCAAAGGCTGTGTTGACACCAAAGTTACTTGTGTCGACACATACAGACAGTTGGTCTCGACACTTCCTGACAGTCTGTCTCAACACATTGCTGACCAAGACTAAGGCACAGGATCTGTTTGAAGACTTGACAGCTGTGGGTTGCAGCCAGTTAACTGATGTTGTCAGACTTGTCAGAAGACAGTTATAAACCGGATCAGCCGGTTACCATTAAGAAGATCTATAAATAGACAGATTCAGAGAGAAGTAAAGATGTAATGAGAAGATTGAACTTTGGCAATCAAATTGAGAAATCAAATCAAGAAGGTGTAATACACTAAAGAAGATCTTCATCAGAAGATCTAAGAAGACGATCTCAGGATCGATCTAAGAAGAGTTCTAACAAGAATTCAGAAGTATCATCAAAGGTGTTGGATAGAGAGGGATCCACCCATTTTGAAGAAGAAGAAGTAAGCCATCAGTGGTTTCTCAAGAAGCTGTTTGGAAATCAACTCAGCTAAGTTCAGATTTAAGAAGCTTTGAAGAAAGCTCAGATTCAGTTGATTTCATCAGCTGATCAAGAATTGTCTTGTCCTCTTCTCTCTCAACAAAGGCAAGACATTAAAACTTCTTTTCTAAATTTCTGTAGGATCTGTTTTACACAGATCTGAGTTGTAAGCCTGTGATATAAAGGCTGAGTGTAGGAGAGTTGATCTCTGAGTGGTAGGGCTGTTTGCCTGAGTGTAGGAGAAGGTTCTTCTCTGAGTTGTAGGCCTTATGGCAAGGCTGAGGTAGGGCTGTTGTGCCTGAGTTGTAGGAACCTATCCAGGTTCTGAGCTGTAGGATCTGAGGATCTGAGAATAGTGGAAGTTTGGCCGAATCTAGCATACTGCTAGATAGGTGAAGGGGGAAAGTGGATGTACCCAGACCTTGGGGAACCACTATAAAACATTGTGCAATCTGTGATGATTAAATGTCTGTGAATGCTGTGTTGGATGTTTTAATTTTTGTAATTGAATTCTGCCTAAAAATTTGAACAAGCAATTAGAACCTATTCACCCCCCCCCCTCTAGGTGTTTAGGTTGTCTTGAAAGTAAAACTATCAAGTGGTATCAGAGGGAGGTTACTCAAAAAGGACTTAACAGTCTGAGGTAGATCTGAAAGGCAGAATCAAGATTCAAGAAGATGGGTTCTGGAGAGAATCATAAGGATCTAGGGTCTATGAAATTACCCATATGCAAGAAGGAAATCTTTGGAATTTGGAAAGAAAGAGTCAGGTTGTTTATGGAGGCATCTGACCCAAGAATATACATCACAGTTCAGGAAGGACCCTTCATTCCAATGAAGGTATCAGTTCTTGATGCTAATATTCAAACTCCAAAGAGTTATTCTGAAATGACCAAGGATGAAATCATTTTGGCAACCATGGATAAAAGAGCACAGAACATTATTGTAAGTGCCATAGATGATTCAACATTTCAGAATCTGATTCACTGCAAGACCTCCAAAGAAATGTGGGACACATTGATTGTCTACATGGAGGGATCAGAAGAAGTAAGACAGGATAGGAAATCTATGCTCAATCAGGAATATGAAAGTTTTAGACAAGGAAAATCTGATAGCATAACTGAGTGTTATAAGAAATTCTATAAAATTGTGAATGAGCTAATGTCCTATGGAAGAGTCTTCAGTACTTATGAACTGAATGACAAATTCTTGAGATCCTTAATAAGGATTGGGACACAAAGATCTGTGTCATAAAAGAAGTGGCTAAATTGGCAGAGATCTCTCCTCCCACCTTGTTTGGAAAGCTGCTATCCTATGAAATGCAACTTTTGGTGAGGAAGGAGGAGGAAAAGAATTCAAGAGGAGAGCATAGAGAAAAGACTGTGGCATTCAATGCAGAATCCATCAGAAAGAATAGGAGGATATCACCATCCCATCCTAAGGAAATTGCAGAAGTCAGTTCAGAAAATTCAGATAATCAGGGTTCAGAAAGTTGTGATTCAGATGTAGACTTTGCTGCATTCACAAGGCAATTCCAGAGGTTCTTGAAGAAGAAACAGTGGAAGTCTAAGCCCTCTACTTCACAGCAAGTTGATGACTATTATCAGAAGAAAAAGTCATCAAGGAAAGAAAAGAGCAGATCAAAGCCCAGCAAGGCTACTACTTCAAAGATTGTCTGTTATTGTTGTAATAGACTTGGACATGTACTGGCTGACTGTCCTGATAAGAGAAAGGAGTCTTCAGACAAGAATAAGACTCATAAAAAGGGCAAGAAGGAGAAATCCTTTGTTGCAAAGAAGGATAAGAGCCTAACAGATCAGTCAACTTCAGAGTCAGAATCTGAAGCAGAAGCATATATTGGACTATGTGTTGTATCTGAAGAAGAGGAGTTTCTACAGTTGCTAGACTCCATCTATGATCAAGAGGATCATCAGTGCATGGGACTAATGGCAGGATCAGAAGAGGACATATGCCAGAATCAGTCTGGTCCTAATAAGGTACAATGTCCTTCTATGAAATCTATTTGTAGTACAAGTACAGAATCAGCTACATCTGCATCAAGTGATGTAGATGCATCTGAATCTGAAGGAGATGTCTATCAATTGATAGATAAGTATGGGGACTTGTTGCAGGCCCTTAAGAAAAGCAAGAACCTGGTTAAATCTCAGGCTCATGAAATTGCTGAACTAAGGGTAGCTGCAACTGAGTTAGAGAAAGTAATTGATCAAAAGTTAAATGAAATTGCCAAGCTGAAGAATATAACTATTATTCAGATGGGCACAATTAATTATACCAATGATCAAGTGAAGAGTCTGGAGGCCAGACTAAGAATTGAAAAAGATTTAGTGGCTAGTTACTCTAAGCCAAAGTCTGTCTTACCCTTGATTGATGAATTTGTGAATTAAAAGGGTAAGGCAGGATTAGGATTCAAAGATAACTCCAGGGCTGGCCAATTCAAGAGGAAAGGCAAAGCTCCTGTCAAGCCACTGAACTTTTCAGTCCCTATTAAGTTTAGAAAGGTGGAAGTGCCTTCTAACCTATATGATCATGAAAATATTCATGGTCATATTAAGTCTAATGTTCTGAAAAACAAGGGTGTAAATGCCAACAGGCCTACCCATGTTCATAAACCCAATGGTTATAAAAAATCAGTGGGTGAAGCTGCTGCAGCACCAGCAATGGACAGAAATTCTTTTGTCAAGGATGTATCTAGAACTAGATACAATAGGTTTGAATGTTGGTGCTGTGGCAAGAGAGGCCATTTTGCACTAGACTGCTGGTATAACACAAGTGTTAGAAAGAACAATAGTCTACCTGTTAGAAGAAATAATGGTAGCTTTGTTAATGCTAACTTGAACCAAGGACCCAAGACTTGCTTGGGTTCTAAGGGTAAGTAAATCTGTGTTGTAGGTAAATCCAAGTAACCATGCCCCTATATGGTACTTGGATAGTGGTTGTTCTAGGCACATGACTGGAACAAAGGGGCTGCTGAAGGAGTATTCATCTATCAAAGATGGACCTAAAGTGATCTTTGGTGGATCTGAAAAAGGAGTCATCAAAGGGTTTGGTAACATTTCTTCTAACCTAATTACTATCACCCAAGTAGCTTATGTAAAAGGTTTGAAACATAATCTAATAAGCATAAGCCAGCTGAGTGATTTAGGATATGACATTTCATTTGTTAAGGATGGATGTCATATCAAAAGGTCAAGTGATTAAGAGATCATTTTGACTGGGTATAGGAAAAGAAATGTATATTGTCTTAATTTTGTATGTGAGAATAAAGCTTCTCCCATCTGTCTTGTAGCTGATGACAATGCTTCTCATTGTGTTAAGTGGCACAAGAGATTGGCTCATCTTAACTACAAGACAATTGGCCAACTCTTTATCAAAGAGTTAGTGAGGAATGGTCCTCAAGTTAAGTGTATGAAGGAAGGGATATGCTCAGCTTGTCAAAAGGGCAAGCAGACAAAATCCTCCTTTCAAAGCCTTGAAAACAAGGATTCTGTGAGGTGCTTATACCTCTTGCATATGGATCTTTTTGGTCCTATGCCAGTTCATAGTCTAGGTAGGAAGGTCTATACTTTTGTGGTTGTAGATGACTATTCTAGATTTACATGGGTGTTCTTTCTGAGACAGAAATCTGAAACCCCAAGTGTCTTACTTAATTTTGTAAAGCAAATTCAGAATGAACTGAATAGTACAGTGGTCAAAATCAGAAGTGACCATGGTACTGAGTTTCAATCTGAAAGCATGACAAAGTTATGTGAAGACTTTGGGATTTTCCAAGAGTTCTCCTCACCAAGAACACCTCAGCAAAATGGAATTGCTGAAAGAAAGAATAGAACATTAATTGAAGCTGGTAGAACTCTATTGAGTGACACCTCTCTACCAGAATATTTCTGGGCTGAGGCAGTAAACACTGCTTGTCATGTGATCAATAGGGCTTCTATCACCAAGAGCCACAAAAAGACTCCCTATGAGATTATGAAAGGTAGAAAACCAAATCTATCCTACTTCAGAATCTTTGGTTGCAAATGCTATATACTTAACAATGGTAAGTCATATTTGACTAAGTTTGCTGCCAAATCCCAGGATGGGATATTTGTTGGGTACAGCACAAATAGTAAGGCCTATAGAATCTTCAACTTGACTACTCAAGTTGTTGAAGAATCTGTGCATGTTGTGTTTGATGAAACAAGATTAATCAACTGTGAGTTGTCTTGTAGATCAAATGACTCAACAGGTATAAGCAAAGGAATGGACAAGCTCTCCATTGCTGAAGCTTCAAGGGAAGATGGAGTATTGAAAAATGAAGGATATTGTCCAGGGGGAGTACAAGACACAATAGAAGATGAAGAAAACCAAGAGGTTCAGCATAATGAAGGAGCTGGAGATGTTCAACCAGAAGGGAATCTTCCTCCAGCTACAAGACATTTAAGAGACCATCCAACTGATCAGATAATAGGTGATCCAAGACAGGGAGTGCAGACTAGAAGCAGAAGTCAAAGCACAGTTCTGCATTCAAGTTTCCTGTCACAAATGGAGCCTAAGAAGTTTGAAGAAGCCATCCAAGACCTGCACTGGACTGATGCTATGCAAGAGGAGCTGAATCAATTCAGAAGGTGCAATGTCTGGGAGCTTGTTCCTAAACCAAGAGGCCATAATATAATTGGGACAAAATGAATCTACAGGAACAAGTTGGATGAGAATGGAGTAATAGTGAAAAATAAAGCAAGATTGGTTGCTAAAGGATACAGGCAGGAAGAAGGGATTGACTTTGATCAAACCTTTGTGCCAGTATCAAGGCTGGAGGCAATCAGAATGTTCCTTGCCTATGCAGCCTATCAAGACTTCAAGGTATACCAGATGGATGTGAAGTCAGCATTTCTGAATGGTGATCTTAAAGAAGAAGTATATGTAGAGCAGCCATCAGGTTTTGTAGATCCTCTTAAACCTGATTATGTTTATAAGCTTAGAAAAGCTTTGTATGGGTTAAATCAAGCCCCAAGGGCTTGGTATGAAACCCTGTCTACTTTCCTTATTGAGAATAAATTCTCAAGAGGAAAAATTGACAAAACTCTATTCCTTAGGGAATCCAAAGGCAAGATCATCTTAGTTCAGATCTATGTTGATGACATAATCTTTGGATCTACTGAAAACAACCTTTGTAAAAAGTTTGCCAAACTTATGCAAGGGAAGTTTGAGATGAGCAGTATGGGGGAACTGAAGTTCTTCTTGGGACTCCAAGTAAGACAGACTGATGATGGCTTGTCCATATCCCAGTCAAAGTTTACTAAAGAATTAATCAAAAAGTATGGTATGGAGTCATCCTCCATCATGAGAACTCCTATGGGGACAAGTATGCCTATATGCAAAGATGATGCAGGTAAACCTGTTGATGAGACTTTGTATAGAGGAATAGTTGGTTCTCTACTATATCTCACAGCTAGTAGACCAGATATTATGTATGTTACATGTGTCTGTGCTAGGTACCAAGCCTGCCCTAAAGAGTCTCATTATACTGCAGTCAAAAGGATTCTGAGATATCTTAAGGGCACACCTAATCTAGGCCTTTGGTACCCTAGGAATAGAGATTTTCTACTAACAGGTTATTCAGATGCAGACTTTGCAGGCTGTAGAGAGGATAAGAAGAGTACAACAGGTACTTGTCAATTCTTGGGAGGAAGATTGATATCTTGGTGTAGTAAGAAGCAGACCAGTGTGGCTATATCTACAGCTGAGTCAGAATATGTTGCTGCTGGCAGCTGCTGTGCACAACTATTGTGGATACAGCATCAGCTTAAAGATTATGGTATTCAAGTAAGTAGAACACCTCTTTTGTGTGATTCTAAGAGTGCAATTTCTATTGCTAATAATCCTGTTTCTCATAGTAGAACTAAGCATATAGAAATTAAATACCATTTTCTTAGAGATCATGTAGAAAGAGAAGACATCACATTGGAATTTGTTAAAATAGATTATCAAATAGCAGATGTATTCACTAAGCCTCTGGATGAAACAAAATTCAATAAATTTAAAATTGAATTAGGCATGCTGACCATTGATTAGATTATCAACAAACTTACAAATAACATATTAGATTATCAAATGGTCTTAAGTGGTGTAGACAGAAACATAAATTGGCTAAGTAAAATAGTGTCGACACATTCAGTGATAATGTGTCGACTCAGTGAAGTAATGTCGACAAGTCAGAAATATTGTGTCGACACAGAGAATATGTGTCGACACTTAAGAATTAAATTGTCGACTAATCCAGGAATGTAGTGTCGACTTCACCAGAATAGTGATGTTGACACTTACAAATTTTTTGTCGACACTTATCCTAAGAGTCGACACAGATTTTCTGATACTCTACTATATCTCTCAGGTGTCGACATATCCACATTTGGTGTCGACACATAGTAGACAGATTTGTTGTCGAGACAATAGAAGTTTGTGTCGACACATTCCATCTATGTCGACACATATAGACTATTTTTGACCGCCTTTTGATCTTCTTTCAATAGAAGGTATAAATAGGTCAAAAACTTATTCAGTCGACACGCTTACAAGGTTTTCGAGACTGAAACCCTGTGTCAACTTTCTCTCTCTCTCTCTCTTCTCTCAAGCTTTCTCACCTGAACAATGGCGCCGAAGATTGAAGACAACGTCAATGAAGGTTATGAGTTAGTAAGGAATGCCTTTGCCGAAGCCCCAACAGATGTTCAACGAGTTATCTCTCTTATTTCCGAATCCGGATTAGAGTTCATAGTTTCTGAACCTTCCAAGATATGGAAGAAGGAGGTGCATGAATTCTTTAACTCTGCATCAATAGGTTCAGATGTTCTCAAGATAAAGTCCACTATGCATGGGTCAACAGTGAAGATTACCCCAAGAAGTCTAAGGAAGATTCTATATTTACCAATAATTGAGAATGAAGAAGAAGTCCCTGCTTCTAAGTTAAGGGAGGCTATCCAATGGTGCGGATTGGATCCCACTCTAAAGATTGGAGCTGCTTTCAACAGGAAAGGGATGAATCAGCAAGGGAAATTTCTGTCTGAAGTAGTTGGCAAGGTGATTCTGTGCAAACCAGGGGGACATGATAGGATTTCAGCCTCTATGTTCAGCCTCATGACCAGAATTGTGTTTACAATTCCAACTGATTGGTCAGCTGTAATCTTTGAAAAGATCAAGGAAGGAATAAAGAAGCCAAATCTGGCTAGAATTATGAGTTTATATCTGAATGGAGTGATCCCTGAGGTAATGCAACACCTGCCAGGAACAAAGATCAATCACATAAGAAAGATGGACATGAGATTGTTTTCTAGGTGGGATAGGGTGCTGTCTAAGGATGTGCCTGATGAGAGCAGGCAGGACACCCCAGTGAAATCCTCTTCTCATGCTCAAGATACTGAGCAGCTTCAAGAAGAACAAGAGAGGAAGCAGGATGAAGATCACCCTATGTCTACTCCAGCCCAGCAAGACACTATACCTACACAGATGCAGGGGGAGCAAGCTCATTCACCTGCCCAGATTGTATCTACTCCTGACCAGGTACAGTTGCAGGGGGAGCTGGTGTATTTCCTTACTAATGACAATTCTAATATTTCTATTTCTGCACAGGTGCAGGGGGAGCAAGTATACTCACCTGCCCAGGTCATTACCAATACTGAACAAGTACAGGGGGAGAAGATATCTGACCCAGTGCAAGAGGCAGTCCAAATTGATATCTCCAAAGATCTGAATATAGAAGATCTAATTGATACATCTTATGTTCAAGCTCAGAAGGAATATACTCTAGATGAGTTATTCCCTAATGTTGATATGGCTACTGATAGAGTAGAAGAGGGGCAAGAGATTGAAAAGGCCCTTGACATGGAGATAGAAATTGAGAAAGAGCAAATAGTTGAGGGGAGTCTGTGCATGTTGAGGCTGAACAACATGGCACTGAGACAGATATTCCTCCTCCTCCTCAAGAAAGAGTTCAAGTTGATAGTTCATCTGAATCTGAGACTGAATAAGCCAGAATAGCTAAGAAGAGAAAACTTGTAGTCTTCAAGAGAAGGAGCAAAGGTTATAAGCAGGCTCTACAGACTACAACTCAACCATCCCATTCTGAATTTAATTATAACAAGTTTATGGTTGATTTGCAAGTTAAGTTAGATGACCATAGAGTGGCAGTTGAAAAATATGTTGATGAGAGCAATAAGGCCCTTCAATTTGACTTGGCTCAGGATATAAAGTCAATTCGATTTGAAGTCAATATGCATAAGAAGGAGATGACAGATTGCTTCCATAAGGGAGGTAATGCTGTGGTGTATTTGGCAAAACAACAGCAGTCCATCATCCCTAAAGTGGATGATATTGCTTTAAAGCAAAGCTATGTTTTGGAGAATCAGCTAAGGATGAATGACAATTTAACTGAATCTCATCAAGAGATTATTGATGAATTGAAAAAGACTACTCCAGGCCTGCCTGCAGCTAGAGCAAAGGAGATGGAAGAATTTGATAAGAAATTTCAAGCTGCTATTGAATCTGTTAAAACTGTTATCACTACCTCTCAAAAGGACATATCTGACAAGCTTCAAAAGTTAAAACCATTTTTTAAAGAGGGTGTGAATTATCTGGATGGACAGATCAGATTTCAGAAGGAAGATCTAAGAGATCATATTACCAGAGAAGCCATAAAGGGGGAGAGGTTGTTAGTTCATGCAGGCTCAGAGCACACCAAATGGGTGACCAATAGTATTCGAGCCACATTGGGATATCCACCTTTGTGTGATGATGCTATGGTGGCTGAGTCAGGAATACAAACAGGTCTACTTAAAGGCAATCAACCTGAGGTTGACCAAGTCATTTACCCTCCTCCAGATTTTGATATGATTGATCAGCAAGTTCAAGAAATGTATAGTCCTCCAAAGGAGGTTAACAGGGTTGTTATTAAGAAAGTGGATAAGCCTGAGGCCACTTTGAAAGAACAGCAAGATGCTCTACTATCTAAGAAGAGATTTAGAGAGCAGGCTGAACTTAAGCCAGATTTTGAGCAGTGGAGCCCTACTTCAAGAAATATTATACTCACTGCATGGAAGGCTGTGAAAGGCCAAGTTCATGAAAGAGGAAAGTGGTATAATGAAATAGAATGGCAAAAGCATGAAGCTAGGCAGGAGGCAATAGTACAGTTCAGAAGAAAAGCCAAGCTGGGTAGGCTGCCACCAGATGCTCAGGAGCCGAGCAAGTACTTTCCAAAGCCCCTTCATTACTTTGAAAGGCAAAGGCTCAAGGAAGAAGCAAAGAAGAAGGCTGATCAAAAAGGCAAGAAGCCAGCTGAAGATGCTGAAGCTCCTGTGAAGGCTCAAATCCAATCTGGCAAAGGGATTGTCATAAGAGAGCCTGATCAGTCTTACATTTAAGTTCTTTCAAAAGTATTTTGTAATGTTTTGATTAAATCATTCAATGTAAAACTCTGTAATCAAACATTATCAAGTTATAAACAATATTTTGTTTGGAATCATATAATGTTCACTCTGTGATGGATTGTTCATATTTTGTTTACATTAAGTATTCCTGTTGTGTCATATATCATCATATTATACTTTTTATAAATGGTGTATATCATTGGCTATAAGGGTTATGACTTCTCCAAATAGGCGGAGATTGTTGGGTACATTGGAAAATGTGTACCTGATTTGAAGAAGCCCAACTTAGCTCAATGATATACATCAAGGTGTATTTGATGTTGTTTTAAGTTGACATGTGCAGGTGAAGAAGTGTTAAAGAATGTAGAAAAATATTCTAAGTCCATGTGTCGACACCTGAAGAAACAGTGTCGACACTTCAGAATATTTGTGTCGACACTTGAAGGAAGCTGTGTCGACACAGAGAAAGATAGTCGACCACATTTGTGTCGACACTGGGAAGCAGTGTCGACTCACAGGAAGATAGTCGACCACATTTGTGTCGACACTGGGAAGCAGTGTCGACTCACAGGAAGATAGTCGACCACATTTGTGTCGACACTAGGAAGCAGTGTCGACTAACAGGAAGATAGTCGACCACATTTGTGTCGACACTGGGAGGCTGTGTCGACACAATGAGACAGAGTCGACACACATTGGCAGAAGTCGACAATACTTGTGTCGACACCAGAAGACTAAGTCAACACATACTGAGTTCTGAATCTACAACAACTGTGTCGACACACAGGACTTGTGTCGACACACTGCAAAGTCAAGACCAAGTTATTCTCTGAAGAAGCTGTGTCAACTTAAAGGCAAACTTGTCGACATCATCAAAGGCTGTGTCGACACCAAAGTTACTTGTGTCGACATATACAGACAGTTGGTCTCGACACTTCCTGACAGTCTGTCTCAACACATTGCTGACCAAGACTAAGGCACAGGATCTGTTTGAAGACTTGACAGCTGGGGGTTGCAGCCAGTTAACTGATGTTGTCAGACTTGTCAGAAGACAGTTATAAACCGGATCAGCCGGTTACCATTAAGAAGATCTATAAATAGACAGATTCAGAGAGAAGTAAAGATGTAATGAGAAGATTGAACTTTGGCAATCAAATTGAGAAATCAAATCAAGAAGGTGTAATACACTAAAGAAGATCTTCATCAGAAGATCTAAGAAGACGATCTCAGGATCGATCTAAGAAGAGTTCTAACAAGAATTCAGAAGTATCATCAAAGGTGTTGGATAGAGAGGGATCCACCAATTTTGAAGAAGAAGAAGGAAGCCATTAGTGGTTTCTCAAGAAGCTGTTTGGAAATCAACTCAGCTAAGTTCAGATTCAAGAAGCTTTGAAGAAAGCTCAGATTCAGTTGATTTCATCAGCTGATCAAGAATTGTCTTGTCCTCTTCTCTCTCAACAAAGGCAAGACATTAAAACTTCTTTTCTAAATTTTTGTAGGATCTGTTTTACACAGATCTGAGTTGTAAGCCTGTGATATAAAGGCTGAGTGTAGGAGAGTTGATCTCTGAGTGGTAGGGCTGTTTGCCTGAGTGTAGAAGAAGGTTCTACTCTGAGTTGTAGGCCTTATGGCAAGGCTGAGGTAGGGCTGTTGTGCCTGAGTTGTAGGAATCTATCCAGGTTCTGAGCTGTAGGATCTGAGGATCTAAGAATAGTGGAAGTTTGGCCGAATCTAGCATACTGCTAGATAGGTGAAGGGGGAAAGTGGATGTACCCAGACCTTGGGGAACCACTATAAAACATTGTGCAATCTGTGATGATTAAATGTTTGTGAATGCTGTGCTGGATGTTTTAATTTTTGTAATTGAATTCTGCCTAAAAATTTGAACAAGCAATTAGAACCTATTCACCCCCCCCCCCCTCTAGGTGTTTAGGTTGTCTTGAAAGTAAAACTATCAGTCAGCATCCCCTTTCCCATTTCCGTATGATTCATAACCATGTTATGAACCTAGGCTAGCACACTTGGCTACAATAGCATGGAAAATTAAGGTCACGCTTCACAAATTGGCCCCCAAGTTTTCGAGAGACAGGACTCTATGGCCCCCAGGTCTTACAAGATAGGCCTCACAGAATTGCCCAAAGATCTCTCGGAGATAGGCTTCACAAACACACATAGCTCACTGGGATCTATCGCTGGCGGTAGTACTACAGCTGCACGGTAGGGGACGAACTATTGTTTCTTCCCCTTTTTAGGGTGTTTTCCTGGATACTACCTCTAATACTTTCACTGTAGCAATTTGCACACCCATAAATCAAAAATCTATGTGATAACCATAGAGTCTTCTCCAACACACACAAAATACATACAAACATCACCAATCCAGACCAACCTGTCCGGATGGGCTTCACCCAGCATGCTTATTCCGTACTTCGATTCTGGATCTAAATGCAGAACTAACAGGGATACACAGATCTACCCGTCGGGAAAACCACCTCCACGTGTTCGTGAGAGTCTACCCTCAAATTCCAAAAAGGACTTCACATGTCCATGGAAGAGGATCGTTACCCTAGAAGTCTGCTTCAGCGCCTTGGGAGAGAATCCAGTCGGATGGAAACTACCGCTTCAGCTTTACCTCCGTAGATCCGAACTCTCCTCAAAAATCCGAGCTATGAATCTCAAATGGCGGTGAGATCTCCTCTCTCCAGCATTGCTTCTCCTCTGTGAAATGTCCAGCCCAAGTTTCTAAACTCCAAAATAATGAAGTGAAACCGGCCAAACCAACACAATAAACCGAGCTACCTCCGCGTGGTAACTAGAGACCATCTCCCAGTACCGTTAATCAACAAATCATTTTGTGTGCCACCACCCAAACCCTCTAACCACAGACCGAGACAAGGCCACACCGTTACAGCTTCGCTATCGTCGTGCGATAGGATGCTAACGCCTCGTGGTAGCTAGTTATAGTTACGACACAACCGCTTCTGCTACCACCACGCAATACTTACTACCACCCAAGCTACCACCTATGGTATTCCTATCGATGAGCGATAACTTCCCAAACATTCGGCCAATTAAATGGATAACGCTGCGCGATAACAACCTACAGCCACGCGGCAGACAATGTGTCTAGTCAACACGCCTTACTCGACGATCTCGACACCTAACGCTACCGCCATGTGATACCATTAACATCATATGGTACCTTATTTCCTGCGTACGATAACTGGGGGCATTAAAAATCTACCCCAATAAAAAATTTTCTCCCGAAATTACATATTAATGGAAAACATAAGAGTATTAATACTATGAAAGTAACCTCAAACGAAAAGCTCAGGGAACTTTGCCTTCATGGTTTTTTCCCACTCCCACGATAGCTCCTCTCAGCCACAATTGTCACAACGAACCTTACCATCCTGATAGACTTATTGTGAAGTTGCTTAACTTCCACTTCTTCAATACGAATGGGCTTGACCTTCGTTGTCAACACAACATCAATCAGCACTTGATCCGTCGCAATCACCTGCATAGGCTCTTGGACTGCCTTCTATAACAAAGATATGTGGAATACGTCATGCAGACCACTAAGCTCTGTTGAAAGCTTCAATCGATAGGCGGTTTCACCAATGCGCTCAAAAGCCTCAAATGGCCCAAAGTATCTCGGACTTAGGTTTTTCAGCTGTCGAATCCTTGACACACCCTTGAACGGTTTGATCTTTAGGTAAACCCAATCACCCCCAGCGAACTCAACATTTATGTGCTTGGCGATGTAGTATTTAGCCTGTCTATCCTGCACAATCAATAACTGCACCCTTATTATCTGAAAAATAGAAGTCACATCATCAATTTCCTTCTTCTTATACAACTTTGACTCGCCCGTCTCCAACCATGACAATGGAGTATGGCACTTCTACCATATAGGGCCTCAAAGGGAGCCATTTGAATGCTTGACTGGTAGATATTGTTGTAAGCGAATTCTATCATATACAAGTGATCTTTTAACTTTTTCCCGAAATCTAGGGTGCACATCCGAAGAATGTCCTCCATCATCCTATATTCTCTCTCGGTCTGACCATCCATTTACGGATGAAAGGCAGTACTGATCTTCAGTTTGGTACCCAACAGTTGATGTACCAGCCTCGATTCATTAGATATGAAACACCCATCTCGATCACTCACGATGCTACCATGCATAATATGTAGTCATATAATATTATCCACATACAAATTTTCAAGTTTCTCCACCAAATCTTCATTCCTATTCTGGATGAAGTGCGGAACTTTCGTCAAATGAAGAACGATCACAAAGATGACGTCGTTTCCCTTCTGCGATCTCAGTAACCTATGCATGAAATCCCTGGATATATCGTCAAACTTCCATTCTGATATAGGAAAAGACTTCAAAAATCCACTGGGCTTCGGACATTCAGCCTTCACCATGGCACAAGTCTGACACTGGTATATATAGCACGATGTCCTTTTTCAGTCCTGGCCTCCAAAATAGCTTTTTCATGTATTTATATATTTTCGTGCTCCCTAGGTGAATCAAGTACTTAGTGTAATGAGCCTCGTACATTAATTCTTCCTGTAGTTTTCCCACCTTTGGGACGCATAATCGACAGTTCTTCCATAATAGCCCATTATCAATAGTAAACTGGGTATTTGACCCATCCAAAGACTCAGTCATGTAGCATTTCAAACTATCATCTAAATCCAAAGCCTGCTGAATCCATTCTACGTGGTTATACTGTACCTCTATCCAATTCAAACGTGCTTTAGCAGTCGAGCTCCTTTCAATATAAGAGATCTCTAAGGCCTCCAAATCTCAAACGTGATGCTTGTCACGCATAAATAACCAATTGGCCTGCGCGAGAGCTCTACAACTTAATGCATCCGCAACCGCATTACCCTTGTTAGGGACATAATGTATCTTGAAGGTGTAGTCCCCAAGGAACTCCATCCACCTTCGCTGACGCATATTTAAGTCCTTCTGATCCAACAGATACTTCAAGATCTTATAGTCTGTGTAAATGTCGACCTTCACTCCATACAGATAGTACTACCAGAGCTTCAGCGCGAATATCACGTCCGCTAACTCAAGGTCATAGACTGGATAATTCCTCTCATGCACCTTTAACTGGCACGAACCATACGCTATTACATTCCCATGTTGTAGAAGAATAAAGCCTAAGCCGTTGTATGAAGCATCATTATAGATCTCAAAGCCCTCTGTTCTACATGGCGAGCATAATATAGGCATCGTGGTTAGATGACTTTTCAATTCTTCGAAGGCTTGCGTGCACGTTGGCATACAAACAAACTTCTGATCCTTCATTGAAAGGGTCATGAGGGGTAAAGCTATCTGCGAGAAGTTCTCCACGAAGCGCCTGTAGTAGCCGACAAGTTCCAGAAAGATCCAAACTTTTGCCACAGAAGACAACACAGGCCACTCCCGTATTGCAGAAACTTTTGCTGAATCCACCGTAATACCCTCTCCACTGATAATATTACCAAGGAATGCCACAAAAATAGCCAAAACTAATATTTAGAGAATTTGGCATACAACTAATTACTCTTCAAGGTTTCCAGAACAATATGTAAGTGCCCCACATGATCATCCTTGGACTAGGAGTACACCAAGATATCATCGATGAACAATATCATGAACCGATCCAAATACTCCTTGAATGTCTGGTTCATTAAGTCCATAAACACGGATGGCGCATTCATCAGCCCGAAAGGCATGACAGTGAACTCATAATGCACATAATGTGTGCTGAATGTCATATTGGAAATATCACTTTCCTTGATTCTCAGCATATAATATCCCGACTTCAAGTGTAGCTTTGAATACACAATCGACCCAATTAGATGGTCGAATAGATCATCGATTCTCGGAATCGGGTACTTGTTCTTCTCTGTTAGTTTATTCAATTCCTGATAATCAATACACAATCACAGACATCCATTCTTCTACTTCATGAATAGGACTGGGGTGCTCCAAGGTGACGAACTTGGACACACAAACCCCAGCTTTAACATTTCTTGAAGCTGCGCCTTCAATTACGCCATCTCTCTCGGTGCTAAGCGGTAAGGTGACCGCGACATCGGCTTGGAATCTGGCACTAACTCAATGGTGAACTCAATCTCTCCCTGAGGTGGGGCTCCAGGGAGATCTTCGGGAAACACATCAGCAAACTCCGACACCATTGGGATACTAACTAAACCAAGCTTGGGCTTCTTAGACTCTAATAGGGTGAAGAACAACTCCGCCCCCTCATGAACTGCTTTAAATACTTGGAGAGTATAAATCTGCTTCTTGCTCGATCCCTTCATACCAAATAAAGTAATTTCTTGGTTTGTATTAAACCCCAGTTTAACAGTCTTCAAACTATAATCGATGTACGCACATTGATCGGAGAGCCAATCCATGCCAAAGATCACGTCAAACTCTACTATCGGTAGTAGTGATGCTTCAAATTCAAAATTTTGACTTCCGATTAGTACTTTAATGCAACAGACTCTATCCGCGCACATCAAAGACCCATTAGGTAGCAGTACATCCATTCTATCCTTAGCCACAGAAGAGGGCACTCTGATACATAATACAAAGTTCTCGGATAGGAAAGAGTGTGAAGCTCTTGTATCAAATAGTGCTCGAGCCATACAGTCCATAACCACAAAAAAGAAAAAAATACGACAGTCATACGACCCAAGTATAAGTCACAAGTTATGCAAAGTATTACGACTAAACTCTAACGCATACCTGTCATAACATCGCCTTCATTGATTGCCTCATGCTGGCCAAGTTTGTAGACTCTTGGTTATGTTGGAGCTCGATGGAACGTGGTTGACTCCGCCGCCTTCCCTTTTTCAACATAAGATGCTCCTGCCTTCTTATTCGATTTGCCACTCCAATAGTCGCGGGCTATATGTCTTGGTTTGCCACAATTATAACAAAGAGTTGGGCCTCCTCAACAAGATGATGCTCCAGTAGTAACCGATGAAGTAGTCAGTCCAGAAGTCCTATACTTCTTGTACCACTTTCGATTCCCAAACTTTGACGAACTTTGAACTTTAAAGTCTGACCTCTTCACCACCGAGTCCTTCTTATATTGAACTCTCTTCAGATCCTTCTCAAGAGATCAGGCTATTTTGACCAAGACTAGAAATCCCTGCATCATAGGACCTGAGAGTAGCAACCTCAGATCATCACGTATTCCTTTGTAGAACGGGTTGGTCTTGCGCTCCTCCTCAGTAAAAGTAGAGCCAACATACCGTCCCAATCTCATGAAATCATGTAGGTAGTCATCCACGCTACTCTCACCCTGAGTTAGTCTCTGAAACTGATTCTCCATTACTATTTTCTGTGCTGATAGGATGAACCGTGCCAGAAATAATCTCGAGAACTCCTCCATCGAGATATAAAAGATTTGTCTCCCAACGAAGTGATGCAGCTCTAACTCATCCCACCATAACCTTGCTTCACTATATAGAAGGAAAGTGGTTATCATAACCTACTGCCACTTCTCTGTATCTGTTGCGAACATGACTCTCTTAACTCTAGAAATCCAGTCCTTAGCTTGTATTGGGGTCTCAATCCCCAAAGCTCATCATGTGCTTTAGCTATTTTTCAGTTGCTCTCCTCTGCACTACTGGCTATGCCACTACTTATTCTATAATTATAGGTTCCACTATGCCAAGCGGTACATGGCCTAATCTTGGAGCAGGAGGCTACACCTTCCTCCCTAGTTGGACATTGATCATAGCAAACATCGCTTCAGCTACCATTCGAATGGTTTTAGTAGAAGGAGGGGTCGTAGGCGCGTCATTAGGTGCACTACTCTCCGCAGAGTGCTGACTTTGCGACTTCTTGGCACCACTCCTAGTCACTTGAAATCGTGAAACACTCAATTAGGTGACAAACAATTGCCAAAAAGCAATCATAGGAATATGCAGGTTCCTCAAATATGTGTATTTTCTTTCCTAAGTGGACATTCATGGTTTATTTTATGTTATAACAGTAACACCTATACATGTGCTCACCATCCATTAAAATTAATCGCCCATGAATTCAAATAAGAAAGATCGATGTTGAAACCGAAAACTCGGTCTCGATGGAGTTCACCCTTGGGGAAGGGGCGATTGCGCACCTACTTCTATCCTGCAAGAAAAACAACAAGGAAAAAGAATAAGGGACTGGATCAAGGGCCTGGCACGGAGGACCCACCACACACCTGAAAGATCACTGAGTGCTTCCCCTCCTTAGCAAAATGTCGGGCTAAGGTACCTCAGAAAGCGCTAAAAGACTGGGGGGCAGGTAAGCATGCCTTCTGAGGTACCCCTTGGGTCCTATTTATAGATTTCTGAAAACGACCTACAAATATCCAACCTCCGCTGTTCTGAACAGCTATGTGAAACCCAACTAGGTCTGCCAACAGTGCAACTCCGTTATTTTGACTGGCTAGGGGCAGGGCAGCGGGGGAAATATGGTAAAAACACCTCACAAATCCCAAGGCGAGTAGCTGTTGCGCGCTAGGGTTCAAAGAAAATAAACGCAACCGAACTAGCAACCCGATGAGGCAAGTATACCTATCGAATTGTAGCAAGGGGACACAAGTGTCGTATTGAAATCCGGGAACTGTTGGCTATGCTTACTCACACAAACGCTATTATCTTATCGACGGAAAAACTAGGGCTTAGAGGAAAACTAATTGCAAGGAAGGAAGTAAAGCTATACTAGAAAGAGAACTACCGCAATTAAGTAAAACTATTAAGCAAAGAACTATGCTAGAAGGGAAACTACTGCAGTTAATTAAAGAGCACAAGATAGGTGATTACTACGAAAGGTAGAAAATATGAAATGGAAATGCACTCAATCAAGATTCACCTCGGCTAAAGATGATTAAGAAAATGCGATAAAAATCTGAACTTAATAGGATAAAGGTCCTTGACCGTGGAGGTTCCTAAAGCTTGAACACGCTTCTCTTGAAGTCGTGCCCAACTGAGTTTAGGAAGGTCCGACCGACTCTCGTCTAAATCGGAGGCCTAAAACTCGCTTTACGCGGTGAACCCCGCTATTGGATTTTACTCCAATCCGGGAGATTTGGATGTCTGCCTCTCTCGAGGGGTGCGTACAACTCCCTTTACTCTTGAATGCTCACTTCATTCTTTCGGCCTCTCGGCTAGCCCAGAATGAAAGCTAAGGCGGAGAGTATATATTGATAATATACCTCCAACCCGTGATTAATCAAGAGTAATTCAAGGCCCTAACCTAAAAAAAATATTAATTAAAACATCATAACTTAATCGCTCTAACCTCGAATCATCAAGATTGAGTACAAGGAGGATTAGTTAATCATAATGGAGTGGAGGAGGGGGGATGAGTAGTAAAGCATAAAAAGAACACAAGCTAAACAAATAACACTTCTATTAATAAAAAGGGGCAAGTTACACTATTGAAATTAAAATTACAAGTGCATGAAATTGAAATCCTATTCTCGCCCTACAAGTAGCACTAAGCAAGAGCAATATTACAATAAAAACTAAAACAAACTAAGATTAAACTAGGGTTAAACAAAAATTACAAAAAGAGAGAGAGAGAGAGAAAGCATGAAAAAAACTCAAGAACCAAAGGGGCAGCACCTCCCCCTCTCAACCAAAGCTTGCTGAAATGGAGAGGGGGTCTCAATTTATAGAATTTTTCTCGGGTTGGTCACGCCCTCCGACACGCCCTAGGGGGGCGTGTCAGGGGGCGTGACAGTACTATGTTGACCTCGGGCTCTGGATTCTGGCGGGAGGGATGATTGCTTCGGTACGTCGGTGGTCACGCCCTAGGTCACGCCCGTATAGGGGGGCGTGACAGGCACGTCATGTCCAAATCATTGGTCGGAAATCCGTCAGTCACCGAAAAAGGAGGGTGTCACGCCCATGTCACGGGCGTGACATGGGGCGTGATAGTACTGTTTGCGTGCTGGGGAGAAATGGCATTTAATGCGGCGGCAGGCTTTGCGGCAGAGGGCGACACGCTCATAGTCACGCCTGGTGACATGCCCAGGGAGGGCGTGTCAGGGGGCATGACAGCGGTTTTGTTCGTTTTCCTGTCCCTTCCAGTAGAAGTCCTCGGGATCAGGTGACACGCCCTAGGTCACGCCCAGGGAGGGCGTGACAGGGGGGCGTGTCAGGTCATTTTGGCAAATTTTTTGGAAACCTGCAAAAAGACAAGAAAAAGTCAGCGGCAATAATATTTACATAAAAATGATACAAATAAACTAATAATAGACATTTTTTTGTACAATATAAAATAGAAAATACGATAATAGTTTAGGCTACAAAACGTATTGTCAAATTCCCCCAAGCTTAAGCTTTGCTTGTCCCCAAGCAAAAATATAAAAACTAGATATTTATAAAAAGGACTAATCAAAAAGTTCTAATTATGCCTACACAAGTACTATGCGAAATTCTAGGTAGGGAAAAGGTGAAATGTAAGTCTAAAACAATTATTTAGGTATGGTAAAACTTTTATAAACTTTACTCAATAAAAACAAATCATCCAAAATTTTAACGAGATTTTTTAAATGGACTTAAGCAAAGCAACGAAAATGAAAACACGCATTGAGTTGTTACTAGATCCAAGCAACGCATTATAATTATATCAATTTAATTAACAAAAATCTAGGTTTAAATCCAAAACTAAAACTGATTTACTGTTTTTCTTTTCTTAGTTGTTAAATAAAAATCAAAAAGCGTGAATCAAAAGGACTTAAATAGGACAGAAACGTTTGGTTTAGGAATATGATTAGGAGTGGAATTCAAAGATAAACGTGAAGGTTTTAAAATCACACTAAACCAAAGCAAAGAGTTTCAAAAACTTTCATAAAAATATATACACATTTTTTCTTTTTCTTCTTTTTTTTCATTTTTTTTTCAAAACAAAGGCCATAAATATTTTTATTTTCCTTTTTGAGTTGGCCAAACAAAAATAAACATCACTTTCGAACATACTTTTTTTTCGAAAACCTTTCTCCCACAAAAATCACAAAATACCCTATCAAAATCGTCAAAATAATTTATGAAACTCAAAAAGGCTAGTGTGATTCGATAGGTTGGAAATTTTGGCTTTGGTGAAACTGAAATGAAGGGAGGAGCTATCAAATGAAATCGGAAAAAGGCTCAAAAACGGCTAACTAGTGATAAAAGTTTTTAAGTTGGCAGGAAAGCTCAAACGAAAACAAAAACGGCCTAAATCATTTTCACGCTTTTGAATTTATTTAAAACAAAGGTTTGAAAATTTTCAAAAAGCGAGTCCTAGATCATAAAAGAAGATTGATGAAATTAACTTGAAAATAGAAATAATAGGTGACTTAGATCATTCGCATCTACTACGTTATTCAAAAGTTGACTTTACAAAAATTATTCAAAAACGAAAAAGAAAATAGTGGATGATGAATTTTTGAGAAAGTAAAGGAAATAAACAACAAAAAACCATAATAGAAATGCGAGTTTTAGAAAAATATTTCACCTTAACATGCTACCGTGAATTAGAAACACAGCATGGCCAACATTTTACTTGTGAAACATAATTAAAAAGGACGATTAGAAATATTATAATTAACTAAGTTGTTTATAGGAGATTTTGAGTAAAACAAAAACAAAAACTAGGGGTACTATTGAAATACCAAAATGTCTAAACCATTCAAAAACACATATAAATATTTTTTAATTTTGAGAAATATTCTCTTTTTTTTTTGAATTTTAGAAATTTCTCTTTTTTTTTGGAATTTTAAGATATTCATTTTTTTTATTATTTTGGAAATATTTAAAATATATACAAAAAGAAAAATATTTACACTAAGCAAAAATGAAGGAGGAAGTCCTCCCCCAAGCTTAAAACAGACATTGCCCTCAATGGCTAAAGAAGGGGATTGGAGAAGGAGAGAAAAATAAAGTACAGAATTGAAAGACAGAATTGAAATACAGGTACTTTCCCGGATTTATTTGCTGTGAAAGCTGAGTGATGTCGCTCCTCCGAATGTCTTCTTTGGACTTCGTGATGGATTCAGCAATGTTGGAGCAGGCGATCGCAGAAGCTTCAGCTTGTCGGAGCCATCCGAGGCAAAAATTATAAAATAAAGAAAACAGAAAAAGATAACTTGGGTTGCCTCCCAAGAGCGCCCTTTGGTTAAAGCGTCGTTGAGCTCGACGCATCAAAAAAATAATATTGTCCAAAAAAAATATAGTTGTCCCGAAATAAAATTGTCTTTAGCAAAAAAAATTAAAAGTTCAAGATTAAAGTTCGTGAAGCAGAAACTTAATAATGTTTGGACTAACATCATCATCACCAGAAAAGTAGAGTTTAAGACGCTGACCATTCACTTTGAAATTTCCCTTATCAGGGTGAGAAATTAAAACAGTTCCATAAGGAAATACTTCTAAAACAGAAAACGGGCCAGACCAGCGAGATTTTAATTTGCCCGGAAATAAACGTAGATGAGAATTATATAAAAGGACTTGGTCGTCCGGCTTAAAGTTTTTAGGGTGCCTTAAGTGTTTATCGTGTAAACGCTTCGTCCGCTCTTTATAAAGTTTATTATTTTCATAAGCATAAGAGCGCCACTCGTCGAGTTCATTTAGTTGAAATTTTCGAAGGTCACCGACTGAGTGGGGATCGAAGTTTAAAATTTTAAGGCCCAAAAGGCGCGGTGTTCTAACTCTACGGGCAGATGACACGATTTTCCATAGACCAGCTGATACGGTGTACATCCGAGGGCGGTTTTGTACGCTGTTCGGTAGGCCCATAAGGCATCGTCAAGTTTGGCTGACCAGTTTTTTCTAGAAGTTAAAATAGTCTTTTCTAATATTCTTTTTATTTCTCTATTAACTACTTAGACTTGTCCGTTAGTTTGGGGGTGGTAGGCAGTGGAAAGCTTATGCGTAATGCCGTATTTGGTAAGGATTTTTGAAAATTGCGCGTTACAGAAATGGGAACCCCTATCGCTAACGATTGCGCGAGGCGTACCGAATCTAGAAAATAATTTTTTTAAAAACGTGACTACAACTCGGGAGTCATTCGTAGGAAGAGCTTGGGCCTCAGCCCATCGTGAAACATAATCAACAGCAACTAAAATAAATTTGTTTCCGAAGCTAGAAGGAAGGGGGCCAACAAAATCAATTCCCCAGAGGTCGAAAATTTCGCACTCTAAGAAATAATTTTGCGGCATTTCATTTTTATTAGAAATATTGCCCGACCGTTGGCAACTATCACACCTGCTCACAAAGGCTTGCGCGTCCTTAAACAGGCTAGGCCAGTAAAAACCCGCGCAAAGCACCTTATGAGCGGTGCGAGCAGCTTGATAGTGCCCACCTATCGGACCTTCATGCAAATGTTTTATAATATCAATTCCTTCATCATAAGAAACACATCTTCTTATCACTTGATCCGCACAAATTCTGAAAAGATGCGGGTCTTCCCAAAAGTAGTTCTTCAGCTCAGAAAAGAATTTCTTCTTTTGCTGAGAGGAGAACTCTTTTGGGAGCACCCGGGCCACTAGATAGTTGGCGATGTGCGCGAACCAAGGAGAAGTAGATGTATTAACTAAAAGCAGCTTCTCATCAGGAAAATAGTCATTAAAAGATTTTTCATTTAATTTAACTATAAAGGGGTTATCTAATCTGGATAGATGGTCGGCGGCTAAGTTCTCGGCTCCTCGCTTATCACGGATCTCTAAGTCAAACTCCTGGAGGAGTAAGACCCAGCGAATCAAGCGAGGCTTGGCATCCGTTTTGGCAAGAAGGTACTTGAGGGACGAGTGGTCCGTAAAAATAATGATTTTTGAAAGTGTAATGTAAGGGCGGAATTTATCAAAGGCGAATACTACAGCTAAGAGCTCCTTCTCGGTTGTGGTGTAATTTTCTTGTGCAGATGTGAGGGTTTTACTAGCGTAATAGATGGGGTGGAAGTTTTTAGATATGCGTTGACCTAATACGGCCCCCACCGCAAAACTACTCGCATCGCACATAATCTCGAAAGGAAGGTCCCACACCGGAGCTATCATAATCGGTGCGTTAATTAACTTTTCTTTAATTGATTCAAAGACAGAAATACAAGAGTCATCAAAAATGAATGGAGCATCTTTTTCTAAGAGATGGGTGAGGGGCTTTGTGATCTTGGAGAAGTCCTTTATAAAACGACGATAAAAACCAGCGTGGCGTAGGAAACTTCTTATAGCTTTTATGTTTGTAGGCGGCGGCAACTTCTCAATAACTTCTATCTTGGCAACGTCTACCTCAATACCTTTAGCAGAAATTTTATGACCCAAAACTAACCCTTCCCTCACCATAAAATGGCATTTTTCCCAATTTAGGGCAAGGTTAGTTTCTTCGCATCGTTCTAAGACTTTTTCGAGGTTTTCTAAACATCCATCGAAGGAATCGCCGAACACGGAGAAATTATCCATGAATACCTCCATAATGCTTTCTACGTACTTGTCAAATATTGCGAGCATACATCGCTGGAATGTAGCTGGCGCATTGCACAATCCAAACGGCATTCTTCGGTACGCGAAGGTGCCGAAGGGACAAGTAAACATAGTTTTCTCTTGGTCCTCAGAAGAGATGGGTATTTGAAAGTACCCCGAGAGGCCATCGAGAAAATAATAAAAGCTATGTCCAGAGAGACGTTCTAAAATCTGGTCGATAAACGGTAAAGGAAAGTGGTCCTTGCGGGTGGCGTCATTTAACTTACGGTAATCTATGCACATACGCCAACCCGTCACCGTTCGCGTCGGGATTAATTCATTATTCTCATTACTAACTACGGTTATCCCTCCCTTCTTTGGAACTACCTGAACGGGGCTAACCCACTTACTGTCCGAAATAGGGTAGATAATTCCTGCGTCTAATAGTTTCATAACCTCGCCCTTAACTACTTCTTTCATGTTCGGGTTTATACGGCGCTAAGGTTGGATAGAGTTACGCGAATTATCTTCCATTAAAATTTTATAGGTACAGAAAGATGGGCTTATGCCCTTGATATCAGAAATTTGCCAAGCAATAGCCCGGCGATGCTTACGTAGAACTAGAAGAAGTTTATCGTTTTGCGTATCCGTGAGGTAGGCCGAAACGATAACTGGTAACTTGGAATCTTTTTCTAAGAAAGCATACTTAAGGTGTTCGGGAAGTTCTTTAAGTTCTAGGGTAGGGGGTTCTTCATAAGAGGATTTTGAGATTCTTTCTTTTTCAAAAATAATATCTTCATAAACTTTTTTATAAGGAACGTAACAAGGGGTGGGACTAGCAGCCAAGACGGCTTCTTGTAGCGATTCAGTGGGAAGAAAAGAGGAAGAACAAAAATCAGAAAATTCTTTTTCAAACTCAGAAAGACAATAAGAAGATTCATCACTTCCTTGCAGTGATTCAGTTGTAAGAGAAGAGGAGCAAAAAGTAGAAAATTCTTTTTCAAAGTTGGAGAGGCAGTAGGAAGAATCATCACTCACGGCGTCTACGAAAAGCATGAGTCATCGTTTGCTAAGGTGTTCTTCATCGAAGGGGTGATAGAAAATATGACTTCGTCATTGCCTACTCGAAGGAAGAGCTTACCATTGCTTACATCAATGATGGCTTTGGAGGTGGCCAGGAAGGGTCGGCCAAGGATCAGGGGAACCTCGACGTCTTCTTCGATGTCCAAAATGACAAAGTCCACCGGGAAGATGAACTTGTCGACTTTCACTAAAACGTCCTCCACTATTCCTAATGGGTACTTGATGGATCTATCGGCTAGCTGGATACTCATACGTGTGGGGTTAAGGCTACCAATCCCTAACTTTTTAAACAATGAAAAGGGCATCAGGTTTATACTCGCGCCTAAGTCGGCTAACGCATGTTTAACAAAAAGATCACCGAAGACACACGGGATAGAGAAACTACTCGGGTCACTGATTTTCTTCGGCAAACCATTTATTAAAACGGCGGAGCACTCAACGTTTAGCGTGACGTGCGAAAGATTCTCTAACTTCTTCTTGTTTGTGAGGAGGTCTTTAAGATATTTGGCGTATTTCGGCATCTGCGAAATAGCCTCGTGGAAGGGAAGATTAATGTGGATTTGTTTGAAGATTTCTAAGAAGCGGGAGTACTGATCATCTTGACGTTGTCTATTAAGTTCAGAGGGGTATGGAGGAGTTGAATTATTTTTGAAGATGGGTGGTGGAGTGAGATTATTTTCTAAAGCGGGGGTGATTACTTTTTCAGCAGAGCGTGGAAGCGGAGCGGAGCTTTGATTTTTAAAAGCGGGAGCGGAGCTTTGATTTTTAAAAGCGGGAGCGGAGCTTTGATTTTTAAAAGCGGGAGCGGAGCTTGCCTCGGGCTCTTCACTTACCATACCGGAGACTTTCTTCCCACTCCGAAGAGTTATAGCTTTCGCTTGCTCTCTTGGGTTAGGTTCGGTATTGGAAGGAAGAGACCCTGCGGGTTGCTCAGAAATTATTTTCGCGAGCTGTCCTACCTGATTTTCTAGACTTTTTACGCTTTCGGTTAAAGTTCTTATGGTAGCGTCATTTGTGGTGATATATTTGGAAAGTAATTCCTCCAAGCTTGGAGGTTTTGGGTAATTTTGAAGAGGTGGTGGTGGTGGTGGTGCAGAAAAATCATTTTGCGGGGGTGGGCGCATCGCATTCGATGGATTACTCCATGAAAAGTTCGGGTGATTTCTTAAAGCGGGGTTATAACTATTCGGAAAATTAAAACCAGGCGGATGAAAATTCGCAGCAGAAAAATTATTAAAAGCAGTTCTAGGCATATTATTAACATAATCTAAATGTTCTGGAGTAGGGGTTGCAGATTCCCATACCTGAGGGGCGGAGGCAGCAGTCATCTCCGTTATCTTTTTGCTTAGGATTTCTACTTGCAGAGCGAGTTGGGAGACGTTGTCCACTTCATAGATACCTGCAGGCTTGTTCGGGCGGGACCTAGGCACATTCCACTGATAAGTGTTCATGGCCATGTCCTCAAAAAGCTCAAGAGCGGCTTCCGGGGTCTTATGATTTAAAGTACCGCCAGAAGCTGCGTCTATCATTTGCTTCGTGCTTTGATTTAGCCCGTTATAAAATGTCTGCACTTGTAACCATATAGGCAGCGCGTGATGTGGGCATCGTCTTAATAATTCTTTAAATCTCTCCCAGGTTTCATATAGGGTTTCAGAGTCTATTTGTCCGAAGGCAGAGATGTCATTCCTAAGTTTTGCAGTTTTAGCTGGCGGAAAATACTTCGCCAAAAATTTTTCAGTTAATTCTTTCCAAGTGGTTATGCTATTTTTGGGAAGTGTGTTAAGCCACTGCTTAGCTTTAGTTCTTAGAGAGAAGGGGAAGAGTCTCAGCCTGATCGCATCATTTGTGACACCATTTATCTTGAAGGTGTCGCAAATTTCAAGAAAGCTAGCTATATGTGCGTTCGGATCTTCATCTTGAAGTCCGTCAAATTGCACATATTACTGCACCATTTGAATTATGCTAGGCTTTAGTTCGAAGTTATTATTTTCTATAGCAGGGCGGACTATACTTGATTCTGTTCCCTCGAGGTTCGGTCGTGCATAATAGGACATAGTCCTTTGCATGGTCTCATCTATGTTGGGTTCTTCAATTCTTAAAGTAGCAAATGACTCGGAGTCCTCAACCGGCACTTGGATAGTAGGACCTTGAAATCGCGATCTTCTCCGAAGAGTACGCTCAATTTCGTGGTCCAAGTCCAAAATAACCGACGGACTCCCGCGGGTCATGCACTAAAAGAACAGAAAAGAAGAAGAGGAAGAGAAAAAGGATAAACTAGAAAAAAGATTAGAAAATTTTTTTTATTATTTTTGAAATATATTTTTTTTATAGATTAACTCCCGAACTTCCCAAGGACTACCCCGTGAAGGGTTCGCAAGGTACTAGACAAGACAGTGGCGCTTAAAGCTCTTTGCCCTTTTCGAGAGAATTAGGTGGCGTAGAAAAATTGTGAGGTTGGTTTCTATTAAGAGCGGTGATAAAAAAAAAATTTGATTTTTAAAATTTAAAGAAGGAGGATGAGAAAGAGAAGATAAAATTAATAGGTTTGTGTTTTCAATATATCAACGGAAATTGGGTCTCCGGCAACGGTGCCAAAAACTTGTTGCGCGCTAGGGTTCAAAGAAAATAAACGCAACCGAACTAGCAACCCGATGAGGCAAGTATACCTATCGAATTGTAGCAAGGGGACACAAGTGTCGTATTGAAATCCGGGAACTGTTGGCTATGCTTACTCACACGAACGCTATTATCTTATCGACGGAAAAACTAGGGCTTAGAGGAAAACTAATTGCAAGGAAGGAAGTAAAGCTATACTAGAAAGAGAACTACCGCAATTAAGTAAAACTATTAAGCAAAGAACTATGCTAGAAGGGAAACTACTGCAGTTAATTAAAGAGCACAAGATAGGTGATTACTACGAAAGGTATAAAATATGAAATGGAAATGCACTCAATCAAGATTCACCTCGGCTAAAGACGATTAAGAAAATGCGATAAAAATCAGAACTTAATAGGATAAAGGTCTTTGACCGTGGAGGTTCCTAAAGCTTGAACACGCTTCTCTCGAAGTCGTGCCCAACTGAGTTTAGGAAGGTCCGACCGACTCTCGTCTAAATCGGAGGCCTAAAACTCGCTTTACGCGGTGAACCCCACTATTGGATTTTACTCCAATCCGGGAGATTTGGACGTCTGCCTCTCTCGAGGGGTGCGTACAACTCACTTTACTCTTGAATGCTCACTTCATTCTTTCGGCCTCTCGGCTAGCCCATAATGAAAGCTAAGGCGGAGAGTATATATCGATAATATACCTCTAACCCATGATTAATCAAGAGTAATTCAAGGCCCTAACCTAAAAAAGAAAAGATTAATTAAAACATCATAACTTAATCGCTCTAACCTCGGATCATCAAGATCGAGTACAAGGAGGATTAGTTAATCATAATGGAGTGGAGGAGGGGGGATGAGTAGTAAAGCATAAAAAGAACATAAGCTAAACAAATAACACTTCTATTAATAAAAAGGGGCAAGTTACACTATTAAAATTAAAATTACAAGTGCATGAAATTGAAATCCTATTCTAGCCCTGCAAGTAGCACTAAGCAAGAGCAATATTACAATAAAAGCTAAAACAAACTAAGATTAAACTAGGGTTAAACAAAAATTACAAAGAGAGAGAGAGAGAGGGAGAGAGAAAGCATGAAAAAAACTCAAGAACCAAAGGGGCAGCACCTCCCCCTCTCAACCAAAGCTTGCTGAAATGGAGAGGGGGGTCTCAATTTATAGAATTTTTCTCGGGTTGGTCACGCCCTCCGACACGCCCTAGGGGGGGCGTGTCAGGGGGCGTGACAGTACTATGTTGACCTCGGGCTCTGGATTCTGGCGGGAGGGATGATTGCTTCGATACGTCGGTGGTCATGCCCTAGGTCACGCCCGTGTAGGGGGGGCGTGACAGGCACGTCATGTCCAAATCATTGGTCGTAAATCCGTCAGTCACCGAAAAAGGAGGGTGTCACGCCCATGTCACGGGCGTGATATGGGGCGTGACAGTACTGTTTGCGTGCTGTGGAGAAACGGCATTTAATGCGGCGGCAGGCTTTGCGGCAGAGGGCGACATGCCCATAGTCACGCCTGGTGACACGCCCAGGGAGGGCGTGTCAGGGGGGCGTGACAGCAGTTTTGTTCGTTTTCCTGTCCCTTCCAGCAAAAGTCCTCGGGATCGGGTGACACGCCCTAGGTCACGCCCAGGGAGGGCGTGACAGGGGGCATGTCAGGTCATTTTGGCCAATTTTCTGGAAACTTGCAAAAAGACAAGAAAAACTCGGCGGCAATAATATTTACATAAAAATGATACAAATAAACTAATAATAGACATTTTTTTGTACAATATAAAATAGAAAATACGATAATAGTTTAGGCTACAAAACGTATTATCAGTAGCCCTCAACAAACCCTACTCGGTAAGGGTGGCGAGTCCTCGATGGGGCAGGCACTCGCCGCCTATCTTTGATCTTGGGAGATTACGGGCCTGGCCTGCCCTACTCCACATCACGGGCTATTTGAACGGCTCGAATTCGGAGAGCAACTCAAAGCTAGACGAACAGCTTCGAGCTCAGCGAACAGCCCAGAGCTCGACGAACAGCCCAGAGCTCGACGAACTGGACTTGGCGAGCTGGGCTTGGCGAGATGGGCTTGGCGAGTTGGGCTTGGTGAGTATAAGCTCACCTCCCCAAGGGATCTCACCCCTGCTAAGCGAGCTGGAGACTACCGAGCTCTCCCTCCTGCCGAGCTCTGCCAGGGACTCAGACTGCCTGATTTGGCCACTACAACAAAGTCGTTATATGGTGAAAAATTTTTGTAACTTTTGTGACGATTTTAAAGCGTCACGATAGTTTTCGTGACGTTTATAAAATGTCACTACACCGTCACGATTGCAACCGTCACCGTAGCTCATTGTGACGCTTTAAAAAAACGTCATGATTGGAATGTGCTATATCGTGACGTTTTTTTCCAAAAAACGTCATGCTTGGTAATTGCTCTATAGTGACATTTTTCCAAAAAAAACGTCATAATTGATAGTTGTTTTATCGCAACACATTTTCAAAAAAATGTCATGAATGATTGCTTTATCGTGACATTTTCAAAAAACATCAAAAAATAATAATTCTACCATGATTTTTTTACAAAACGTCGATGCAATTAAAAATCTATTATAACATTTTTAAAATTCTAAGGAAAAAAATTTTAAAAAATAGAAATTTATGATAATTTAAACTCTAAAAATTAATTTAGCATCTAAAATGTTTATTAAAATTATAAATATTATTTTAATATATTAGTTTTCATATTTTAAATATTTTTGAGAGTAATAGTAAGATATATTTAGAGAGATTTGCAACATGTCCAAATAATTGGAGCTTGAATTCTATAAAACTAAATAATTAAAATACCTACATATTACATCATCATTAAGATTGAATTGTATAAACATGCAAAAGCTTATATTAATGATAAGCAAACTTGTTTCAAGTAGCATAACTTGCAAAAAAACATAATCATTCAATATATACATTGTTTTCAATACAAAAAAAACAACTACAACAAAACTTTAAGCACTATGAGCCTTCAAAATTTTCTTTATCATTAGCTTCATTGACATTGAAACAAGCATGGTGAGCATTCAACTTCATTTATACACCATCTCCCACATCATATTTTCAAACTTAAGAATAACAAATTTAATTGATCAATTGCCTGCATAACAAACAAAATTGAAACACAATATTAAATATTTATTCAAATTACATGTAAGGTTAACATAAATAACTTGAAAAAATAGTATAATAATATGAAGAAGAAAATATAAAGAGCCCACAATATGTATCCATAAAATACTGACAGTAGTTTTAACCAAATTGGTGGCAATAGCTCCAGCAGTTTGCGCCAAACTAGGCACAAACTGCTGGCAGTAGTTTTGCGTAAACTGCTGGCCGCAGTTTTGCGCAAACTGCTTGCCGCATTTTTGTGTAAACTATTGCGTGTAGTTTTGCGCAAACTGCTGCATGCAGTTTTGCGCAAACTGCTGGCCACAGTTTTGCACAAACTGCTAGCCGTAATTTTGCGCAGACTGCTGCCAACAGTTTTTCGCAAACTGCTGGCCGTAGTTTTGCGCAAACTGCTGCCAGCAGTTTTGCGCAAACTTCTGGCCGTAGTTTGGGCAGCACAAACTACTGGCAGCAGTTTTGCGCAAAACTACTGGCAGCAGTTTGTGCCAAACTGTTGGTCCAGCAGTTTGCGCCAAACGAACGCGCCAAACTGTTGGTCCAGCAGTTTGTGCCAACAAGCCAAACTGCTGCCAGTAGTTTGCACAAACTGAAATTTAGGCATACTAAATTGACTAACTACGTCAGGCATACTAATCTCACAACATTGAATCATAGTGCTCATTTAAATTATTGATCAATAGTCTAGAACAAATGAGAATTAAACTACAAGAGCACACAATCAACTCTACTAATCAGTAATATGAGCAACTGAAATTCTTTTTTTTAAATCATTTAAAGATAAAGGACTAACACATTTTCATGGTCACTTATATAGTAATGTCAAGAAATGTCAGCAGTGTGAAAATTATATAGTTTTGTGGAGTTTAAAACAAACTAAGACAAACTGATATGAAAACTGAAAGTGAAAAAAGAGAATTCTTACAGTTCTAGAAAAATCAGTACAAAGTCGGAGTGCAGCTACTCAGAACTCCGCACTTGCTGTCTTTCTCATATAGATTAATCGTCACTTCGTTCTCTTTCCTGCACATCATGAACACTTTACAAATGAGCATAATGAATGTTAGAAAAATAAAACAACATATTGCGATCAAGTAACTTGGACAAAAAATAGAGCATATGTTCTCGGCTTGGAGCAGAAAGCCTGATATTTGTTTATTTACCCCCAATTAAGTAGGAACACATCTTTTACTTGGAATATGTTTTCTATGCGTTATTGTATGCGGTAGTACTAACGCTGGGCGGTAGCCTTAACTCAAAGCTATTGTCTCGACACTTCTTCTCTCGACGTTCGTCGACTGGCTAGCGCGGCGCGTTAGTGCTAGCACTGGGCGGTAGCTTTCATATTTGCCATCTTGGCTGAAGTCTCCTATTCTGGATCAACAAAAGGAATTGGAGGAGACTCTGGCCTGTTTGAACTAGAATCCTGCATTGGTTCTTCAGTAGGGACTTTCTTTGAACAATCTGAAGGTGGATTGCTTGAGGAAGACTGTTGATAGCTTTGCCTGGGTTGTATATGATAAGTTCTTGTCATAGAAGCAGATTTCTGAGATAACTTTCCTGAGGAACATGAAGAGGGAGGAGGAGGGGGAGGAGTTAGCTGAAATAGGGTTCTGGAGAAAATCCACACTAATACACCCCAAACTCCATGCGAGGGTGTTTAATGTTATAACCAATCTGTGACCCCAGTTTCAACCTCTGTTGAGGTGATTTGGTCACTCAACACCTTAAGGGACAATTTAACCTAATTAACCCTTTTTGGGCCTAGGCTATGGTTTACAAAATTCCGAACCAAATCATTTCCAAGTAGAATGAAATTTTATACAAAGTCACACCTTCAAGCTGTCGAGCGCATTCTTCGATATCTCAAGATCGCTCTAGGACAAGGGCTTGTGTACAAGCCAACAACATCTCTATCCCTTGTCGCGTACTCTGACGCTAACTATGCTGGTTCCATTGATGATAGGCGTTCCACAACGGGTTTTTGTACCTACTGACAAGGGCTTGTGCCAATTGTTGTGCAACCTAAAAACGGTTTCAGTGTGAAGCTTATGAACAATTCTTTGAACTCCAAAAATTTGATTTCAGTGTGTAAGACATGATTAAACTTTACGTAGATATCAAATGTAATTCTTTAAAAAAATCAAAGTGGGTGAGTTGGCCCCTTCAGTCGATCATGAATGGCAAAACTAAGATGAGCATACGTGAAAAAATGAGTTGCAGGATACCCACAAAATGATATGAAAACTGAGAACCCAATGGTTTCAAGCTCCTACTCAGACAAACTGATATGAATATCAATGGGATACCATATGAGAACTGATATGAAAATGAGTTGGCCCCTTCCTCAAAATCAAAGTGGGTTAGTTTGCCCCTTCGTCAATTTCTTTTATTTCAAGCTCCTACTAAGACAAACTGATATGAAAACTGAGTTGGGATACCATTTTCTACTCAATATTTCAATGAAGTCATTCCTCTTTTAGTGATCTTACTTAAAATCAGGTTATGAGAACCCTGATTTCTCAATTAAAAAGCTGCAAACCCACTCTATCACTTTCTCATTTTTTACGAAGACAAAAGAAATTTAGGAAGGGGCCAAAATGATTTGAAAATCAGTTGCATGTATAGAAAGTGGTTTCAGTGTGTAAAGAAACTGTTATGAAAACTAAGAATGAGCATAAGCTTTTGTGTAACAGGAAAATACAGTTAGGGGTCAAAATTCAGATTGAAAATGATAACACAAAATGGAAATCTGCCCAATTCAAATGTTTGTGGTTTTTGGTTCTTGATCAAAAGGAAATTTCATGTCTCAAAACCTATCAAAGTAACACAAAAATAACCTTTCTGGTAATTGCATTCTAAATATAGATAGCATCTGCTGTGAATGGAAATTTACATCTTTGTGATTGAATGATATCATGCAAATGTCAAAGAGAAATGGAAATCTGCCCAATTCATATTATTGTGTTTTGGGGTTTTGGATCAAAAGAAAATTCCTTTCTGGTAGATGCATTCTAAATAAAGATAGCCTCTACAGTGAAGCGGATGCCCAAAAATATGCTTAATAAGATGAACTCCATTAATTTTGGAGAAATGATAATGCACGCCAAATAATTTCCTAAGCAGATAATGTTAGCAAGAAAACCGCCTCTATGCTAGAGAACAAAAGCATAATAACAGTACATTCTCTGCAAAGACCGATTGCAAAGAATGGACTGATGCAAAAGACCAGAAGATTCGAACACAAAAAACTTAGAGAAAGATGGACAATTAACCAAATACATTTGATAGATTGAAAAAGGTAAATTAATATGAGACTTGTAATAAGATTAGAATGCAAATTGGAATTACCTAGACAGAGTAATTCAAACTAAGCAGCATATTGTTGTTTTGACTAACCTGCTGCAAAAAACCAAATCTCTATAGGTTTTGACGAAGTTGAGATGATTGTGCCTAATCTGCTGTTAATTAAAAACTAATGCGAAAATAGGCCTAAATTATAACAACAATGAAAAATCAAGAAGACATGAAAGGTAGAGAAATAAGAGGAGGAAGAAGAGGAAAATGATATAATCGAGATAGGGGAGAAAGCAGATTACTATCTTAAAGTTATTAACCTAGTTAAGGGCAGGCTGTGCATCGAGCTCCTTCGACCGCATCGAGAAGGGCGTCATCCGCCTCCCCGCGGGCGGAGCAGCCACGGGGCAGGCACTGCCCCGGCCCTGGCAGGCCCATTATCCATTTGAAAATAAAGAATGGTTTGATGTAATCTAAATTCTCAAACTCAGTGCCGACGATGAAGACATTCCATCGCAGTTCATTACACTCTCAATCTCTTAGTAGATTACTGTCTTAAAGTTATTAACCTATTTTCAAGAGGGAATTTCTGCTGCACTTGCGATTTATTAAGGAGATTAGGTATGCACAGGCTTATTTATGAGACGCAATTAAAACTTCATGATTGTTACACCTTTCAATGTAAAGTCATTACAAAGGGCAAAATTGAATATCATAATCATTTTTCATTCAATTGAATCTCAAAAACTAATAGAAGAAGAGAGAAACCAAACCTTGATTTGAATTGATATTTGTAGTAGGAGATGGTGTTGGGGTGTTGTTAGGGGTAGTCTCATTTATATTTCATCTTTGAAAAGAAGCAATCATTCTCAAGAACTGCACACATAATAAATATTTATAAAATAATTCTAATTAATCCATGCATTATTAACTTGATTTAAACACAATTATTACTTGGTCTGGTGATAGATGTATCCCTTGCCCCACTGATGTTCTAGATGAATTATCCCAAGAATTTTTCTGTGACCTGTCAACCATAAGACGATCCATGGTCTTTTGCATAATAGACATTTGTAATTTCAATTGTTCAATCTCCCGCAACTTTTCTTGGATTTGTATGTTTCAAGCTAGTTGTTCTTGCGCAGCGTGATAAATCAGGGTATACCTGAATCACAGTGACACCCATTCCCATACCATGACATCGGCCATAATATTCTGGTCCAAATGTAGATCTAAAAGAGAAATAAAAATTTATTGTACAAAACTCTAAATTGAAATAAAGTGTTGTCTTTTTTACCTAAAAGCACCTTCATGAATTTCATTTATTGGTGTGTCGGGAGGATGCTGTGATATTTGTTCCTCGATAGCCTTTTCCAAGGCAACTTAGAAAAAGTACATAAATGAAATCTTCAGTAAACAATTGTGATATTATTTAAATGTTTAAATAATTAAGCTAAAGAATGAAATACTTACTTTTTTTGATATTGCATCATCATTCACCAAAGTTTTCCCATTTTTCTTGCTTGTGCGACTATCTAAGAATAATTCAATTCGAGTTGGCTCTCTGCCCAATTCAATTTCCTTATAAAAATAAACTATTTAGCTTTATGTAATAAAGTAAGAAATAAAAAAGATATATATTATATATATGTATATATGTATACCAAGTCTTTCTTTCGATTTGCATGGGTCATCCGTCCAAGAGTATGTGCAATAAGTGGTTCGGGAGTACCCAATGGATCATAATATTGCTTTTTTAAAAGTTAACTTCCAATTCCTAAAACTTTCTCTTATAATTTCCATGATAAGTTTTCTGTTTGTCTCAAATATGAGAAATCTTTGCTGCATGAATAAAACATTAAGCATATACAGTTATTGTTATATTCAATGAAATCATGTTTTTTTGCTTATGTGCACACACTTACCTTAACCATACTCCATGCAGTTTCCTTGCTATACTGGGACACATGCGTCCAAGATAGAGGGGTCATTGGAAATAATGATGTATTTCGTGCAAGTGTCCCTAAGAATGATGAAAGTTGAGGTGCGCCACTTCCAACAAATTGCCCATGTTTGTTTCTCTCCAATAAGATAAATTTATCAGATGGCATAAGATGAATATCCTTACATGTTGTTACTCCTCGTAACTTTTTACTTCTATTTGTACCAACATATACAAAAACTTTGATTATTTTACTTGCATTTATTGAAAATCATTTAAAGAAAAACATGTATTATTTACCTGGGGTCTCTAGGACTTCATTACTAAGATTAACAGCTTCTTGATCACTAAGTTGATTCTCATTAGAGCTTTCATCTGTTGAAAAATAATGTGTAGATGTTGGATCATCTAGTGGTTCCTTGTGGGCATTTGAAGTGCTTACATGAAGGCCACCACTAACACCTTTGTGTTTATCTTTAGCTAGAGAGTTATCCCTTGAAACAAATAATTTTCTTGGAGCAAATGTTCTCTTAGGAGCCATCAAATATCTGCATGATAACCCACGTACAAATATTTTCAAGATAACAAGATATGTCCATTGTTATACACTAGTAATACAGCTAATACAGAAAAATTACTCCTCAGGTAGATCAAAATGAAAAATCACTCAAAAATTTTTAAGATTAAAATTAAAATAATAGATGCACAAAAGATGCACACATCAATCATAATAGCAATATAGAATTGAAAAATAAGAGATTACCTTGATAGGATAAATCTCCAACAATGATAGGAGGATGCAAAAAGAGCTTTATTATGTTGGTAGTCATGGAATGAACATAATCAGCCCACTTGGAGATTATAAATTGGTTTCTCTTTGCACAATTATAGGCTAAACATTTGTTCTAACCATCTCGGTGTCTTCATCGTCATCTTGATATAAATTTTGAATATTGTGTATGTAATCACTAACACATTGAATGAAGTTCCATGATCATCAACACTTCCAGCTTCAAATTCTCCCATTTCATACTCATCTCGTGGTAACATCCTCATGACCAATTCCCAATTTGATTGTTTAGGATCACAAATATAATATACCATTCTTGATTGAGAAGGAAAAATATATGGGTCATGTTCAAGTGATGCTCCTGTATGTATCAAATTTGTGAAATTAACCAATGTGAACCCATATAAATCTTTCTTCGCACCTACATTCTTTGCAGGATTAACCCAATCACCTTTAAAAAGCATCACTTTAGCAAAGTCAAAGTAATCTAGCTCTAAGATCTCAGTTATTCTACCAAAATAATTGATATCCTCTTAAAGCCCAACATGATTAGACATAACTTCAACTCAACTATTTTACTTCCTCTTGTGAATCTCACTGCCTACAATTCGAAAAGAAAACCCATTTATATTATATCCTTTGTAGCTACGAACAATAAAGTTTGGTCCGAGGGCTAATTGTCGTAATTGAGCGTCATCAACAATTGCACCATCACGATTAACCTGTTATGATAAAATGAAAACATAATTTATTTCATAGTCATTCTTCATTTGTAGATCTAAGTACGAGCACAAACATGCGCAAATTAATGTACATGCATATGATGATTCTTACTTTTTGTTTAAACCATTCTGAGAATTCTTTATGAAGTAGATTCTCTAAGCGGTCCACATCAATACATAGGGGTTGGTGGCGATTCTTCAATTCTTCTCGAAGTTCTCTATTAAAAAAATATTAATTAATGCACATTTCAAGAATAAATAATCTTTATCATGGTTTTAAAGTTTATTAAAACTTACATTTGAAAAATTTCAAGCTCTGCACAGTTGAACAAAATATATCGATGAGCTTGCATAAGGCTAATTGGATCTAGTGCCTTCAAGACAGCGCCCCTTCTTGCACTCCCAACTTGCGGAAGCATCCTAAATGCTAGAGTTGGAGACGTAGAATTTGCACTATTATGACTTGGTCGATTAAATCGAGTCTCTATCCCTTCTAAGAACCGAGAACAAAATGTCAAAGTCTCTTCCGCTATATAACCTTCTGCTATAGATCCTTCTGGTTTTGCTCTATTTCGTACATACTTTTTATAATGTCTAAGTTCCCTCTCGATGGGATACATCCATCTAAATTGTACTGGGCCACCCAAAATAGCTTCTTGTGAAAGATAAACCATGAGATGAATCATTACAGTGAAGAATGAAGGGGGAAAAATTATTTCGAGTTGACATAAAGCCACTATAATGCAATCTTCAATCTTCAATAAATCAGAAACATTTAGTTTTTTGGAACATAATTCTCTAAGAACATGGAAACCTCCATCAATGGTGTCACTATATGCCTTGGTAACACTGATCGTAAACCAATCGGCAACAATTGTTGCATTATAATATTATTATCATGGGTCTTTAAGCCTTGTATTCTGCATTGCTTCAGTTTAACACAGCGTGATATATTGGAGGCATATCCATCAGGAACTCGTAATGACTTTATCACTCCTAAAAAGATATCTTTCTTCATCTTACTCATGGTGAAGCAAGCTGGAGGAATAATCTCGGTGTCATCATCTCTTTCTTGGATCCATAAATGTTTTAGAATCCCGAGATCCTTGCAATCCCTTCTAGCATGCACATTATCCTTGGATTTGATCGGGTCACCCAATATAGTGTTCAAAATATTATCACACACATTTTTTTCTGTATGCATCGTATCAAGACAATGACGGAGTAAATTTGTCTTCCAATAGGGAACTTCAAAAAATATACTTCTTTTTTTCCAATACTTAGTATGTCCTCCTGAATTATTTTCTCTACCAAACACAACATGGAGATGTTGGGTTTCCTTTGATACTCTTCATCCATTAGGAGGTTTTTTACTACAAATACGCATTTCATGTCGACCAAACTTTCTTGCTTTCTAATATGGATTATCAACTGGCAAGAATCGACGATGAGCCTGATAAACAGTTTTTTGACTATTCTTTAGCCAGCATGATTGAGTGTCCAACCCGCATGATGGACATCCAAATTTTGAATGTGTGTTCCATCTCGATAGATTACCAAGCGCGGGAAAATCGCTAATAGTCTATAATAGTGTTGTGTGCAGTGTAATTTTTTTCCCATCTAAAACATCAAACACTTCTACCCCCACTTCCCATAAGTCATTCAACACTTTTATTAATGGTTGTAGATACACATCGATGTTATTCCCTGACATCTTTGTCCTGGGTATCAAACCCAACATGATAATAGATCTTTTCTTCATGCACTCCAAAGGTGGCACATTGTATATCACTAGCATAATTGGCCACGCACTATGTGTGCTGCTAAGATCTCTAAATGGATTGAATCCATCAGTAGCAAGTCCTAAACGTATATTTCGAGGATCATTTGAGAACTCTTTGTGGCGTTGATCAAATTCTTTCCATACCAAGCCATATCTAGGGTGATGCATTAAACTATCATGATTAAGATCTTTGGCATGCCACTGCATCATCTCGACAGTTTCCTTGCAAAGAAATAGTCGCTCCAAACATTCTTTCAATGGAAAATATCGAAAAACTTTTTTGGGTGTCTTCCTTACATTGATCACATCTTGTTGCTTACATTTTCTCGATCGGTGAGTCAATTGATCGTCTTGTACATCAACCCATCGTGATTGTCCACATATATGAGAAGAATTATCATTTTTGTGTATGTCCCAAAATAATGAACAATCATTTTCACATGCATCAATCTAAATATATTTGTGGCCCAATTTAGATGTGACTTTCTTGGCCTCACAATAGTTAGCTGGCACTGATTTATATCCGTCTGGCACTGCACCTTGTAGAACATTCAACAACATATCAAAATGTACATTAATCCAATTTCCAAGTGTCTTAATATGCAGGAGATTCAATAAGAAGGATAATTTTGTGTATTCTTGACATCCTTCCCATAATGGCTTATTTTGCTCTCAGAGAGTCGTGTATAGATTATCCGCATCTGCATTAATGGGAGCTTGAGGATTCTCAAAATGTGTGTTTATGCTGATATCATCATAAAGTAATTCTTGTTCATACAAACTCTCATTGTTTGTTAAATTAGGAATAGCAGTATGTAGAAGTTCATTCATCGGATCACTAGAGTTATTAGTATGGTTCAAAGATCCTATAATTAAAGGACGATTATTATTTTGTAAAACTCCATTATTAATTAAACATCCATCATGGTATATCCATTCTGTGTAGTTCTCCATAATACCATTCCATACAAGATGCCCCTCTACCACATCTTTATCCCACTTCTTTAGATTTACACACTTTTTACAAGGACACAAGCACTTCTCACTAATTGGTGTATATGAATAGTATGAATCTAGCAAATATTTTACGCCATCTAAATAAGTCTTCGAATGTCGTAAATCTCGCATCCATCTTCTATCCATTGTTAATAAAAAAATGGATTGGCACCTATATAAAAAAAATAACACAATTAATAAAGATTATAAATCAAACATGGAGATTGTGTTTTACAAAATTGAATGATTCACTCTACTACTTACAAAGGAAAATTGTTGGTCACACCTGAATTAAAAAAAGATAATAGAAAAATGAATATAAAATGAAAATGAAAAATACAACATAAAACAAAAAAGCTACTTGAGGGACTGGTTGGTGATAATAAATGTGTTATTTTAGCTACTACTAGCGACAATATTCTTGGCAAGGGTAGAAAGAAAAATATTAAAAGTTTGAAATCTGATGGTGCTTCAGATATAGTGCCAAAAATATAGGTCTTGTAGAGCCTGAAAGGGAGATTAAATTTCAGCCACTTTTTAGGGATAGGTTGGTGATAGTACATGTGTTATTTCGGCTTCCACTAGTGAGGATCTTTCTGGTACCCTCCTTTCTAAAAGGGACAAATCTACTAAATCACAGCTTAGTGCAAAGATAAGCACACCACAAAAAATGGCTTTGTCTCCGGGTAAGAAAAGAAAGTTTGAAAACACTCCAACGGAGAAGGAACACTCACTTGCTATAGTTTCAGAACATAAGGTGGACATTGTGCTATTAGTAATTTTGACAAGAAACCCTCACTTGACTCTGCTAAAAAATCACTCGAAGACAATCCAACTACTAATGTTTTTACAACAGTGGTTAGTGGTGGAATGTCTTGGAAAGAAGAACAAAAGGAGCTTGTAAAGAATGTGACCGAGGGTATTAGTTTTTGAAAGCAATGGAAGTCCATTATCAAGCAGCGAACGTTTAAAGATGCTAGGGGGAATATATCTGTAGAACCATGTTTGAAGGTACCTGGTTGATTTAAATTACTATAGGGTGCTCAAGTTCCTAAAATTCGTTTCATATGCAGAAATCTTACTCATGTTGTATTATCATGCACTTATTTTTCTTTCTCCAATTCTCCATTTGTTTCCTGCGAACTATATTTGGACATCTAGACATGCTCATTTCATATTAGGTAATTTCTAGTTATTTCTACAGATACAACTAATTCCACCTAAAGTGCACAAAATCTCCTTTAGCGAAGAACCATATTCTCAAAATATTGTGCTTATAGATATTTCTACTTTTGACTTTCATAAACATACAACATCTTATTAGAATTATGGGTGCTTTGGAGGCTTATGTTTTCGAGTAAATTGATCGGAGCAATGAAATTGAATAAACAATGAAATGGTGTGGCGGGTGATTTGGAGGCATACGTTTTCAATTAAATTCCCTAAAGTAAATAAATAGATTACCAAAAAAGATTTAGTAAATACAGGAGGCACTCACCTGACATTGATAGCAAGGTAAATTGTTCAATTCAGGAGTGAATGAGTATCATATTTGAACACAACTCCCTAGATTATGAAAATATGTATATAGAAGCATATTTACAACACATAAATAGATAACAAAGTTTTCTAAGCATCAGAGCAACCTCGATGAAATCCAAGCACATTTACACTCAACTTTTGGATTGCTAGGTAATCTTATAGGCACAAAATAAAAAATGCAAAACAATCCGGGTTTAGAGTTTTCTCTATAGCCGGTCAAAGGAGAAAGAATCCCAGAGAAGAAAACTAGAAGTTGGACCACCTCGATGAAATCCAAGCATTAGAGCAACGAGAACACCTCGATTCACACTTATGGTAGAGGATGATGGAAGGATCACGTAAGATTAGGGCAATGAGAGCAGTTGGCAGACAGAGCAGCTTACCGCCGCGAGCAGCCTACCGCTGGGGGCAGCTGGCCGATGGGGAGAAATTTTAGGTCGGGACGGGCGGGTGACGGGAGGGCGACGGGAGGGCGACGGGAGGGCAACGGGAGGGCGACGGGGAGAAATTTCACGTAGGAAAAATTTTTAGGCCGGGTGGGAATGGGAAGGAGACGGTAGGGCAACTGAAGAGGCGGAGTGTTTAACCGATGGAAATAAATCTTGGGGATTTGTAGGAATTATAAAAGGCAGGGAGAAAAAATAACATTTGGGGGGGGAGATTTTTAGTTTTCCCTCCATTTATTTTGGTGGGGGGAGATTAATTACCAACAAATATTAAATACAATTATTTCCTTTCAAATTAATTACGGATATTTTGCAATAAAATTATTTGATTTTAAATTTTCAAGAAAAAATTTTCGTTGATAATTTTATATCAAAACATATAAGTATTATACCTAGCTAAATTTGTTCCTAATTGACAACAAATTATAGTGTCTTACTAATTTTCATTCCTAAATGACATTTTTGTTGTAGTTGTAGCGGCATTGTAGATCTTTAAAATATGCCCGAGCTTTTCACCATCCCATCGCATGATTGAGCCTCGTAATGAATTTTTTTAGGTTAACACGGGATGGAGAGAGAACTTTATAAAAGTTGCTGGTGTTTTTTTGTGGATAACATGATTGATTTTCACTTCTAATCGTGTGGATGATATTGAAAGTTCGTCCCAAAACTGATTTTGTTCGATCAGCGAGACCTCTGTCGAGGGCTGCCACCCCCAGACCCCCGGTGTCGTCGGCACCGGAAATGTCAGAGGGATTCACACTTCGATTCTTCTAAACTCACGGGGGCGAACCCGATGTGAGAAATAAGAGGACCAAAAGTATTCCACAACTCCAACACGGCCGCCTTCGCACGGGCTTCGCTAAACGATTAAAATTTCATGAGATTAGTTGTCTAATTCATAGATTTAGTTGTATTTCTACTAAATATGTATTGAATAAAATTTCTTGAGATTATTTCTCTAAAAGTAAATATGATGTCATGTATGCACTTCATGCTTAGTTAGTAAATGACATGATTATAAGGAAAATATTTTAAATTTTTTGATAATAGTTTTTTTTTACAAAAATCTTATGTTTTGATGACGTTTTAAAAGAATCGCCACAAAAACTGAACATTTATATTGACATTTTTTCATGAAAACGTTGATAAATACTATTTTGTAGTAGCGACGTATTTTTATAAAAAGCATCGTTAGATAGAAATTAAACGGCGACGCTTTTCAAAACGTCGCAAAAAAAACATAACTATAAAGTGCATATCTTGTAGTGGGCCATTCTGGCTCCTGCTGACCCACTCGCTGAATACGGGGTTGTATACAATCCCTGCTCTTTGCGAGGTTGGCACAAGCTTAGAAAGAAACATCAGACCCCACAGGATTCGACGAGTGTGGCAGGATCAAGGGAATCTTTCGGCTGGGTCCACCAGTGGCTATAAATATGCGCCTGCGTACCTGGGTGACCTGTGTCACTCCCCTTCGCTCTGAATTTGTCGAGATGACTTTTCCCAAGGAGCTCCAAGAGAGGATTGCGAAGGCTCGCAAGGTCTTCTCTGCCCGCATCGCCAGCCTAACCTCCATTCCCTGAAACATCCCGCGGGGCACCCCGGCCTAGTCCAATGAAGCCAAGAGGGAGAAGCCAGATACAGAGGCGTCCGAACGCGCCTTCCAAGATTTAAGAATGGCCTTGGAGCCTGATACAGGCTCCTCTACCCTGCCTACCCCAGGGAAGGAGGGGAATTTATTGACCTCTATGTCGACCAGGACTCCCAGGATGGGGGCGGTGAGGTCACCTCTCCGCGGGCCGATTCTCTTCCCGCCGACCCGCAGTTCATGGCTGCGGGGACTCACCAACGGGACCCGTCCCCTCCCTTCGGGACTCTGGGGATGAGCTCGCAAAGACCGAACTCATCGGCTCGTATTCCCTCCTCTCATCTCGTCGAGACTTTGAGGGAAGGTGCTCGAATTATCCTAGTGCTATGATTCAACCTTATTCTACCCCGAGTACAGCCTCCGGGTCGCGGTAAAAATCTGAAGATGCCCCCACCTCGACTCTCCTTCGAGGCGCCAAGCTCTTCAGGCGAGTCATCCTTTGTTGGTTCTCATCCGTTGTTCCATGGGTGTACTAGCACTTCATATTTTTGTTCAACTATTCTTGCAGCTTTCTACACTCAGTTGGAGGCCGACGAATCCTTGCAGCGAGCTCGCTACTTACCCCTTCCTTCCCTGAAGAACCTGGAGTCCTTCCTTGATGCCGAGCTGGGGGGCCCCGAGCTGACGAAGCGAGGAATCAAGGTCCACAAAAAGATGGCACTCGAGCTCCATCGGTTGCAGGAGGACAACGACGTACTGTAGCAGAAGTGCGCGTAGCTAGCAGGCAAGGTGAGGGAGGACCCAGCGGGCAAGGATACGTCCCATACACCGTTGTTGGAGGAGCTGGATAAGAATCTCCTGGCTACTTGGGGGTGCTTGATGCGGATCCGCGAGCTCTGCAATTCGCGCCGACCTGCGGGGGGAGGAGACGCGAGGCCGGGGTAGGTAGAAAACGGCCACCTTGCTGAGTCTACTGGAACTCTCCTCCTCTCCCCCTAAGCTCGCACACGTGCCGAACTTGCTGCTTTATTTGCATTCAATTTCTTTGGACAATATCCCTCTTGGGCCTATAATAACTTAGAAATTTTTTCAAATTTTATTGCTTTTTGTTCGAATATAATATTCTTGTTTGGCACATGATGGGACAGGTCTTGGTAGTTGGCGAGCTGGGATAGGCGAGATGGACCGATCGATCATCTTGACCCTTAATCCTTTTTCCTATAAATAGGCCCCCCACCTACCCTAACTTAAAGCTTTTATTGCTTCTGTATTTCCTCCTCTGCTTGCCTCCTTCCTGCCTGCACTCACTCCTGACACCTTCCGTGAGTATGGGGAAGACCAACCCTTACTCTAATTGTCGCTCCAAGTGCGCTCAGCACTTCACAGACTATTGTTTCTTTGAGGGGAACACGACGGAGGAGGAATTCGCTGTGTTCATTACCGAGTTAAGCCCCCTTGTTTCGAGGCGTGCCGGCCTAGGAAGGGTGAGGCCATCAACACTTTCTACTCTGTAGTGCTCGCCTTCCCCATCTCGCATTTTGAGGTGGGGTTGCGCCTTCTGCTCTGGCCGGAGATCCTCCATATCCTCAAATACTTCGGCGCGGTGCTCGCGCAGCTGAACCCGAACTCCACCGCCAAGATGGTGGCATTAGTGTTCAGAAACTCTTCACCTATAAGGCGAGTCCTGACAGCATCGCCTTCTTTGGTTGTTCCTTTATCACGGTTCGTGAGATCGTGAACAAACACCACAATTGAATGACCAAGATCGTCTTCCTCAAGGGCGATCTCGGAAACGTCCCCTACTCGCCGCAACAAAAAGGCGAGGAGGTATACCGGCCCCCAACCGTCTCCGACAACGACGCCAAGCTCCACAAATTTTTCCTCCACAAGGACTTTGAGGTCGCCTTCCTCCGAAGGGGCCTCGACTCGCTCCTCCCTATCCTTCCCGGCGATGGTATATCATTCAACTCTCCTCCTTGCAAGATCTCGCCAAATCCATCGAAATTTTTACTAATTCATTTATACAGGGGAGCAGCTGATTCCCGAAAACCCACCTTTTGCGAATCTGGGATTACTCGCCGACCCACTCGCTCGCGAGAAGGCGGCTGCAGCCGCCTGCCGAGACGAGCCATCGCCATCTAAGCCCTCTAGCAAGAAACGGGCTGATCATGCGGGGTCCAGGTTGCCTCGTTGCTATCCACCGCAAAAGAAGCTGAAGGCGGTGGTGGTTTCTCGGGCGAAGCAGCGACAACAGCCCAAGTATATTAGATCGCCCGAGACCACCCCGGACGGATCGTCGGGGAGTCCACTGAATGATACAATGGTAAAAGGGCTGGAGGGAGGAGAGCCCTTTGCTCCTGCAGTCAAGAAGGCCCCAGCCCGCGAGTCGGGCCCGCCAAAGGGTTGTCCCCTCTTCGACCATGGGGGGAGGTGGAAGGACTCGACCGGCGAGCTCGTGGTTCAGTGGGACGAGTAATCCCACCGGGTCTCCGTCTCCACCCTCCAATCCTCCTAGGCCAACCGTGAGCCCTCATCGGGTCAAGATTATGCGCTCGACTTCGTCCTCTATGGGAGTGAAGACCCCACGGCCTACAAGCGCATGACTCTGTGCCAACTCGGCCATGAGGGCCTACAGGCCCATATGCGGGCACTGGAGCACCACCATATGGTGGTTCATCACGGCTTTAACCTTAGCCATCTCCTGTAGAAGGCGGAGCAGAAGCGCGACCTGTCCCAGGACAATGTCATGGACTTTGAGAGTAGGCTCGGCATTGTTGAGGACTTGCTCGCCAAGGGCGTTGGTGGACTGGTGAGCACTGGTTACCCCTTCCTCCCATTACTTGGGATTTTTAGCTTCAAATTTTACTTACCTGTTCTTGCCTCACGATGCCAAGGCTACCGGGGAGCTGCGGGCTCACGCTGCTGGGCTGGATAAAGAGAATAATCAGCTTCATGCTCACTCCACTGAGAAGGAGACTCGCGCTGCCGAGCTGGAGGCTCGCGCCGCCGAGCTGGAAGCTTGATCCGCCGAGCTGGAAGGGAGTAACTAGAAGCTGAGCGAGGAAAATAAGGGGATTCATGGCGAAATCGGTCGTCAGGCGGATGCCTTCCTCCCCTAGGTGGTGGCGAGCCACCCTCCCATACAAAAGCCCGAGGATCTTTGGCAAGGCTGAGGTCTTTGAAAGGTTGCGGGTCAACTCAATCGAATCTATCGAATGTACCCTGCAAATTATTAAGGATATGCAGGTGCTGGTGGAGGGCTGCGAGGAGGTGACAGTCCGAGACCTCATGCCGAGTCTGTTCCCGCCCACGCCGCCGGGTGAGAAGGAAGACATCCTCGACGTTTTCTTTGGTAAGGACTTCAAGAACAACTCTTCTGGTGGAGCAGACGGAGATCGCCAATCCGGGGGAGGAGGTGAGAGCTGACCTTTACCCCCCTCTCCTCTTTTTTTTATAACTCTCCCTCCCCTCTTTTGTAACCTTGGCTAGGCGAGCTCTCCTTTTGTAATCATTTTATACTGAATGAAGAATGAATTTTTTTCTCTCTCCTTTGCTTTAAATTTTCCTTCTACGATGCACTCGACCGCGAGTCTTCCCCTTTGTTAGATCTCTCTAGGGTAGAATTTGTCGTTAGAGTGCACGTTTAGGATTCACACTTGCGAGCGAATTCTGAGAGCTCTCCCCTCCCCGGGTTAACCAAGAATGGACCACTTGCCGAGCTGGGCTCGAACCACCCAGCTCGCGTGCGAGTTGTCCCTTCTCTTGTTGGTGCTGAGTCAAAACTGTCCAAATATTTCACAAGTAAAACTATAGGGGGGTGATGGTGGAGTGCCTTATTGGAGCTCGCCTTCCTAAACAGGAGAACCGATCGTGGCTTACATTCTCTCTACTGAGCTGGGCCTGCGAGTTCAAGCACGCCTAAAAGGACCTTCTATGCCTACACCCTTAGGAAAGCAATCTTCCTAGATAATTCCAGGAGAGGGTGGGACCCACTCGAGGGACATCCAGCCCTGTCTGCTAGGTGAGAACCTGACAATGGGATCTGCTCGGGGTTCGGGCATACTCCCTCGAGTGACATCCAGCCCTGCTAGGTAGATGAGAGCCTAACAGCGGAATCTGCTCGGGGTCTGGGGCATACTCTGTTGAGTGACATCCATCCCTGCCAGCAAGATGAGAGCCTGACAGCGGGATCTACTCGGGGTTTGGGGCAGACTGCCTCGAGTGACATCCAGCCAGGCCTGCTAGGTAAGAGCCTGATAGCGGGGTCTGCTCACGGTCTGGGGCAGACTCCCTCGAGTGACATCTAGCCCTGTCAGCTAGGTGAGAGCCTGATAGTGGGATCTGCTCGGGGTCTGGGGCAGACTCCCTCGAGTGACATCTAGCCCTGCCAGCTAGGTGAGAGCCTGACAGCGGGATATGCTCGGGGTCTAGGGCAGACTAACTTGAGTGACATCCAGCCCTGCCAGCTAGGTGAGAGCCTGACAACAGGATCTGCTCGATATCTGGGGCAAACTCCCTCGAGTGACATTCAGCCTTGCCAGCTAGGTGAGAGCCTGACAGCGGTATCTGCTCGGGTTCTTGGGCAGACTCCCTCGAGTGATATCCAGCCCTGCCAGCTAGGTGAGAGCCTGATAGAGGGATCTGCTCGGGGTTTGGGGTAGAATCTCTCAAGTGACATCTAGCCCTGCCATCTATGTGAGAGCTTGACAGCAGGATCTGCTCAGGGTCTTGGGAAGACTCCCTCGAGTGACATCCATCCCTGCGAGCTAGGTGAGAGCCTGACAGTGGGATCTGCTCGGGGTCTGTGGCAAACTCCCTCGAGTGACATCTAGCCCTGCCAGCTAGGTGAGAGCCTGATAGCGGGATCTGCTTGGGGTCTAGGGCAGACTCCCTCGAGTAAAATCCAGCCTTGTCAGCTAGGTGAGAGCCTGACAGCGAGATATGCTCGGGGTCTACCAAATGATCACTTTAACCATTCACACAGGTCACAACGAGAGCACCTGGAAGATCACTAAGCACTTCCTATCCTTAGCCAAATGATTGGCTAAGGTACCTCATAATGCACTAGAAGACTCGGGGGGCAGGTAAACATACCTTTTGAGGTACCCCTTAGGTCCTATTTATACATTTCTTAAAATGGCCTGCAAATAGCCAACCTCCACTACTCTAATAGCTATGTGTAGCCCAACTGGGTCTGCCAACAGCGCAACTCTGCTGTTTTAAATGTCTAGGGGCAGGCCAGCGGGGGCAAAATGGTAAAAAGACCTCACAGATCCCAGGGCGAGTAGCCCTCAACAAACCCTACTCAGCAAGGGTGGAGAGTACTAGAAGGGGAAGACACTCACCGCCTATCTTTGATCTTGGGCTAGTACAAGCCTGGCCTACCCTACTCGCATGTCGCGGGCTTGTTGAACGGCTCGAATTCGACGAGCGACTCAGAGCTCGACGAACAGCTCTGAGCTCAGCGAACAGCCTAGAGCTCGACGAATAGCCTAGAGCTCGACGAACTGGACTTGGCGAGCTGGGCTTGGCGAGTACAAGCTTGCCTCCCCAAGGGATCCCACCCCTCCTGGGCGAGCTGGAGACTACCGATCTCTCCCTCTTGTCGAGCTCGGCCAGGGACTCAGACTGGCTGATATGGCCATTCTTGCTCCTACTGACCCACTCGCCGGATACGGGGTTGTACAATCGACACCAGAGTCTGATGCCAACTTTGTAATACCCCCATCCGTCACATAGCATTTATTAGAAGGTCTTGCCAGGGACCGACGCCAAATACTAATGACAGTCAAAGGAGTTACTATTTGAAACCATTATCCAATATTACGTATCCAAACATAGAGAGCATTCTAGAGGAATTTAATTTAAGGATTATAATTAGAACCCAACCATATGAATGTCCCCTAATATAAAATAGGAATGAATAACCAAATACACGAATAGTATTGGCCTTAAGGCCTTACAATGTCCAACTCAAATTAAAATTGCTTGCATGCATCAGCGCGCAGGCTGACTACACATGAACGATAATGTAAATAGGTGGTTCGCTTTGGCCTTCAAGGGCCACCTTAACAACCTTGGCTCCAGCCCGCTATTTCCCCTCGGCTCGGCTACACCTACGAAACATTCCACCGCAACGGTGGCAAAAAATAGCAACGGTCAGCATTAGCTAACCAAATTATAACGGCTCCACCCCTTACCCAGGGTGGCGGTGCTCCTTCCCTAGAGGCATTAGCATATACAAATATTGGCAATCAAAACATGCAAATTAAGCACCATTCGCCACAGACATTAGCACGGTCATCCAACACCTCGTGCTCTCCAGGCATATTCTTGGTGCATAGGACCTCAAGGGTAACACCTCCGTTCTTTATGACGATCAGCAATTTTTGAGCTTTTAGTCTTACAGGGCCAAAGCCAGAGACAATTCCCCTATGGCTACGACCAAGTCATGTGATTTACACTTTGACTCACTCTAAGTCGATCGGTATAGGGTTAGTATAGTTTAGCCTTATCCCATGCTCAAATCATCTGGCCTGCAAGCCTGACGTGATTCAGCATCCCCTTTCCCATTTCCATATGATTCATAACCCCGTTATGATCCTAGGCTAGCACTCCTGGCTACCAAAGGTGAGCAAATTAAGCTCACTCTCCACAAATTGGCCCCCTGGTCTTCAAGAGTTAGGTGCCTAAGGCCCCCAGGTCTCACAAGACAGGCCTCAAAAAATAACCCACAGGACTCCCATAGACAGGCTTCACAAACACATATAGCTCATTGAAAACTATCGCCGGCGGTAGCACTACTGTCATTCGGTAAGGGAAAGACTATCATTTCTACTCGATCCCTAGTTGGATTTGAGCTAGGTTCACTTAGGCTGAGTCTGACCCAACACTGTTTAGCCAGGGTCATGTTTAGTTGTCCTAGAGTTTAGGCTAAGTCTTATTTAGTGCTACCTCCTTGGGCAAGCCAGCAGTGGACTTCAGAGACTCAGAATTAAAAGTTCTCAGAAGACAGTGATCAGTTCGAAATTCTTCGAACTCAGCTTAACGATCGTTCGATCTCAGATCGATGAACTCAGGGTTAATTCTCTGAGCTAAGCTCGACGATATTCGAACTCAAGTCGACATTTTGTTTTATTCAGACAGATTCTCAGCTTGACGAACTCAGAGCACAGAATTGGAAAGTTATTCTAAGTTAGCAGTTCGCAGAGCTCAGGTCGATGAACTTGAATTCTCTGGTCGACGAATTCCGTTTAGCATTCAACGTTTTCTGTCCAGTTCTAGAATGAGTTTTTCCTCCTTCTGTTCCTTATTTTCCCTATTTATTAGCAGTATTATTCTGAGTATTTAATGCAAATATTCTTCTGAATATAGCCGTTATTGGCTGCATTAAATATGGTATTCATCAGAATAAATATTTGCTCATTCTATCAAGGATAGTTGGGAAACTCATTAATGTTATTATTCCAGCCGTTTTCAATTCTCCAGATCAGCGAGCATTTATGGAAAGGATTTAAAATTCAAAGGATAATTTTTGACAGTAGAATAAAAGAGATTCTCTATTTTTCGACAGATAGTTAGAGATACAGAGAGATATACATACTGTAAAAACAATAATTGAGAAGCACGAATAGAGAACATTCATCAAGCAGTTGACTCTTTCATTCTCTCTCAACGCTTTTCTTACTCTGCCATTTCTCAAGACTGAAGAATAACACAACATCAAGATCAAGAGTCTTCTTCAACTTCTATTCAGGAAATCTATAGACATCATTTTCAACATCAGTCATTGGATTTCCTGGAACATGGCAGATCAAGCTAAATACCTACTCACCCTTAAGCAAAGCTCATTCTTCCTGAAGCATTCAACTTCTCAGAAGAAGCTTTGACAACACAAGAATCCACATAGTCTTCTCAAGTTGTATTGAGAAAAGAGAAGACTTCCATCAAACTCTTACCACCCCATTGTACAGGGTTCTTACTCCCTTCAAAAGTAATTTTTGGTTGTGAGGTCTCCTGATCAAAAGACTTCAGTGGTTTTTGGGAACCTGATCAAATGCCTGAAGGGTTTCCTGATCTACCTGAATCAGATCTTGTGGTGGCTGTCACTTGATCAAAACCTGCTAGTGGATTCCTACCAAGGGTGGTAGAAGAGTGGATGTACCCAAGTTTAAGGGAACCACTATAAACTTCTTGTGTTGTCTGGTTGCTCCTTTTCTATTTGTTTTTCTTTTTGCTATGCTTGTGATTGCTGGAATAGTTAGCCTAGTTATCCTATTCTTAACTAATATATGATATCATTATATTTACTCTGATATAAACTTTAAAAAGAGCCAAAGTTTTAATACTCTATTCACCCCCCCCCCCCTAGAGTAATCAGATCTAACCCCTCCTTTCAATTGGTATCAGAGGTGAGTGTTTTTTTGGTTGTACAAGTTAACACTTGAACCAAGATCCAGTTAAATCAGATTTTACTCTTCCCAACTATTCTCTATCACAATAGCACAAAACAAGGATTATGCAAGCACCAAACCTCCTATCTTTAACTTAAATAAGTTCAATATCTAGAAGGCAAGAATCAAATTATACGTTAACTCAATAGATGAAGATATTTTTTACTCGATTTTGATAGGTCCACCTCAACCAACTGTAGCCACTTCTACAACTGCTGACACTCATGCAGTTCCACCACAAGACTGGATGAATGCACAAATGAAAGCAAAGGTTGCTGATGCCAAGGCCATGAACATAATGGCCCAGGCTATGTCATATGACATATTCCAAAAAGTTGCTGATTGCACATCAGCAAAGGCAATCTGGGACTACTTGAACCAGATAGTAGCAGGCTCAGTAGAAGAAAGAAAGGATAGAAGATCCCTTCTCATCTCCAAATATGAGAACTTCAGAAAAGAGGACAATGAGACAGTGGAAGAAATGTATGCCAGACTGAGATCCATCATTAGTGAACTGAAGACATTGGATAAGGACATCTCATTGACTGAGATCAATTACAAGATCTTAATGTGTCTTCCCAGCTCATGGGACACGAGGATCTGGCCAATCAAGGATGCTAGAAGCATTACAGAAATCTCCACAGAAACTTTTCTAGGGAAGCTCAAATCTTTTAAGCACCTAACAAAGACTAGGGAGGCAGAGCAGAAGGCTACTACTGTAGTTAGAAAAGAGCAAAATATTGCATTCAAAGCTACAGAAGAAACAACATCTCCTATTCTTAATGAAGAATTCTTTAGTCTCTTAGCAAAGAGATTTTACAAGATGGGCAAAAGAGACTTCAGGAAGAAGTCGTCCAGACAAGAAGATAAGCCCAGGTATGACAAAACACCAACTAAAGAGGTTGTTTATTTTGGTTGCAGGAAACCTGGACATACATCTCTGAGTTCCCAAAGAATCAGAAGAAGGAGAAAAGAAAAGATAAGGACTCCAGAAAACAGAAGTATAGCAAGCCTTCCTCAAGCAAAATAAGAGGAAAGAGAAAGGCTTTGTAGCAGAAACTTGGAGTGATACAGAAGAGGATTCCTCATCCTCTAGCTCTAGTGATGAAGATAAAGAGGAAGCAAAGGAAAAGGAAGTTTGCCTAATGGCAATTGGTGCTTCCAGGATTCATTTAGAAGAAGACCCATCAGATGATGAAGAACCACTCTCTAAAGAGGACCAGGTACTCTCATCTTTTGATTTCAACTCAGAAGATTTTTTACTTGAATTTAAAACTATGTGTATAGACTTAATTAGTTCAGAAAAGGAAATCAAACAACTTAGAGAGCAATTAATTGATCAAAGTAATCTATAATCAACTAAAAGATGATATTACATTGTCTAATAAAAAAATAATCAAATTAAAAACTGAACTAGCTGAGTCAAGGCAACTTGAAGAATCCCTTAATGAGAGAAGCCTCAAGCTGATGGACATTACAAGCACTGTTAATACTAGACTCACTTGCAAGCTGGGCTTGGGTGCTTCATCGAGCCAACCCCCACTGGTTCAGAAAAATATACTTAGGATTCCTATAAATTTCATCTCTGAAAAGGTTAAAGAACTAATCTATGAAAAAACCCCAACAGCAAATAAAAACAAACCTAACAAACAGAAAAAAAGAAACACACAAAATCAAAACAAAAACAATGTTCAGCAGTTTACGTTGAACTTAGATCGACGAAATGTGAACAGATCTTCGAACCCAGATCGACGATCTATGAACGAAAATACTTACTATAATCAATCGTCTTACTATGATCGATGATTTCTGTATGGATCAACGAGCAGAGATCCATAAATATGGGGCACAGAGAATGAGTACTATCCTTCTTTGAGCAGAGATCGACGATCCCAACCCATGTCGCCGAACTCAGATCGACGATCTCACTTTCAATCGTCGAACCCAGTAAGAAGTAATAAGACTCCTAATCCTGACAGAAATTCTAACGTTAATAAAAACTTTAATCAGATAAGGGAAACAGTGAATCCTTTCACATATTAGGAAATTCCACCTAGGAGATATCATCAACTAGGATATCAATCTCAGCCAGCTAATTCTGTTATTTCAAGTTTTTCTTATCAAGAAAATAAAGGACCCAAGGTAACCTAGGTCAAGAACAATTAACCTTTTAATTTTTGTAGGTAAAGAGCTGTCCATCATATAACCAACAATGGTATTTAGATAGTGGGTGCTCAAAGCACATGACAGGACGGAAGGACAACTTATCCAGCTACAAGTCAAAGCTAGGACCTAAAGTTATTTTTGGTGACTCCAACTGTGGCCAGACTGAAGGCTATGTAGAAGTCAAAATAGGAGTTATCACATTCAGGAAGGTAGCATATGTAAGTGGATTGAAACATAACTTGATCTCAATCAGTCATCTTTGTGATGAAGGATTTCAGGTATCATTCAATCAGTCTTCTTGCATTATTTCTTCAGCTGACAGCATGGTTATTTTAACTAGTTCAAGAGTAGGTAACATTTATATTGTTAACTTTAACCCAGCCATAAATGAAATTTGCTTATTTAACCAATATAGTAATCAGAATAAACTATGGCATAAGAGGTTAGGTCATGTAAATTTAAAATACATTGCTTGGCTATCAAACGACAACCTTGTAAGAGGATTGCCTTCTTACCCCTATAAGAAGGAAAGCCTGTGCAGGGCTTGTCAACTAGGCAAGCAAACTAAAAATAGTTTCAAATCCATTAATAAGAGTGACTCACCTAGGATTTTGTATTTACTTCACATGGATCTATTTGGACCCATTGTTGTACAAAGCCTAGGAGGGAAGTCTTACACCTTGGTTATTGTAGATGACTTCTCCAAGTTCACTTGGGTGTTGTTCGTGAAAAATAAGTCAGATAACTTCAAGGTTGACAGATTTTCTCAAGTGCATACAGATTGAGTTCTCTACTCAAGTTGTATTGATCAGAAGTGATCATGGTACTGAGTTTGAGTCTCTTCTTATGCAAGAGTTCTGTGAGAAGGAAGGTATCAGGCAATTTTTTTTTCTCCTAGAACTCCTCAATAAAATGGGGTAGCTGAAAGGAAAAAATAGAACCCTGATTGAAGCTGCAGGTACATTACTTATTGATGCATACTTGCCCCTTTACTTTTGGGCAGAGGTAGTGAGCACAGCTAACTATGTCCTGAATAGAAGCTTAATACACAAGCTTAAGTATAAGACCCCCTATGAGCTACTTAAAGAGAAGAAATCTAAAGTAGACTATTTTAGAGTATTTGGTTGTGTCTGTTACATACATATTGACATCAAAAAATACACTAGAAAGTATGAAGCAAAATCTGAAATGGGAATTTTTCTAGGATATTCCAAAGTAAGCAAGTCTTATAGGGTTTATAATAAATCATCTTTGAAAATTGAAGAGTCTGTGCATGTATCTTTTGATGAAGTTAACATGTTTTATAAGGAGAAGAATGCTTCTACCAGTTAGACCTTGTGTGAGAATTTGGAAGCTGTGACCCTCACCCCTGAGGCTGTTACACTATCATCTCCACAAGTAGCTGAAGAAAGTGATGAGAAAATCAGTGAGCCCACTGATATAGTTCCGACAGCAGTCTTGATTCCACAAGAGGAACTAGTCCCTGAAGTTATTGAACAACTAACTCCTCCTACTTATTTAGTCACACTTAGAGATCATCCTGTATCTCAAGTGATTGGAAACATATCAGCAGGTGTGTAGACTAGACATCAACTCCACAGAGATTTGATGCATGCCTGCTTCATTTCTCAAGTTGAACCTCATTCCATTCAAGATGTTGAGCAAGATCCCCACTGGATTCTTGTAATGCAAGAGGAGCTCAACCAATTTGAAAGATGTAGAGTTTGGGAATTGGTCCCAAGACCAAAGAATTACCCAGTCATTAGAACAAAATGGGTGTTCAAAAACATGTTGGATGCACAAGGAGCAATTATAAGGAATAAGGCTAGGCTTGTTGCTCAAGGCTATAGGCAGGAAGAAGGCATTGATTATGACCAAACCTTTGCACCAGTGGCAAGGTTAGAGGCAATCAAAATTTTCTTGGCCTATGCTGCATCTCAAAAATTCAAAGTCTATCAAATGGATGTTAAAAGTGCCTTTCTAAATGGAGAACTCAAAGAAGAGGTGTATGTTGAACAACCATCAGGTTTTATTTCTCCAACTCAACCCTCTTTTATTTATAGATTACATAAAGCTCTCTATGGCCTCAAGCAAGCTCCAAGAGCTTGGTATGAGACCCTAGCTAGCTTCTTGTTAGAACATAGATTCTCTAGAGGCATAGTAGATAGGACTTTATTTATAAATCATCATCATGATAAAATACTGTTAGTACAAATATATGTAGATGACATAATATTTTGCTCTACACATCCCAAACTATGCTAGAGGTTTTCCAACCTTATGCATTCAAAGTTTGAGATGAGTAGTATGGGTGATATCTCCTACTTCCTTGGTCTCCAAGTGAAGCAGGCACCTGATGGCATTTTCCTATCACAATCTAAGTATGCTAAAGAGCTGATCAAAAGGTTTGGGATGGTTGATGCCTCAGCTAAGAAAACACCCATGGCTTCAAATGTTGTGATTGATTTTGATGAGCATGGGAAACTTATTGATCAGAAATTATATAGGGTCATTGTTGGGTCCCTGTTATATCTCACAGCAAGTAGGCCAGACATCATATTTGCTACATGTCTTTGTACTAGGTTCCAAGTAAACCCTAAAGAATCTCACCTAGTTTTATTAAAAATAATTTTGAGATATATAAAGAGTTGCCAAAATCTAGGACTCGGGTATCCAACTGAATCAGAATTTGAGTTAACTGGATACTCAGATGCTGATTTTCCTGGATGTAGAGTGGATAGGAAAAGTATATCAGGAACATGTCAGTTCCTTGGTGCTAGACTTGTCTCCTGGTTTTGTAAAAAAACAGACATCTGTGTCTACATCAACAGCAGAAGCTGAATATATAGTAGCTGGCAGTTGCTGTTCACAGATGCTATGGATACAAAATCAACTCCTGGATTATGGTTATAACTTAAATAATTCAACTCTATTTTATGATAATATCAGTGCTATATCTATAGCACAAAATCTAGTACATAATTCTAGGACCAAGCATATAGATATAAAACACCATTTCATTAGAGAGTGTGTGGACAAGAAGAAAATTAATATTACCTTCATTCCCACTGATTTGCAAAGGGTAGATATCTTCACCAAACCCTTGGATGAGAAGAAATATCTATCCCTTATTAATAAGCTAGCCATGATGAATGGTGATACTTTAATTTAATTTTCTGTCTGTGGTCGAAGAATTTGCCAAATTTCGTCGAATGGAGCTCGACGAACTAAGGGAAGTTCTTGAGATATTTCGTCGACCTGAGATCAACGATCTCTCTGTGGAAGTTATTTTTCGTCGACCTGAAATCGACGTTCTAACTACAGAAAAATTTTCGTCTACCTGAGAATGACGAAAAGTTTTTTCCTTCTTCTGGCTAAGATCGATGAACTCTGTTGGGTACACTGAAAAATATGTACCAGATTTGGAAAAGCCTCATCTTACTCAATGATATACATCAATTTGTATTTAATGGATGTTTGAGTTTCATTGTGCAGGTGTAAGGTTTGCAAGGAAATTCTCTAAGTACAAGTGTCGAAACTTGTGAAGAATTGTGTCGACACCCAGAAGTTGTGTCGACACTAGAAGCAAAGCTGTGTCGACACCCAGGCATTGTGTCGACACCTGAAGAAGTTATGTCGACACCCAGAATTGTGTCGACACCTAAGGCAGGAATTGTGTCAACACCTAAAGCAGAAGCTGTGTCAACACCCAGGAGTTATGTCGACACCAGAAGAAAGTCATGTGTCGACACTCGGGAATTGTGTCGACACCTGAAGAAGGTTTGTGACGACACACAGGACTTGTGTCGACACACACTCAACGCTATCTTACAGCAACAGCTATTCTAAGTCTGAAGGCATGTGTCGACACACAGGCTTTGTGTCGACACACACTCAATGATGTCTGGACATACACTCAACACCATTTGTCTGCATTAGTTATGTCAAGACCATAAGCAGTTGAGTCGACACACAGGACTTGTGTCGACAAACACTCAACGACAGCTAGACATACACTCAATGTAATCTTTCTGCATCAGTTATGTCAAGATCAAGAGTAGTTGTGTCGATACACAGGACTTGTGTCGACACATACAAATAGAAGTTGTGTCGAGTAGCAGAAGATTAACTATGTCAACACATGGAGTGTTATGTCGACATCATCAAGACATGTGTCGACACTTAGTCTACTTGTGTTGACACATATGAAGTAGTTTGCTGAGTGGTTCATGCTGAGTTTTAAAGTCTTTGAGGAATCAACTGTCATGACTAGTGACTCGACATCTGTCATAACCAACAGGTCTAACACCTTTGTCAGAACTTTCAGAAGCTTGTTACAAACCGGATCAGCCGGTAATCATGAGATAACTCTATATAAAGGACTGATCCTTGATAACTAAAAACAACTAATACAGAGATAAAAAAAGTGATTCGTCCAAAGAGAGAATTCAACATCAAGAAAAGGGGAGACCCTTAAGTAGGCAGATACTGAACAGTCTACAAGAGAAGATTCAGATCTTATTCTGAATTCAAGGAAGGAGCTGACAGGAGGTCAACTTCTACATCAAGTAAAGTTCAACCTTATTTTGTTCTATCAAGAAGCTTTAAAACAGATAAGTCAGGTTGAATCTGAAGATTCAGTTTATTCAAGAACTGATCAAGAAGCTCACACCAATAACGAGTTCTATCTGGTGATATCTTAGTATCTCTTAAACAATTAATTTCTTGTAGGATCTTTTGTAAGATCTGAGTTATAAGCCTATAATTATAAAGGCTGAGGTAGGGTTGAGTGCCTGAGGTGTAAGACTTGTGATAGTTTGAGTTATAAGCCTAGTGATAAAGGCTGAGGTAGGATTCTTGGGAAGAATCTTAGGTAAGACTTGTATAAGTCTAAGCTGTAGGAACCAATCTGGTTATGAGTTGTAAGATCTGTGGATCTGGGTTAGTGGAAGGAAGTTGGGCTGAATCCAGTTCTTTACTGGATAAGCAAAGGGGGAAAGTGGATGTACCCATACCTTAGGGAACCACTATAAATCTGGTGTATGCTGTGCTGTGATTTGCATTTTCTGTGCTAAGTAAGAACTAGTTATTTGCATAAAATTCTTAAAGATGATTAGAACCTATTCCCCCCCCCTCTAGGTTTCTAGGCTCTTGAAATAAGTCTTTAAAGTGATATCAGATGGAGGTTACTCAAAGATTGACCTAACAGTCTGAGTGAATCTTCAAGGCAATTAACAGATTTCAAGAATGGATTCAAATGAGAATCAGAAGAAATTTGGATCTATGAAACTGCCTATCTGCAGGAAAGAATGCTTTGGCATATGGAAGGAAAGGGTCAGGTTGTTCATGGAAGCATCTGATACAAGAATCTATATCACAGTACAAGAAGGCCCCTTCATTCTAATGAAGGTATAAGTTCTGGATGCAAATATTAGAACCCCAAAGAGTTATTCTGAAATGACAAAGGATGAGATCATCCTGGCAACACTAGACAAAAGAACACAGAACATTATTGTAAGTGTTATAGATGATGCCACATTTTAGAATCTGGTGCATTATAAAACCTCCAAGGAAATGTGGGACACCCTGATTGTCTACATGCAGGGAACATAAGAAGTTAGAGAGGATAGGAAATCTATGCTGAATCAAGAATATGAGAGCTTTATACAAGCTAAGACTGACAGCATAGCTGAATGTTATAAAAAGTTCTTCAGGATAGCTAATGAACTGATGACATATGGAAGAGTCTTCAACACATATGAACTGAATGACAAGTTTCTCAGGTCTCTGACAAAGGACTAGGACACAAAGATTTATGTCATCAGAGAGGTGTCCAAGCTTGATGATACACCTCCTTCCACACAGTTTGGAAAGCTGCTATCATATGAAATACAACTCACTGCTAGAAAAGAGGAGAAGAAAAGCAATAGGTCTGAGTACAAAGAGAAGTCAGTTGCCTTCAAGGCTGAAGGCACAAGAAAGGGTAGGAGAAAGTCTCCTTCTCCACCCAGAAAGAGTGTTGAGGTAGAAGAAGAAAATCATGACAACAGCACATCGGATAGTCACACCTCTGATGAGGACTTTGCTTCCTTTACAAGGCAGTTTCAAAGGTTCATGAAAAAGAAGAAATGAAGAACCATGCCATCTACATCCTTCTCCAAGGATGAGTATTATAAGAAGATGACTCCCAAGGAGGACAGGTATGCCTCAAAACCCAGTAAACAAACTAATTCTAAGATTGTTTGCTATTATTGCAACGGGCCTGAACATGTCATAGCTGACTATCCAGACAATCGGACTGAATCTAAGGACAAGAAGAAGCATCAAGTGAAAGGCAAGAAGGAGAAATCCTTTGTTGCTGAAAAGAAGAAGAGTTAGATAGACTCTTCATCTTCATGATCAGGAGAAGACGATGATGCAGAAGCATATAATGGGCTATTCTCAACAGAAGAGGATTCTAGGGAACTAGAATTCCTATAAATGATGGACTCCATAAATGGAGTGGAATATTATTTTTGTAGAGGGATGATGGCTCTGTCAAAAAATGATCAGTGTCAGGATCAGCCTGGTCCAAGCAAGGTATACAATTCTCCCTTAAATTATGATTATTTTACTGGATCAGAATCACTAGCATCAACTTCAAGAGAAGGGGATGGTTCTGATTCTGAGGGGGATGTACATCAACTCATTAATGAGTATGGTGGGTTGTTGCAAGCTCTAAAGAGGAGCAAGTTTCTTGTCAAAGAGCAGGCCAAGGAAATTGAAACTCTTAAGCAGGCTGCATCAGAATCAGCCAAGCTGATAGATTTGAAATTAAAGGAGGTTGCCAAACTGAAGAACATTACTGTTATTCAGATGGGAACAATCTCTTTCAAGGAAAATCATATCAAGAATCTGGAGGCAAGATTCCAGAAAGAAAGAGAGTTAGTGGCTAAATTCTCTAAGCCAAAATCTGTCTTGCCCTTAATAGACAATTTCATTTCTCAGAAAGGAAAGAGTGGTCTAGGTTTTAAGGGAAGAACTAGGGTCACCAATTCTCATAGAAAAGGTAAGGCCCCAGTTCACCTACTGGCTAAAAAAGCCCCCTATTTTCTTTAGGAAAGTGATGCAACCTACAAACAGGTATGATCATGATATTACTCATGGTCACTGTGAGTATGGAGATCTCATGGGAAAGGGTTCAAATGCCAATAGGTCACTCTATAGGCATACCCATCAGGTTCAAAAGGAATTCTTGGGGTCTGCTGCTCCACCACCTACACTTAACAGGACTGCTGGCAACAAAGTTGTGAAGGTTGTACCTAAAAGAAGGTACAATAGATTTTAGTGTTGGTGTTGTGGCAAGGTGGGTCACTTTGTCATGGATTGCTGGTTTAACACAAGTGTTAAAACCAAGAATAGTTTACCTGTCAAAACAGCTGCAGGATTTCAAACTAACAAGGAGATAGGACCCAAAAATAATTTTGGTTCTAAGGATAAGTGATTCTTTATTTGATGCAGGTGAATCCAAGTGGCCATACCCCTATATGGTACTTGGATAGTGGATGTTCCAAACACATGACTGGAACAAGAAGAATGTTGAGGGACTATGCACCTATAGAGAATGGACCAAAAGTAATCTTTGGTGGATCAGAAAAAGTAATCATCAAAGGATTTGGTAATATTTCTAGTGATTCCATTACAATCACTAAAGTGGCTTATGTGAAAGTTCTAAAACATAACCTGATTAGCGTAAGTATACTTAGTGACCTAAGTTATGACATCTCTTTCCTCAAAGGGGAGTGCCAAATAAGGAGGTCAACTGATCAAGAGATCATTTTGACTGGCACTAGGAAAGGGAATGTATATTGTCTTAACCTAGATTGTGAGTTTAACATCTCACCTATTTGTCTAGTTGCAGGAGAGAAAGCTCACTATGTGTCAAATGGCATAAGAGGCTAGCTCATCTGAACTATAAGTCAATAGAACAGCTGTTCAGCATGGGGTTAGTGAGGAATGGTCCTCAAGTCAAGTGCATCAAAGAGGGTGTGTGTTCAGCTTTCCAAAAGGGCAAAAAGACTAAGTCCTCTTTCCATGCACTTGATATCAAAGATTCAATGAGATGTTTATATCTCTTGCATATGGATCTATTTGGTCCTATGCTAGTTCATAGTCTTGGTAGGAATGTATATACATTAGTTATTGTGGATGACTATTCTAGATTCACATGGGTTTTCTTCTTGAGACAGAAATCTGAAACTCCTACTGTTTTTCAGACCTTTGTTAAACAAATTCAGAATGAATTTAACAATTCAGTAGTCAAAATTAAAAGTGATCATGGAACTGAATTTCAGTCTGAATGTATGACAAAGTTCTGTGAAGAACTTGGGATTCATCAGGAGTTCTCCTCACCTAGAACACCTCAGTAAAATGGTGTTACTGAAAGAAAGAATAGGACTCTAATTGAGGCAAGTAGAATACTACTTAGTGACACTACTCTCCCTGAGTACTTCTGGGCTGAGGCAGTAAATACTATATGTCTTGTACTCAATAGAGCCTCCATCAATAAGAAACATAAGATGAATCCCTATCAGATTTTGAAAGGTAGAAAACCAAACATTTCCTACTTCAGAATCTTTGGTAGCAAGTGTTATGTCCTAGTTAATTGTAAGCACTACCAAACTAAGTTTGCTGCCAAATTCCTAGAATTAATATTTGTTGGGTAAAGCAATAATAGTAGGGCATACAGGATCTACAACTTGACTACACAAGTTGTAGAAGAATCTGTCCATATAGTATTTGATGAATCTAAGTTGATTAACAGTGAATTGTCTAGCTCTTCAGGTAGTTCTACAGGTTTAAAGGATAGGCTGGACAAGCTGACTATCAATGAAGAAGCACTTGCTAGGCTGGATTAAGAAAAGGATGCATGATGTCCAGGGGGAGAACAAGACTCACTAGATGAGGAAGACAATGAGGAGCATCAGGTTGATAAAAATGAAGAAGGCCAAGAGGTTGGCAGATTTCCTCCAGCAAGAAGACACCTAAAGGATCATCCAGCTCATCAAATCATTGGTGATGCAAGTCAAGGTGTACTAACCAGGAGTAAGAACATGAACACAGTTTTATGTTAAAGTTTCTTGTCACAGATAGAACCCAGGAAGTTTTAAGAAGCCATGCTAGACACAAACTGGATTGATGTTTTGCAATAAGAGCTGAATCAATTTAGGAGATGTAAAGTATTGGAACTAATTCCTAAACCAAAGGATCACAACATTATAGGAACCAAGTGGATCTACAGAAACAAACTTGATGAGAATGGCACTATAATCAAGAACAAGTTCAGGCTGGTAGCAAAAGGCTACAGGCAAGAAGAAGGGATGGATTTTGATTGAACCTTTGCCCCAGTGGCAAGTCTGGAGGCTATAAGGTTGTTCTTGACCTATACTACCTATCAAGGATTCAAGGTATATCAGATGGATATAAAGTCATCATTTCTAAATGGTGACTTAAAAGAGAAAGTCTGTGTTGAACAACCCTTAGTTTTTATAGATTCTCATTATCCTGATTATGTATATAGGCTTAGGAAAGCACTATATGGTTCTAAACAAGACCCTAGGGCTTGGTATGAAACCTTGTCTGCTTTTATTATTGAGAATAAATTCTCAAGAGGAAATATAGAAAAAAAACTCTATTCTTTAGGGAATCTAAAGGCAAGATAATCCTAGTCCAGATATATGTTGATGACATTATCTTTAGATCTACTGAAAACAACCTTTGTAGAAACTTTGCCAAACTTATGCAAGGGAAGTTTGAGATGAGCAGTATGGGTGAGCTGAAGTTCTTCTTGGGACTTCAAGTAAGACAGACTGATGATAGATTTTCCATATCCCAGTCTAAGTTCACCAAGGAGTTTATTAAGAAATATGGTATGGACTCAGCCTCCACTAAGAAAACTCAAATGGGAACAAGTATGCCTATAGGCAAAGATGAGACAGGGAAACCTATTGATGAGTCTTTGTATATAGGGATAATTGGCTCCCTACTCTACTTGACTGCTAGTAGACCTGAAATCATATATGTTATATGTGTCTGTGCTAGGTATCAAGCTTGCCCAAAGGAATCTCATTATACTGCAGTTAAGAGAATTTTGAGATATCTTAAGGGCACACCTAATCTAGGTCTTTGGTACCCTAAGAATAAAGATTTCTTACTAACAGGCTTCTCAAATGCAGACTTTACAGGATGCAAAAAAGACAGGAAAAGTACTACAGGAACTTGTCAATTCCTAGGTGGAAGGCTGGTGTCTTAGTGCAGCAAGAAGCAGACCAGTATAGCTATCTCAACTGCTGAGTCAGAATATATAGTTGTAGGCAGCTACTGTGCATAGTTGATATGGATAAAGCATTAACTTGAAGACTATGACATCAAGGTAAGTAGAATTCCACTATTTTGTGATTCAACTAGTGCTTTTCTATTGCTAAGAATCTTGTATCACACAGTAGAGCCAAGCATATAGAAAATAAGTTTCATTTCATAAGAGAACAAGTAGAGAAGGAAGATATTACTCTAGAATTTGTAAACACAAATAATCAAATTGTTGATATTTTTACAAAATCTCTGGATGAAACTAAATTCAATTATTTTAAAATTGAATTAGGTATATTGAACCTAGAATAGGTCAGCTCAAGCATTCTTAAGTAGAATATGTAAGCACAAAATTTCTCAGGAAATTTATCTAAGTACCAAGTTTGTGTCGACACAAACAGACTTTGTGTCGACCCACTCAATACGTTGTGTCAACAAAAAAAAAGGATGTGTCGAAACAGAAACAGTATCTGTGTCGACAGAAAAATAGGTGTCGACATAACTCTGTCGAGACTTTAAGTTAGCTGATTTTTGTGTCAACACACAAAAATCAAAGTCAACACTTTGTGTCGAGACATGACCAGTCCATGTCGACACTGACATAAGTATGTCGACACTAACATAAGTATGTCGACACATAGACGTGTCGATTAAACCTAAGTATTGTCGAGACCTAGTATTATTACTAAGGCGCGTCTTTTGAACTCCCCTTTACACCTAGACCATAAATAGGTGAAGCCAAAATCTGGTCGACTACGCCTTCAGATTTCTCGACTCTAGACCTTGTTCGACATAGATATTCACTTCTCTTCTCTTCTCCCTCTCTCCCTCTCGTCAATGGCGCCCCACATGGACGACAAGGTGAATGAAGGTTATGAGCTTGTTCGTGGTGGATTCATGACAGCCTCACAAGACATCCAGGGTGTAATAACCCTAATTTCGAAAAATGGGTTGGAGTTCTTGGTCTCAGAACCAACTAAGATTTGGAAAAAGGAAGTAATGGAATTTTATTCATCAGCAACTGTGGACACTGACGGGAAGAAGATCAAAGCGATAGCTCAAGATTCCTGAGTGAAACTTACACTGAAGACGATTAGGAAATCACTCAAACTTCCTAAGGTTAAGGATAAAGATGACATCATTTCATCAATGATAAAAGATACTTTAAGCTGGTGCGGGCTAAACCATAATACCAAGGTCGGATCATCCATCACCAGGAAAGGGATGAATTCACATGGGAAGTTCCTGTCTGAAATAGTAGGCATGGTGATTTTATGTAAAATAGGTGGCCATTACAGAATTTCATCCTCTATGTTCCATCTAATGACAATAATAATTTTCAGGCTAAAAACATACTGGGCATCACTAGTCTTTGACAAAATACAAGAAGGTATAAAGAAACCAAATCTGGGAAGGATTCTGAGTTTATGTTTATCTTCGGCAATACCAGATATAATGAGCCAACTTTCAGGAACAAAAATCAACCATATGAGGAGAATGGACACCAGAATTCTATCTAGGTGGGATAGAGTATTAACCAAGGAGGTTTCTACTCCACAAAAATAGACCAAGAAAGAAAAGAAGAAGATGGAAGTTGTTCAGCCAACAGAATCCTCTAGTGATTCTGAAGAGGAAGTGGTCTTCAGTTTCGATGAAGACAGGCTATAAAAAGATGCTCAAGATCAAGTAGAGAGTAGTATGCTCCCAGAGCAATAGGTAGTCACTACTCCAGGGGGAGAAAATCCTGCAACAGCAGTACAAGATACTATACTTTCTGAGCTGCTTGCTCAAGGGGGAGCAATTGATGTAGTTACTCTAGAGAGTGAGTTTGCAGCTGATACAGTAATGGATATTGTATCAGATATCAATAAAGAAGCACTGCTAAATGTGTAGGAAGAGGTACAAGATGTGCAGTTGAAAGATAATGCTCAAGATAAGCAAGTAAGTATCTCCTTTCTAGAGAGGTCCCTGGACAAAGATCTGGATGTCCAGGGAGAACATTTTGTTTTCCAAACTAATCTTGTTCCTCCTGTACAGATGCATCGAGAGGTCACTATGGAAGAGCTATTTTCTGATTTACCATCTGCAAGTATTGAGGGGGAGCTATCACAAATAGAAAAGGAACTGTCAGGGACTAAGGGGGAGGAGCTACTAAATTCCCCATCTAATAAGGAAACTGTTGATATAAAAAGCTTATCACAACCCTCTAAAGATGAGGAAGCCTCTATGGCTAAGAAGAGGAAGATAGTTATAATTAAGAAAAGGATCTCAGGCTACAAGAAAGCCTTGCAATCATTCACTCAACTACCTGCTCCAAGCATGGACTTCAATTCATTACTGGTCCAACTGCAAGTTAAATTGGATGAACAAAGGCAGTCTTTAAAAAAATATGTGGATGAGTCAAATAAAGACCTGCAGTTCCAGTTAGCACAAGACATTAAATCAATCAGATTTGAAGTCAATCTTCATAAGAAAGAGATGACAAATTGCTTCCATGAGGGAGGCAATGTTGTAGTATATTTGGCTGAGCAACAACAGCTAATAAAGACTGAGGTTGAGGACATTGCCACCAAGCAGGGATATGTTTTAGAAAATCAATTCAGGTCCAATGAAAATCTCAAAGACTCCCATGAAGAAATTCTCAAAAAGCTGGGAAGTATTTCCACTGATTTGAAAACTGAAATATCAAAGCAAATACAAGAAGATCTAACTACTGTCCAAATAGCCATTAGAGCCTCTCAAAAGACAATTTCTGATACCCTGACTAAGTTCAAAGTCTATTACAAAGAAGCTACAGAATATCTAGCTGATCAGATAAGATGTCAGAAGAATGATCTGAGGGATCATATAGTTAGAGAATTCAAAAAGGGGGAGAGATTATTAGTCAAAGCTAGCTCTGATCATGCCAAATGGGTCTCTAATACCATCAGAGCTACACTTGGCTTTCCTCCTTTGTGTGATGATGAAAATATTGCTGATTCTGGAGTGCAACCTCCTTATATTGAAGGAGATCAGCCTGAAGTTGCACAGGTTATTTACCCTCCTGCTAACTTTGACATGGTTCAACAAGAAGTGCAGACAATGTACAACCCTCCACAGGAGGCACCAAAGATTATTATTGAAAATGTAGAAATGTCAGAGGCTGTCAAGGAAGCTTAGAAGGAAGCACAGCTATCCAAGAAAAGGTTCAGAGAATAGGCTGAGTTGAAGACATATTTTGAGCAATGGAGCCCTACTTCTAGGAATATTATTTTTACTGCCTGAAAGGCTGTAAAGGATAAGACCCATGACAGGGGTAAATGGTATTTTGAGCAATAATGGAACAAGTATCAAGCCAGGCAAGAAGCCATACTTCAGTTCAGAAGGAGTGAAAAAGCTGAGAAGTTAACTGCTAATGCTCTGGAGCCTGACAGGTACTTCCCCAAGCCCTTTCACTATTTTGAAAGGCAAAGGATAAAGGCTGAAGAATAGAAGAAGAAGGATCTCAAAGGGAAGAAACCTGCTGATGATACAGAACCTACTGTGCAGATAATTATTAAATCTAGAAAAGGCATTTTAATTAAGGAGCCAAGTCAATTATAGGATAGATAGGCTTATGTATAGAATAATGTAACTTTTTGCTTTTGTTCTAAGGAAAAACATGTAAACCCTGAATTTTCTGATTAATAAATAAAATCAGCTTCACTATTGATTTTACCTGTTTACATTATTTGTATGTCATCTTGCACGGAAATGTATGTACATCTATATTTATGTGCTTTATTATGAGTAATGTATATCTTTGACTAAGGGTTATGACTTCACCAAATAGGGGGAGATTGTTGGGTACACTGAAAAATATGTACTAGATTTGGAGAAGTCTCATCTTACTCAATGATATACATCAATTTGTATTTGATGGATGTTTGAGTTTCATTGTGCAGGTGTAACGTTTGCAAGGAAATTCTCTAAGTACAAGTGTCGACAATTGTGAAGAATTGTGTCGACACCCAGAAGGTATGTCGACACTAGAAGCAAAGCTGTGTCGACACCTAGGCATTATGTCGACACCTGAAGAAGAAGTTGTGTCAACACCCAAAATTGTGTCAACACCTATGGAAGGAATTGTGTCGACACCTAAAGCAGAAGCTGTGTATGTAACACCCCCGAAACTCAAAAGAGGGACGACTGACATTTTAAGCCAAGTCTGGGTTTTGGAGCAGGTGTCACGGGTGTGACACGGGCGTGTCACGGGCGTGACACGGGCGTGTCACGGACATGTTCGGCCACGGGTCATGTGGTCGACGTTTTGACGATCGGCGATCGTCGAGTTGAGGCACACGGCCTGGGACACGGGCGTGTCCCAGGGCATGTCACGCTTGGGAGTTTTCTGAGTCATGTACACGGGTCATGACATGGGTCATGACACGGGCAACAAACACGGGCGTGTCACATGTGACACGGGCATGTCGGGTGCCGTGTCTCAGGCCGTGTCCTTCTCGGTAAAAGAGTGTTGGTTGTTGCACACGGGGCGTGACACGGGTCATGACACAGCCGTATTGCATGCGACACGGGCGTGTCGGAGGCCTTGTCGAATGCCGTGTGCTGGTTATCGCGTCGGTCGAGACGGCGAATGGGTGACACAGCCATGCACACGGCCGTGTTGCAACCCGTGTTCGGCCCAGATTTTGTAATTTTAGGCCTAATCGTGGCCGTTCGTTTCCTTAGCTTTTGATCCAATGGCTGGGGGTTGGTGCTGGCGGTTTAAACCCGAATTTAGGGTTTGAAATCCCTCATTTCATCCACTTGTTTCTCTTTCTAAAGTGTAGAGAGAGGGGAGAGCAAGGTGGAGGAGGAGACCAAGATCCGGCCGCCGGTGGAGCTTCGGAGCTCCGAATCGCGGTCCGAGCCAAGATCCGCGTAGGCGACGCCGTTGTGGTGCTTTCCAACCGCGTAGATTTTTCATGGCACTGCAGAAGAACGCAAGGGTAACGATCCTCTTCTTGAGCATGTGAAGCTCTTCTTCCTTTGCATGGGAAAACCCCTCTCCCGCGAGTGTGCGGCGAGATTGTGGTATTCCTTGGGGTAGATATGTAAAGTCCCCCTTGTTAGAGTCCGGAATCGTAGTACGGACATAGGCATGATGTGTGAAGCCTACCCGGACGTGTTGGTCTGGATCGGTGATGATTTGCTGTGCATTTTTAGCCGGAGAAGACTCCGAGCGTTTTGATTGTTTTCGAGTTGCTATGCGGTAGAATGCATCAGGGAATCTGGGGGATTAACCCCGAGGTGCACCCGGAAATCTGGATGGAAACGCATTTCTGTCATACCGGTGGCCTGGGAGCCAACCGGGTACATAGCGGGGCTATGTACTGTGTTTGAACGGTATTTAGGACTGGGGAAGCTTAATCCGCGTCAAAGGCCAATTGGCAACGGCGGGGTGAGCAACGGACTGGTGGACCCCTACCCGCTCCACCTGCTCGGTTAAAGCGACCTAAAGTTTTACGTGGGACTTACCGAGGTTTGGAGAACGAGTCTAGGCTACGGCTGAAAGGACTAAATGCTCACGAGGTTGCTACCCTGGGGGTGGTGGCGGAGTCAAGGACCGGACAGGGTTCGGACTGGCCCGCCTAGTAAGTGCCCTGAGAGCACGGGGTGTACGGCCATGTGAGCGTGCACCTGTGATGTGATGCTTATTTTGCTATGTTTCTTGTTTTGCTAACAAGTGCAGGGAAGAAGCTTTGCCGCCCCGGTTTGGGGGCGGAATCGTTATAATTTGGTCAGCATAGCTGACCGTTGCCTTTATTTACCACCGTGCGGTGGATTGTTGCTTGCAGGTGCTGCAGAGCCGAGAGGTAATTAGCGGGCTAAAGCCCGAGTTGCTGTGCCGGCCCTCGAAGGCCAAGTTTTGAGTGTTTTCCTTTTTGTACTCATGTGTGACCGACCTGCGTGCCGAGGTTTGGAAGACACTTTTTATTAAGCAAACTCATGTAAGGCTTTAAGGCCAATATTCGTGTATTAAACATTCCTTGTTTTTAGTCGCGTGGACATTCATGTTGGCAGGGTTCTTAATTGTGCAACTTAATAATTGCTTCCGCTAGGTGCTGTGTAGGACGTTGTGATTGGTTGAATGGTTTCAATGCGTAACCAACCGGTATGTCCGTGGTATATGGCGTCGGGCCCCGGCCGGACCTACTGTTATATACTATGTGACGGATAGGGGTGTTACAAATTGGTATCAGAGGGATGGTTTCGGTCAAGCTTAAATGAATTCGTGGACGAATTCTCTTTAAGGGGTGGTGAGCACATGTGTGTGCGTCATCGTTATAACATGAAAAGAACCCATGAATGTCCACTTAGGAATGAAAATACACATGTTTGAGGAACCTGTGTGTTCCTATAATTGCTTTTTGCAATTTTGTTCAGTCACTTATGGTGTTTTGAACGGCTATAGGTGTCCGGAAGTGGAGCGTGGTAGTCTGAACACACGTTTGCTGACCAAAGTACGGCACCAAGTAACGTTCCTTGAGACCCCTACGTCTTTGGAAATCATAAGAAGGGTGGTTGAAGCGGTATTCGCTGTGACAAACGCACAACATGGGAGTAATGTGCAACCCTTTGTCCCTAAGATGGCCCCAACATCGGGCAGTCTGTTGGAGCAAAGGGCATTTGGGGGTCCATTAGAGCAGCAGATGAGCATGACTGTGGTGCAGGGAGCACATTCAGTTGACGCATATTTGCAGACGTTGCTTATGTTAAGGCGCTACCCAGGCTTTGAATGGGAAAGAGAGCAATCTATAGTTGATAGATTTTATAACGATCTGCGCAGCGAGTTGCGTATCCTACTGCTAGGACCAAAGTTATTGGGATTCTGAGCTTTGGTGGAGTCGGCCAGAGCTTTGGAAGTGGAGTTGGGGAAAACTCACCAACTACCATTGGACAGGGTACCAAACCCTATAGATCCTTTAAGGACTACCTATCGAAAGACGCCGAGAAAAGAGGCTTGGTCATCTACTACCTGAACTACCCTCAAATGTTATTCTTGTGACAAGAAAGGGCACCTCGCCAGAGTTTGTTGGAAGAGTGCTCAAAAGACAAGGAAATTTTTGGCAGGAGCAGTTGAAGCCTCTGGTTTAAAGGAAACGATGTTCAAAATGCCAACCTCAAAATCTGGGTACCGTAGGTGGCATAAGAAGGCTAGGAGGTCGGGGCTAGTCCCTTCCTCTAGCACATCCGGAGCGACTACAGTTCAAACCCCGGATGCATGCTTTGCTTGTGGAAAGCCGGGGCACTATGCCCGGGATTGTCGAAGTGGACGCCTAATGTCCGAAAAGAAGTCGGGGGAGATATCTGTAGAGAAAGGCAAGGCGGTGGCATCCACTGCATCGCTGTTTACTTCGACCCAACCGGGAGTGAACATCCTTGGCAAGTAGGAGGCCATGTGGCCGACCGTCGGGATGTCAGGTATGGTTCTTCTTGTTAGCAAACTAGTTCCTTATGCCGGATACCTTATGCGTGGTAGCGTAGAACTGGAAGTTCTAGGCTTTGTTTTGGAATATTGATAATCCGGAGAGAGCATAGTTTCGATACGGGAACTTCGCATTCCTGTTATCCGAAGAATCTGTATCACGCATCGGAGTTTTCCCTTCTATGGTAAAGGAACAATTCGGATGGGTTATTGCCCAGTGGTCGTCCAATGCGCGCGGAGATACAGTCTGGGCGGTAAGAGTCTTTTTGAAAGTCAAGGATTCGACTTGCTAGCGTCGCTGTTGCCGCTAGTAGAGTTTGACGTCATAGTTGGTATTGACTGTCTTTCGGGGCATAGGGCTTTTATCGTTTGCAACCGTAAAGATACCTAGCTAGGTGTTTGGCAGGAGACAACATTTGCGGAACCGAAGGGATCGAGCAGGACACTGACGTCTGCCCTCCCGGTGGTCAAGACAGTTTTTGTTGGCGCAAAGCTGTTCTTCACGTTAGTGGAGGCTGTAACGCCTAAGTCCAATCTGGGTAGTATCCTAGTGGTTTGTGAGCATCCAGATGTGTTCCCGAACAATCTCCCTAGAGCCCCACCGTAGCGAGAGATCGATTTCACGATTGAGTTGTGCCAGGTGCTAAACCTGTGTCACGCTCTCCTTATAGGCTGATGCCTAAGGTGATAGTGGAGTTAAAGGTTCAACTAGAAAAGTTGATGGAGCAAGGGTATGTGCGTCTAAGCTCGTTGCCTTGGAGCGCACCGATCCTCTTTACTCAGAAGAAGGACGGGAGCTTGCAATTTTGTATCTGTTGCAAAGAGTTGTGTAAGTTTGCAGAAATAGGACAAGTAATCGATCCAAATGATCGATGATCTTCTGATCAGTTAGTCGGGTCTTTGGTGGACTCAATAGTGGATCGTAAGTCCGGTTACCCTCATCTGAGAATAAGGGTAAGTGTTATCGCAAAGGCGGTGTTAAGCACGAGTGATGAGCAATCTGAGTCTACGATCGTGCTGTCTTGGCAGTCAAGTGTGGCATCAGTGTTCATAGACCGGATGAACGGAACGTTCATGGAGTACCTAGTCCAGTTTGTGATCGTCTTCATCGACGACACATTGGGGGTAATTTTAGTGTGAAGGGTATCGCTTCTGAATATCTACTCTTGGTTTTGTGGACGCTAAAAAGGAACCATGTATACACCAAGTTCTCCGAACACGAGTCTTGGGTTATCCTCGTAGCGCTTCTCGGTCCTTTAGTTGGTAGAGTGAGAGGGTGTGGGTCCAGCGTTGTTAGTCGCAATACGAGGGTGGCCTGTGTTGTCTAGGTAGTGGAAGTCCAGAGTTTCTGGTGTGGTCGGCTACTACAGGCGCTTCGTAGAGGACTTCCCGCGGATAGTATTACCCCTCGCATCGTTGTCAAGAAAAAGCTTAAAAGGATTGCTTAGATGCGCGAGTGCGCCCAAGCTGTAAAGGGTTAAAGAGTTGGTCAACCACGATGCCAGTGTTAAGTTCGTCGAGTGGAACCAAAAGCTGTGAGATCTACGGCACTGCCTTAGGCAGTGGATTGGACTGCGTGTTGCTGCAGCGTGGTAATGTTATGGCTTATGGCTCGCATTAGCTGAAAGAGCACGAGGGGAATTGCCCGGTCCGCCATCTAGAGTTAGCGGCCGTGTGTCTTGCGCTTAAGCTGTGGAGGCATTATTCGTACGGCGCATAAGTCGATGTTTGTACCGATCATAGGAGTCTGATATATCGGTTGGATCAAAAGGGTCAGAAATTGAGACAGCAAAATGGATGGAGTTCTTGGGTGACTATACGTTCGAAAGTTATTTTGTGCTTGTTGTAAGGCAATGTAGTTGCGGATGCGTTGAGATGTAGGGCTTCCGCCCAAGCCACCTAGTTGTAGGTTCATGTTGAGGGTTTGACCCGGGAGTTGGAGATGTTAGCTATCTCTTGCGTTGACAAGTAGACTAGCGTCGAAGCGTTTTTGAACTGGTCGGAAGTCCAGTATGACCTGGCTGATCGTAGTTGGCATACTATGGTTTGTGTAGCTGCTTGAAGGAAATCATGGGTGCGGCTCGGTGGGTCAAAATCCTAAATCGACGGTTGTAGGGGGGCTACCAAGGAAAGACAACCGTTTGTACGGCCCAAGCGTGGCCAATTGATGGGTGGAGTTGTGGTATGTTATACCAAGTACTCAATTAACTTAGGAAGCACGAGTTGTGTCGTTATCCTAAGAAATTGCTTTGGTGGCCGGGACTCAAGAGAGCCGTAGCGTTGGTTGTGGTAAGCGCCAGCCTTGCGCCTTAGTGAAGGCAGAGTGCCAAGTGCCGGGGGATTCTTGAATCCTTACCTAGTTCGGAATAGAAGTTTGACTGGACTGTGTGCATGGTTTTCCAAAGTCACAGTGAAGAAGCGACGCCGTGTGGGTGATCGTAATTGTGTTGACTTTAGTGTCGCACTTCATTCCGCATAGGAAGGATAATTCGGCAGAGTAACTGGCAAATGTTTTTGGATAACATAGTTAGACTACATGGTGTGCCCCGTAATATCGTGAGCAATCGAGGTGGGCGTTCTACGTCCAATGATTGGAGGTGTTTACAGAAAGTGATGGAGACTAAGTTGTAGTTTAGTCTAGTCTTACATCCGCGGACAGATGAGCAGACCGAGTGGGTCAACAGGACGTTGGAGGACGTGCTTCGCATGTGCGTTCTAGGATTCGGGAAGCAGTGGGAAGGCAATCTGTTTTGGTAAAGTTTGCGTACAACTTTAGCTACCAAACAAGCATGCAAATGGCGCCCTTCGAGGCCCTTCTTAGTAGAAGTCGTCGCATGCCGTTGTCGAGGCTAGAAACGGATGACACGAAGGTTTATTTAAAGCAAGAGATGGTAAACACTACCCCTTTGGTGCGAACCATATGAGAACTGTTACTACTCGCTCAGGGGAGGCAGACTAAGTACTTTAACGCCACGTATCGGAATGTGGAGTTATCGGATGGCGTATAGGAATTTATAGTTGTTCAAGAGTGTTTCACGGGAGCGATGCTTGGGGAAGCTGAGCCCGGTATACCTTGGACCACTTGAGATTTCTAGAGCGGTTTGGTGAGGTGGCGCAAGAGCCTTCGAACTTGATCGTGAGTGATCAAGTTTTGGTGGACGAAAGGTTGACGTCTAGGGTCAAACCTGTTCGTTTTGGAGACCGTGAAGTCATGCGGCTTTGTCTCAAGGAGATCAAGATAGTCGTGGTCCGGTGGGGCAATTGCGATAGCAAGGAGCTCTCTTAGGAATGAGAGCAATCTATGCTGGATGTGTACCCGGAGCTATTCCGCCTGGGTACCGTTGAGAGTTTCTGTTTTCTCTCCTTTAGTAATTTCGTGGACGAAATTCTTTTAAGGGGGGAGAGTTGTAACACCCCAGAAACTCAAAAGAGGGACGGGTGACGTTTTAAGCCAAGTCTGGGTTTTGGAGCAGGTGTCACGGACGTGACACGGGCGTGTCACGGGGGTGACACGGGCGTGTCACGGGGGTGACACGGGCGTGTCACGACGTGTTCGGCCACGGGTCATGTGGTCGACATTTTGACGATCAGCGATCGTCGAGTTGAGGCACACGGCCTGGGATACGGGCGTGTCCCGGGGCGTGTCACGCTTGGGAGTTTTCTGAGTCATGTACACGGTTCATGACACGGGCACAGACACGGGCGTGTCACATGTGACACGGGCGTGTCGGGTGCCGTGTCGCAGGCCGTGTCCTTCTCGGGAAAAGAGTGTTGGTCGTTGCACACGGGGCGTGACACGGGTCATGACACAGCCGTGTCGCATGCGACATGGGCGTGTCGGAGGCCGTGTCGAATGTTGTGTGCTGGTTATCGCGTCGGTCGAGACGGCGAATAGGTGACATGGCCATGCACACGGCCGTGTTGCAACCCGTGTTCGGCCCAGATTTTGTAATTTTAGGCCTAATCGTGGCCGTTCGTTTCCTTGGCTTTGGATCCAACGGCTGGGGGTTGGTGCTGGTGGTTTAAACCCGAATTTAGGGTTTGAAATCCCTCATTTCATCCACTTGGTTCTCTTTCTAAAGTGTAGAGAGAGGGGAGAGCAAGGTGGAGGAGGAGACCAAGATCCGGCCGCCGATGGAGCTTCAGAGCTCCGAATCGCGATCTGAGCCAAGATCCGCGAAGGCGACGCCGTTGCGGTGCTTTCCAACCGCGTAGATTTTTCATGGCACCGCGGAAGAACGCAAGGGTAACGATCCTCTTCTTGAGCATGTGAAGCTCTTCTTCCTTTGCATGGGAAAACCCCTCTCCCGCGAGTGTGCGGCGAGATTGTGGTATTCTTTGGGGTAGATATGTAAAGTCCCCCTTGTTAGAGTCCGGAATCGTAGTACGGACATAGGCATGATGTGTGAAGGCTACCCGGACGTGTTGGTCTGGATCGGTGATGATTTGTTGTGCATTTTTAGCCGGAGAAGACTCCGAGCATTTTGATTGTTTTCGGGTTGCTATGCGGTAGAATGCATCAGGGAATCTGGGGGATTAACCCTGAGGTGCACCCGGAAATCTTGACGGAAACGCATTTCTATCATACCGGTGGCCTGGGAGCCAACCGGATACATAGCGGGGCTATGTACTGTGTTTGAACGGTATTTGGGACTGGGGAAGCTTAGTCCGCGTCAAAGGCCAATTGGCAACGGCAGGGTGAGCAACGGACTGGTCGACCCCTACCCGCTCCACCTACTCGGTTAAAGTGACCTAAAGTTTTACGTGGGACTTACCGAGGTTTGGAGATCGAGTCTAGGCTACGGCTGAAAGGACTAAATGCTCACGAGGTTGCCACCCTGGGGGTGGTGGCGGTGTCAAGGACCAGACGGGGTTCGGACTGGCCCGCCGAGTAAGTGCCCTGAGAGCATGGGGTGTACGGCCGTGTGAGCGTGCACCTGTGATGTGATGCTTATTTTGCTATGTTGCTTATTTTGCTAACAAGTGCAGGGAAGATGCTTTGCCGCCCCGGTTTGGGGGCGGAATCATTATAATTTGGTCAGCATAGCTGACCGTTGCCTTTGTTTACCACCGTGCGGTGGATTGTTGCTTGCAGGTGCTGCAGAGCCGAGAGGTAATTTGCGGGCTAAAGCCCGAGTTGCTGTGCCGGCCCTCGAAGTCCAAGTTTTGAGTGTTTTCCTTTTTGTACTCATGTGTGACCGGCCTGCGTGCCGAGGTTTGGAAGACACTTTTTATTAAGCAAACTCTTGTAAGGCTTTAAGGCCAATATTCGTGTATTAAACATTCCTTGTTTTTAGTCGCGTGGACATTCATGTTGGCAGGGTTCTTAATTGTGCAACTTAATAATTGCTTCCGCTAGGTGCTGTGTAGGACGTTGTGATTGGTTGAATGGTTTCAATGCGTAACCAACCGGTCTGTCCGTGGTATATGGCGTCGGGCCCCGGCCGGACCTACTGTTATATACTATGTGACGGATAGGGGTGTTACAGTGTCGACACCCAGGAGTTATGTCGACACCAGAAGAAAGGCATGTGTCGACACTCAGGAATTGTGTCGACACCTGAAGAATGTTTGTGTCGACACACACTCAACGCCATCTTACAGCAACAGCTATTCTGAGTCTGAAGGCTTGTGTCGACACACAGGACTTGTGTCGACACACACTCAACGATGTCTGGACATACACTCAATGCCATTTATCTGCATAAGCTATGTCAAGACCAGAAGCAGTTGAGTCGACACACAGGACTTGTGTCGACACACACTCAACGACAGCTAGACATACACTCAACGCCATCTGTCTGCATCAGTTATGTCGAGACTAGGAGTAGTTGTGTCGACACATAGGACTTGTGTCGACACATACAAACAGAAGCTGTGTCGAGTAGCAGAAGAATGACTATATCAACACATGGAGTGTTGTGTCGACATCATCAAGACTTGTGTCGACACTTAGTCTATTTGTGTCGACACATATGAAGCAGTTTGCTGAGTGGTTCATGCTGAGTTGTAAAGTCTGTGAGGAATACTCTGTCATGACTGGTGACTCGACAACTGTCATAACCAATAGGTCTGACACCTTTGTCAGAACTATCAGAAGGTTCTTACAAACCAGATCAGCCAGTAATCATTAGAAAACTCTATATAAAGGACTGATCCTTTACAACTAAAAACAACTGATACAGAGATAAAAAAAGTGATTCGTACAAAGAGAGAATTAAACATCAAGAAAAGGGGAGACCCTTAAGTAGGCAAACACTGAACAGTCTACAAGAGAAGATTCAGATCTTATTCTGAATTCAAGGAAGGAGCTGACAGGAGATCTGATGTATATTTTCTCCATGCTAGAGCGTGTTTCCAATTGATGAGGCAAGTATACATATCGTTCGCAGTATAGAATCAAGTGTCATATTTCAACTCGGGGCTTGTCGAGTACTTGTACTCACAAGGAAGGCAATTATCTTATCGGAAGAAAAATTGGTTTTTGTTGAACGGGAAAAGAAGCGTTATACTAAGGAAGAGAAATTTGATTATGAGGAAGCTAGCACTTGATCAGGAATCCCCTTGGACTAAAATAAACCTTCTTGAAAAATAAAGTAATGCAAGTTCTTAACTACTCACTCGACCGTGGAGGTTCCTAGAGTACAAAAGCGTCTCTTTCGAGCTCATGCTTCTGACTAACCTTAGGTTGATCGATTAAGACCTTTCGGCCAGTCGAAACCCCTAAGCTTGCTTTAGGCGGTGAACCACACTATTGGATTTGACTCCAATCCGGAGGATTTACGTCGTCCTCTTTCGATTAGTGCATTCAACTCCTTTTATCTTTTAATGATCTCCTCGTATCCCCAACCTTTCGGTCATTTAGGATACGGATCTTAGATCAAAGATCATATCCGCATAATATGAATTCTGTTGAAACCGAAAATCGGTCTCTTATGGAGTTCACCCTTGGAGAAGGGGTGGTCGCGCACCTACTTCGTTCCTGCAAGGAAAACAGCAAGGAAAAGAGAGCAAAGGACTTGACCAAGGGCCCGGCTCGGAGATCCCACCACAAACCCGGAAGATCACTAAGCGCTTCCCCTCCTTAGCCAAATGCTGGGCTAAGGTACCTCAGAAAGCGTTAGAAGACTGAGAAGCAAATAAGCCTGCCTTCTGAGGTACCCCTTGGGTCCTATTTATAGGATTTTGAGGATGGTCTATAAATAACGAACCTTTGCCGCCTGAAAATTACCAAAAGCCCATCGAGTTGGCCTGCCAACAGCCGAACTCCGCTATTCTGAACAGCTATATGTAGCCCCCCTGGGTCTGCCAACAGCGAGACCGCGCTGTATTGATCGTCCAGGGGCAGGCCAATGGGGTAAGACAGCAAGAGGTCCTCCCCATTGAGAATCGAGCAAGCAGCGCTTCAACGCCTCCACTCGGCGTGAGGCGCGGGCAAGAGCCATCTCGCCGGGAGGGCGCGGGCCGGAGGATGGCCCGCCAAGAGGGCGCGAGCTGGCCGGGGAGGCGCGGGCTGACCTGCCTAGAAGTGGTGGGCGGGGCTGGCCTGCCAATATAGGCGCGGGCAGGGCTGGCTCGCTAGGAAGGCGCGGGCCGGAGGATGGCACGCCAAGGGGGGCACGAGCTGGCCCGCCTAGGAGGGTGCGGGCAAGGCTGGCTCGCTAGGCTTACCCCTAAATGCGCGGGTCGGGGGCGGTCCGCCTGGCTACCTGAGCCCCTTCGGCGAACTCGGGGTTGTACATAATCCCCGCTCTTTGCGAGCTTTCGAAGAAGGCTCGGAAAGAAACATCCAACCCTCACGTGTTCGGCGAAAACCTTGCTAAGCTGGAGGGAATCTTTTGGTGGGCCAACCTCCTCGCTATAAATAAGCTGTCCGGCCTTTGGGGTAACTCCACTTCTTTTCCCCTTTTTGCGATCTATAACCGCGAGATGCCCGTGTCTGAGGAGATGCGGACTCGTTTGGCGGCTGTGAGGGAGGGTGTTCGGGATGCGGATCTCGAGGCCACCCCGTGGCTAGCGCGCGGGTCGCCTGGCCCCCTTTTTAAGCCAAAGAAAGCGAAGATCGTCCGGCGGTATTCAGAGCGCGACGACCCTACCTCCAGCTCAGCCGGTGGTGTCGAGGTCATCCCTGAGGTATATGCGCTTCCCTTGCTCGATCCTTCCCTCCCCCGCTCCTTGACTTTTCTATCCTTTTGGTAGGAGACGCCTCGGGGAGCCAGGGCAGATGAGGGAGATCCTGGGTGTTCCGCTCTGGCGGCGGCCGATCAGGTGGCTAGTCCCTTGTCGCGGGAACCTGTCCCACCCGTGCTGCCTCCGTCGCCAAGGTCCCACGGCCTGGGAAAACCCTTCGTTACTCTTGGAGGAGAACCCTTCCAGGGTCGGTCGGGCACCTCTAGGCCTACTGTTGATGTGGGCGGTGTACCGACACCAGGTAAACCCTCTTACTTTGGCCTGCTTGCAGTCATCGCTCCTTCTGATCTTACCTCTGTAGGTTATAACGTGGCCTCTTCGTCTTACGCTGAGATGAGTGGAGGGTACTCTCCCCCCCCCCCCAGACGTGGACAGCATCTCCAAGTACCTAGGGGACCCACGTGATGCCGAGAGGATGAAGAAGCAGGTGAAGCAACTGTTTCAAAAGCACACGCTACTGCTACGGGAGGTTTTCGACAGAGTGGAGAAAGACAAGGCCGAGATGGAGGAGCGACTCGCGGCTTTGGAGGGAGCGAGACTTTCTTCTGAAGAGGACGAGGCGACTTCTCTGGGTGTGCATATCACGCGAGCTGAGGGGCGACTAAGGCATGCCTCGGAGCAGATCAATAGGACCCAGCGGGAGTTGTCGGCGGTCCGCGAGTATCATTATCCTCGCGTACTGCCCCGAACCGGCATGGGGAGGGGAGATAGATGGAAATGGATCCCGTGTTGAGTTCACCCTCCCTCACCGGTTTTTACCCGCCAGGTACGGGTCGCCCCGCATACGGCAATAATGCTCAGGGTGTTCATCTCTTTACTTCTATCAGTCTAGATATTTGTAATAATTTAGGACTAATTTCGCCCGTCGCGGGCTAACTCTTATTGCAATTTTCTCTGGGTTGCGCCATCGTTCAGACCTTTGCGGATTGTGCGGGCGAGATGCCCTGACTCGGCCGACCTTCCAACGCGCGGGCTCGACCCTGCCGAGTCGCCTCGCCGGGCCCTTTTCCTGTACTGGCAGGGGCGAGCCGGTTGTTCGCGAGTCACGTGACAGGTGACTCGCGCGCGGGTCAGAACTGGCTTGATCGGCGACTGCCGTTTAATCATGCGGGCACGAGTGCGGGCGGTTTGCAATGGACTGGCGGGTTGGCGAGAACCCGGCTTGGGTTTTTAAGTCGAAACGTCATGGCCTTATTGCTATCCGCACTTTCCCGACCAAGAAGGCTTTTTCCCGCCCTTTCTCACCTTATAAATAGACCACGGCGGCCCTTTCACACCTACCGTATTTAAAGCTTCTTCTTCCCCCCCCCCCCCAGCCCTTTGCAAAAATCCCTCTGTCCCGTTCGGCGAGACATCTGCAAGATGGGTGGAGGTAGTGGCGAGGAGGAGGGGAGGGCCAAGTGCGCTTGGACCTTCTCCGAGCATGATTTCCTTCTCGTCGTCCTTACAGAGGGGGAATTTGTAGACACGGTCGGCCACTTCGTCCCGCCAGGTTTTGAGGCGAGGAGGCCCAGGAAGGAGGAACGAATAAACGAGCTATTCACTAGCGAGCTCGCGTTCCCGGTGGCCCATTTTGAGGCGGGCCTTCGGCTACCCCTATGGCCGGAGGTCCGCCAAATCTTCAAGTATTACGGGGTGGTTCCCGGGCAGATGACCCTGAACTCCATCGTAGTGGTTGTCGGGTTCGCCTGCTATCTGCGAGAGGAGAAAATAGAGTTCATCCTCGCGGTATTCCGCAAGCTGTTCTCTATTCGGGCGAATAAGGACGGGACCGCCTGCTTCGCCAGCAGCCACTCCAAAGTGCGGGAAACCATCAATAAGAGCCACAACTGGCTTAAGAAGTTTATCTTCGTCAAGGGGGACTTCGGCAACGTCCCCTTTTCACCGATCCAGCTCAGCGAGGTGAGCTACCGCCCCCCGGCCCGAGGGGGTCACGAAGCGGGACTGTTCGGGTTCTTCGCCGGGAAGAACTTTGAGGTGGCCTACCTCCACAGGAACCTGAACGACCTCGTCCCTGTCCTTCCCGGTGAAGGTAAGCGGCTTGCCCCATTTAAGCATCCTTGAATTCTTCGAATTTTTCTAAGTCCCATTTCCTGTAGGCGAGCGCGACATCCCGATCCATCCACCGTATGAGAGCGCGCGACTCGCCGCCGGCGAGCTAGCGCGGGCCGAGGCGGCGGATGCCGCCCATCGCGAGTTCTCAACTCCTGCCCCCGCGAAGAGGCCCAGCCGCGAACTGCCTCAGGATCCGCCGCCGCCTAAGAAGTCGAAGAATGCGGGTGACCCGCCTCCCCCAGCTCGAGACAAGGGTAAAGCCCCCGCGAGCCAGCCGTCCGCCATTCCCGCACCCGCGGCCTCTCCGGTCGTCAGGTCTTCAGGCGAAGTGGCGGGAACGTTGCAGCCGTCGGAGGAGGTTCGGCCCACCGGGAAGGCAATCCCTCAGGGCCATCGTAACTTTGGTTACGGCGAGGGGCCCGCCAACGAGGACGGAGTCCCACTGCTTCAGTGGGATAATGAGACCAATAGGGTCCACCAATCCTCGCTGCTGCCGAGCTAGTTGGAGGATGACTCCAGCAACGGGGACGCTTACAACCTCGCCTCCGGCGTCTATGGGCGAGAGGACACCACCATCTACGACGAGGAGGCGACGCGGGTGCTGATTTACGAGAGTGCGCTGGCCCAATTCCGCATCCTCGAGCTGGCCCACATGGTCGGCCAACGGTGTCTTCGGCTGGACAAGAGCGCCCCATCCCTCACCAGGCTTATCGACGAGAAGGAGGAGGCCCGCCGACTCGCTCGGGAGGAAGCAGACGAGCAGCGGAAGCGGGCCGATGCGGCGGAGGCCGCTCTCGCTCAGTACCTAGGCAGGGCGGTGGGTTCCTTGACTCGCTTCAACCTTTCCTCCTCCCGCATAACTTAACTCGATTGTTCTCCTTTTCGCAGGATGTGGCGACTGCCAACCAGCTGGGCACTGAGATCGCCACTCTTCAACAGGAGAAGCAGGCGCTGTAGAAGCGAGTGGACGCACTGGAGGCCGTAGCAGCCCCCCCCCCCCCCCCCGCCGCAATATACAAGCAATTGCTGGCTCGCTCATTACAGCGATCACGAGATCGAAGTGATGATGCAAAAGAACGCGGCCAACGCTGCAACGTACACATTCCGGACGCTTCAGAGGGCCAACCTTATCAAGGTTGACGGTGCCAAGCTTTTGGCGAGTGAGGTGGTACCGGAGCTGTTCCTTCCGGTACCGGAGCCGGGCGAGGGGCTTTTCCACCCCATTTAGGGTCCCGCCGCTCAGGGCTCGCCTCGCCGAGAGCTCGCATTCGTCCTATTCTCGTCGTGGCGGCGATGCGGGCCACAGCCCGGTTTTGTAATAGCTTAATTTTTTTCTCTTTTTAAATTTTGCCAATGTACAAAACTCTTTTTGATCTGAAATGTGAATATCCTTGTTTCTTGCACTCGCCCCTTGATTCTCGCGCTAATAATGATTTCTTTTATCCTTGAATTTTCTTATGGACGTCGCGACAGTGGGCGAGCGAGTGAGGTCATCCGCTCGCTTTAAACTCTGAACTTATGCTTAGGAGCAAGGGGTAGGTTGGGGGGTCGCGACGCGAGGGAGCGACTTGCTAATTCCATTCGGGCTCGCTAACCCATCCGCGTCATTGGGTGGGCGAGAAATGCCTGGCTCGCGTTTGGGCTCTGGGCGAGCCGACTTCTAGAGGCATTGGCGCGGTCGGGTTGTCGCCGCCTGGGCCCTCTTCTCTGGGGGCTCGCCGATCTCTAGGCCGGAGCCGGTCCCCCTTACTCCCCATCATGTCGAGATCCCCTTCTCGAACCGCCGATTCATTCGAGACCCTCTACCGAGATAGAGAATCTGCTCTGGGTCCAAGTCAGACTCCCCTGAGTGACATCCAGCCCTGCCAGCTGGATGGGAGCCTGGCAGCGGGATCTGCTAGGGGTTTGAGGCAGACTCCTCCGAGTGACATCTAGCCCTGCCAGCTTGATGGGAGCCTGGCAGCGGGATCTGCTCGGGGTCTGGGGCAGACTCCTCCGAGTGACATCCAGCCCTTCCACCTTGATGGGAGCCTGGCAGCGGGATCTACTCGGGGTCTGATGTAACGCCCCCAATTTTTCTGCGTTTATTTTTATTCTCGTTTGGCGTTACGATGACGCGTTGCCGTGGCTTGTGCCATTTGTGGAGTGTGGTTTAGCTCCTTAGAACTGAGTGCCCTATTCTGTAGCCTGTTGGCAAGATCTCCCTAGCAAGCCGAGTCGTTTTGGGTGACCCGGTGTGGCCTCTCGGGGGGATGTTGGTGTTTGGCTTTATTTGGGTATAACTCGAGTTCTGTTCGTCGAAAATTAATTTCGACTTCGCCGTTGTGTTCGTAGCGTGGGTATTTAGCTACGGTGCGAATTTCGTCGAATTCCGAGGTAGTTCGGTTTTCGCGTCGTTTTGGTGCTTTATGTAATTTTGTAATAAAATATATAATTATATAATTATATATATATATATATAGAATGAAAAGAACGATCATCTTCTCCGATTAAAAGAAACTGCCGCCTGTACGAGAGGAAACGGAGAAACCGCCGAGCCTTGCCTTCCACCGCCGATTCCCGGAGCGTTTGTGGACGGAATTCGATTCTGAGAGTGGATTCGGATTGCTCTCGTCGAGACCTTCATTCCTACGGTAAGGAATTCATTTTTCGTGGAGCTTTAGGGGGATTGGAATTTTTGGTTTTTGAGGTTTCCGCCATTAAAGTTCAGATTTGCTTGTTAGGTGAGTTTTTGGTGCTGCTCTTTCTAGTGCAGCGTGAAGAGGAGGGAAAGCCGACCAAGCTTCACCGAAAATCGAGGCAAGTGGTGTTCTTGCCCTTGCTAAGTTGTTTTCTTTTGTTTAAAGCCTATTGTTTCTATCGTCTTATCTCCTATTTTTCCGTCTCGAATGATTAGTCATAGTTTGAATGGTAGTGGCGTGCGTCGTTGGTAGTTTCCTACTGCTACTGTAGTTGCGTGGATCGTGTGCGCGTTCCGGTGTCGTCCGGGAAATCCCAACGGTACAGGTTAACCGCGCACGGTCATCAACCGTTAGGGCGCACGACCACTGGTCGTGTGCCTCTGATCGTGCGCGGCTGTCTTTTTATTTTTCCAAAGTTCTGTCTCGGCAATCGCACGAGCGCTGGCAACAGTGCGCACGACCAGTGGTCGTGCGACACTGATCGTGCGCAGTTGCTAGGTTTTCTGTCAGGTTTCCCAGGTTCACTTCGCACGACCATCAATCAATGACCGCGCACGACCACCGATCGTGCGCCACCGATCGTGCGCTTTGAATATTTCCTTTCGCTCCGTATTTAGCTGGCGTCGATACGCGGGTTAGGTGGGCATGAGTGTTTTGTGTAGTATTAAGGTAGTAAGGTAAGAGTTATTGTTGTGATAGTTCGCCTTGCGTGGCACGTTGAGTGGGTGAAGCTCACTCAATGCGGTGTCGAGAGGACCCAGCGCCACGTCGTGTTGAGTCATTTCAACACTTTCTTTTTCTCTTTCCTCGATTTACGTTCCCGAGTGAATTTCTTGTTTATATCTGTAATTTCCTTGTCGGTCATGTTTCTCTTTCCTAATGGCCGAATCGTGGGTCGTGGGTAGTAGTGGTGGTTTGTAGCTCTTTATGGGGGTGGAGTTGTGTAATTTAGCCAAGGCCACTCGTGTTTTTCTTGCTCCAGGTACGGGCTGGGCATGTGTGGGTGGAAGGTCCCTTGTGCTTTCACGTGTAGACCCTCGAGCTTGTTGACTTGGACATGGTGGATGGGGGAACTGAGCTTGCCTCCAATCCGATTCCTCGTTGTTTGATTTTGCTACTACCACCTCCCACAGTTTAGGGTGTTAGAAGTTTCTTCCTTGGTAGTTTGCAGCACTTTGGGCTCTTGGTAGCCTAGTAGGCCCTGCAGGATGTTGTTCCTGGGCTGGGTTGTTGTTGTTTCCTCGCACGTAGTGCTTTTCTTGATGTCCTGTTTTGGGCAGTTGTGACTCTTTCTACTGCATGTCTTACTGGTATTTTTTCCCCTTTTGGTTGACTCTTTCATGCAGTTTTACTTTGTTTAGCTTGCTGAGGTATTCTGTTTCTTTTGGAATACCCCAGGTTCTGAGCCGTAGCCAGTTGGGTGGCTAGTTTGCAGTGGTGGTGTTGGTGGTCTCTTGGACCTTGGAGTTCCGGTTGCCGTGTTGGTGAGGTAGTTTTTTTCAGTACTTTCTTACAGACATACATATATGCCAGTGGGTTCGTGTCAGGTTGTTGGCGCTCACTGGTAGTTTTTACCTTTGTACTGGATATATTTACTTATGCTGCTACCGTTTTCTGGAGATAGTCTACTTGCTCTGAGAAGGTTTTATGCTAGGTTGCTAGTTATTTTTAAACTATAATTATTATTATAAATAAAGCTCATGATCAGCATATTTTATAAAGCGTAATCACTATTTTTCCAAATCACGTATAAAGACCGTTTTCTTATATATTATATAAATTAAATGTAGGGTCTTGCATAGCATGAGTGATTCTCTTGGGACCCTTATGTGCTCTTTAGGATGTCAAACCTAAATAAAGTATTTTTCCGCAGCGTATAAATATAGTTTTTCTTTTGTGGACTAGGTGATCCACTGAGCCGAGGGATACGGTCTCTAAAATATAACTGATTTTCTAATCATTAATCACATGATTTTCTTTCATTAAGTGGGTAGTTGGTTTTGCCTGAGCGTCAGCAGTTATCCCCTGCTTGAGGTGGCATCATGACGCGTGTTTTCTCTTACTCTGATAATTCTTAATTCGGAGAAAATGCGGGTTGTGACAGTTGGTATCAGAGGGAGGTTGCTTGACAAGTTAGTTGAGTAACCTTCCTTTGTTTGCTTTTTAGTAGTTCAGCATCATGTCATTCACACAACGATATGTCATCAGCACGTCTTGGCAAAAGCACGAACACTACACTCATAGCATAACATGAAGTATACGGGGCATATTATGTAGTATGGGATGCATAATATGTGTTCGTATATGGATCCACCATAGGGGCAATATGTGAGGGTTATGTAGTATGGGATGCATAACCTCACCACATAGCTGCGACTAGCACGTTTTCTTTTTCGTTGCATGAGAATGTTATGTAGTATGGGATGCATAACATTTTCATGTGTACGCCACTCATAACATGCATTAGGGCCTTTTTAGAATGCATAACACCATCATGCATAACATATCATTGCATAAGCACAACGTGCCAAGCTAAAGATTTGTAGGATGACATATGTACACACATAAGTTTTCAAATTAATATAAAAGTCATGCATTCCCGATCTAGGCACAAGAGTTAGTAAGGTGGTGGTTAACCATCCTAGGTTAGGGCATAACATCTAACTTTTGTTAAAAAAAAAATAAACTCTCAGAGCAAGTTTAGCAGCTTTAAGTCTATATCTATATATGTATTGTCTGTACTTGTATTTGGTTCTAGACGATGTAGTAGGGTCTAATTTGTGTTGTTATGATTTTAGAATGGCAAGGCGTCCTGCGACTCGATCGACTCCCCTGTCTGAGGGTGAGTCATCTGGGGCTCAGAACGATGCGGTGATCGAGAGTTTGCGTCTGAGTAACGAAGCTATGGGCAGGCAGTTGGAGGAGGTGCAAGCCCAGATTCAGTCTTTGGTGGCGGTCGTGGCAGGGCAGACTCAGGGTGTGCAAATCCATGCGGGGGGGTTAGCTGTTCCTCCTCCTACACCCTTGAGACCTCCAGTGCTAGTGCCAGCAGAGATGGCCTTCATCTCGCAGTTTCAGAGGCTGAGCCCTCCCACTTATGATGGGAAGGCAGATTTTATGGTGATAGACGACTGGCTGATCTCCATGGAGGAGATGTTCTCGTACTCAGGGATTGCAGATGATCAGAGGGTGATGATAGCCGCCTATCAGCTTAAAGGTTTGGCTAAGAGTTGGTGGCTGAGAGAGAAAGAGAGCTTGGTAGCCGAATGCTCTTGGGAGGTGTTCAAGGAGATGCTGTTGAGGAAGTTCTTACCCTCGGTCGAGCGTGACCGCCTCATGAACGACTTCCTCCATCTGAAGCAAAGGCAACTCACGGTGGGTGAGTATGAGATAGAGTTCAGCAAGTTGAGCCGTTTTGCCCCGGGATTGGTCAGCGTTGAGGCTGATCGAGTTAAGCGATTTCTCGGTGGTTTGAGGAGCGAGGTGCAGCAGTTGACCAGTTTTTATGGGTCAGAGACTTATGCAGGTGTAGTAGAGGCTGCTCTGAAGGTGGAGGCTATTGAGACCGCGAAGAGCAGAGGCCAGCAAATGAGGTTGGACAAGAGAAAGTCGGTGGAGGAGAAGAAACCCCAGGTACCCGGTGCGGCTCCGGGAAAGAGGGGCAAGGTGGAGTGCAGCTTCTGTGGCCGGTCAGGCCACCCTGCCGAGAAATGTTTCAAGAAGGCAGCAGCTCAGAGGAAGGAGCAGGTTCATGCGATTCAGGGTGCTCCTAGGAGAGATATCTCCTGTTCCGTTTGCAAGCGATCCGGCCATGATGCGGCCCAGTGTTGGACTAAGGATAAAGTCTGCTTTCAGTGTGGGCAGAAGGGTCACATCAAGTCGAGGTGCCCTCAGTTTCAGCCAGCTCTTCCTGCAGTTCCGTTACAGGCTTTACCTCCACCTCAGAGTGTGGACAAGGGAAAGGGGAAGCTGAACGTGATCTCTTCCGAGGAGGCTCAGGCTTCGACCCAGGTCATCTCAGGTTAGTTGTTTGTTGTTTTTCCAGCCTGGTAGTTCTATTTGCTAGAATGTTTGCAGTATTGTTGTGGTAGTTCCTTAGTTTTCTATGCTTCTATAGGGAAATTTAAGGTAAAGAACCGCTAGGCGCGGGTTCTGTTTGACTCCGGCGCTACCCACTCGTTCGTGGCTAGAGCCTTTGTGGAGCGACATCGGTTGACCTTAGATCGTGTTCGGGATTCCTTCCGTGTCAAGTTTCCCTCTAGTGAATCTGTGTTGTCAGATTTGGGCATTTTGGATTGCCCTGTTTTGTTGGGGAACTTTCTTGCGAAGGCAGACTTGAAGATGATTGATCTGGAGGACTTCGATGTTATTCTGGGCATAGACTGGCTCTCTAGGTATGATGCAGTCATTCAGTGCAAAGGAAAGCGCTTGGACTTCATCAGGGACGACGGTCAGCCTGGCAGCGTGTATGCTGATCCGTGTCAGGATTCTCCTGTCATCTCTGCGGTATGTGCTCAGAGGTTGTTTCTTTCTGGTTGTTGTGCTTGTTTAGTCTCGGCGGTTGAAACCGCTGTTAGCGTACCACGCTTGGAGGAGATTCCTATTGTTTGTGGTTTCGCCGATGTTTTTCCTGATGACCTTCCTGGTCTTCCTCCCGAGCGGGATGTTGAGTTTGTGATCGATTTGGAGCCGGGTACGCGTCCTATTGCTAAGGTGCCGTACCGGATGGCCCCTCGTGAGTTAGAGGAGTTGCGAGGTCAGTTGGATGAGCTGTTGGCTAAAGGTTTTATCAGGCAGAGTTCGTCGCCTTGGGGTGCTCATGTTTTGTTTGTAAAGAAGAAAGATGGGTCGATGCGGCTTTGCATCGACTATAGAGAATTGAACAAGGTCACTATTAAGAACAGATACCCTCTGCCGAGGATCGATGATTTATTTGACCAGTTGCGCGGTAACACGGTGTTCTCCAAGATCGATCTTCGTTCTGGTTATCATCAGCTCAGGATCCGTGAGGCGGATATTCCACGGACTGCGTTTAGATCGAAGCATGGACACTTTGAGTTTTTGGTGATGTCGTTTGGTCTGACCAACGCACCATCAGCCTTCATGGATATGATGAACAGGGTGTTCAAGGATTTCCTCGACAAGTTCGTTGTGGTCTTCATTGATGACGTGTTAGTTTATTCTCGTAGTGCTGAGGAGCATGAGCAGCATTTACGTTTGGTCCTATTAGAGTTGAGGAACCATAAGTTATTCGCCAAGTTGAGCAAGTGCGAATTTTGGTTGCCTCAGGTTTCTTTTCTAGGCCACGTGGTGAGCAAGGAAGGGATCTCGGTCGATCCAGAAAAGATTGCAGCAGTGATGGATTGGAGTAGGCCGAGTACGCCTAAGGAGATCAGGAGTTTCTTAGGGTTGGCTGGATATTACAAAAGATTTGTGGAGGGTTTCTCTTCCCTAACTGCACCGTTGACCAAGCTGACTCAGAAGAATGTGGCATTTGTTTGGAGCGAAAAGTGCGAGGAGGCTTTTCTGGAGCTAAAGAAGAGATTGTGCACTGCCCCCGTTCTGACTCTGCCTATTGAGGGTGTGGATTATGATGTATATGTGGATGCTTCACTTGTAGGTCTGGGATGCGTATTAATGCAGGTCGGGAAGGTGATTGCCTATGGGTCAAGGCAGCTGAAGACTCATGAGAAGAATTATCCTACGCATGACCTTGAGTTCGCAGCGGTTATTTATGCGTTGAAGCTGTGGAGACACCTACTTTATGGGGCTCAGTGCAAGATCTTCACTGACCACAAGAGCCTGAAGTACGTGTTCACGCAGAAGGAGTTGAATCTGCGCCAGCGACGGTGGCTAGAGTATGTGGCTGATTATGATGTAGAAATCCAGTATCATCCGGGCAAGGCCAATGTGGTGGCCGACGCCCTGAGCCGAAAGACGGGAAAGATCTTTAACCTCTTCGCCGATCGGTTAGTTGAGGAGTTCCTCCTTATGGATATTTCAGTGGGATGCTGTGGTTTGCAGAGTAGTTTGTCAGTGGCAGAGCCGTCCTGGATTTCTTTGACCAGACTGCACCAGAAGGACGACCTGGATCTGTTGCACTTGTTCATCAGGACAGAGAAGGGAGAGTTGCCAGATTTTGCTATCGATGATGCGGGTACTTTGAAGTACCGCGGCAGGTTTTGCGTTCCCGCGGTTAAGGATATTAGGAGGATGATTTGCAGTGAGGCTCATGGATCTAGCGTTGCCTATCATCCAGGATCTACGAAGATGTACCGTGACTTAAGGAAAATTGCCTGGTGGTATGGCATGAAAGGTGATATAGCCCGATTTGTTGCTGAGTGCCACACTTGCAAGCGTGTGAAGGCCGATCATGGAAGGCCTGGTGGCAAGTTGACCCCGTTAGAGATCCCGACTTGGAAGTGGGAGAGTATATCTATGGACTTCATTACGGGCTTACCAAGATCTCCGAGGGGATTTGATTCTGTTTGGGTTATAGTGGATAGATTGACGAAGTGTGCTCACTTCGTGCCTTATAAGATTGATTACCCGATGAAGAAGATAGCGGAGTTGTACTTGAATGAAGTCATCCGACTCCACGGTGTGCCGGTTAGCATCATTTCTGATCGAGACTCCCGGTTTACTTCTCGTTTTTGGCAGAGTCTGCAGGAGGGTTTGGGTACGGATCTGAGATATTCTACCGCGTACCACCTACAGACCAATGGACAGACGGAGCGGGTGAATCAGATTGTTGAGGATATGATCCGATGCTATATTTTAGACCACGGCGGAGCGTGGGATGAGCGGCTGCGACTTATGGAATTTGCTTACAACAATAGTTATCAGGAAAGTTTGCAGATGGCTCCGTTCGAAGCCTTGTATGGGAGGCGCTGTAGGACTCCGTTGTTTTGGGCCGAGGCTGGTGAGAGGCCGTTGTTGGGTCCTGATGCGCTGGAGGATATGGAAGTCGCCGTGAAGCTTATTCGGGAGAAGCTTCGTATAGCTCAGGAGAGGTACGAAAAGAACGCCAATCGGCGTAGGTCTGCTTTGGAGTTCTCTGTAGGGGACCTTGTATTTCTTAAGGTTTCCCCAATGGTGGGTGTTAAGAGATTTGGTAAGAATCGGAAGTTGGACCCAAGATATGTGGGCCCGTTCGAGATCTTGGAACGGGTTGGCGTGTCAGCTTATAGATTGGGTTTGCCAGCAAACTTCCTAGGAGTTCATAATGTTTTTCATGTTAGCCAATTGCGGAAGTGTGTGCGCAGTAGTGGGCAGGTCTTGGACGTTGTGCCCCAGTTGGAGCCCAACCTCTCTTTTGTTGAGGTGCCGGTTCGTATTTTGGATACTCAAGAGCGAGTGCTGCGAAAGAAGTCCATACCGATGGTGAAAGTTCTGTGGAAAAATCAGGATTTGGAGAGCGCGACTTGGGAGCTAGAGTCGGCCATGAGGAGGGCTTACCCTCACCTGTTTCCCTGATTTGATCGGTATGTTTCCCTTCTTGTAACTCCTATTGGTTACTTTTCCTTCTTTAGTAGGAGTGTTGTGCGTAAAGTTTCGGGACGAAACTTTCTTTTAGGGGGAGTGACTGTAACGCCCCCGATTTTTCTGCGTTTATTTTTATTCTCGTTTGGCGTTACGATGACGCGTTGCTGTGGCTTGTGCCATTTGTGGAGTGTGGTTTAGCTCCTTAGAACTGAGTGCCCTATTCTGTAGCCTGTTGGCAAGATCTCCCTAGCAAGCCGAGTCGTTTTGGGTGACCCGGTGTGGCTTCTCGGGGGGATGTTGGTGTTTGGCTTTATTTGGGTATAACTCGAGTTCTGTTCGTCGTAAATTAATTTCGACTTCGCCGTTGTGTTCGTAGCGTGGGTATTTAGCTACGGTGTGAATTTCGTCGAATTCCGAGGTAGTTCGGTTTTCGCGACGTTTTGATGCTTTATGTAATTTTGTAATAAAATATATAATTATATAATTATATATATATATATATAGAATGAAAAGAACGATCATCTTCTCTGATTAAAATAAACCGCCGCCTGTACGAGAGGAAACGGAGAAACCGCCGAGCCTTGCCTTCCACCGCCGATTCCCGGAGCATTTGTGGACGGAATTCGATTCTGAGAGTGGATTCGGATTGCTCTCGTCGAGACCTTCATTCCTACGGTAAGGAATTCATTTTTCGTGGAGCTTTAGGGGGATTGGAATTTTTGGTTTTTGAGGTTTCCGCCATTAAAGTTCAAATTTGCTTGTTAGGTGAGTTTTTGGTGCTGCTCTTTCTAGTGCAGCGTGAAGAGGAGGGAAAGCCGACCAAGCTTCACCGGAAATCGAGGCAAGTGGTGTTCTTGCCCTTGCTAAGTTGTTTTCTTTTGTTTAAAGCCTATTGTTTCTATCGTCTTATCTCCTATTTTTCCGTCTCGAATGATTAGTCATAGTTTGAATGGTAGTGGCGTGCGTCGTTGGTAGTTTCCTACTGCTACTGTAGTTGCGTGGATCGTGTGCGCGTTCCGGTGTCGTCCGGGAAATCCCAACGGTACAGGTTAACCGCGCACGGTCATCAACCGTTAGGGCGCACGACCACTGGTCGTGTGCCTCTGATCGTGCGCGGCTGTCTTTTTATTTTTCCAAAGTTCTGTCTCGGCAATCGCACGAGCGCTGGCAACAGTGCGCACGACCAGTGGTCGTGCGACACTGATCGTGCGCAGTTGCTAGGTTTTCTGTCAGGTTTCCCAGGTTCACTTCGCACGACCATCAATCAATGACCGCGCACGACCACCGATCGTGCGCCACCGATCGTGCGCTTTGAATATTTCCTTTCGCTCCGTATTTAGCTGGCGTCGATACGCGGGTTAGGTGGGCATGAGAGTTTTGTGTAGTATTAATGTAGTAAGGTAAGAGTTATTGTTGTGATAGTTCGCCTTGCGTGGCACGTTGAGTGGGTGAAGCTCACTCAATGCGGTGTCGAGAGGACCCAGCGCCACGTCGTGTTGAGTCATTTCAACACTTTCTTTTTCTCTTTCCTCGATTTACGTTCCCGAGTGAATTTCTTGTTTATATCTGTAATTTCCTTGTCGGTCATGTTTCTCTTTCCTAATGGCTGAATCGTGGGCCGTGGGTAGTAGTGGTGGTTTGTAGCTCTTTATGGGGGTGGAGTTGTGTAATTTAGCCAAGGCCACTCGTGTTTTTCTTGCTCCAGGTACGGGCTGGGCATGTGTGGGTGGAAGGTCCCTTGTGCTTTCACGTGTAGACCCTCGAGCTTGTTGACTTGGACATGGTGGATGGGGGAACTGAGCTTGCCTCCAATCCGGTTCCTCGTTGTTTGATTTTGCTACTACCACCTCCCACAGTTTAGGGTGTTAGAAGTTTCTTCCTTGGTAGTTTGCAGCACTTTGGGCTCTTGGTAGCCTAGTAGGCCCTGCAGGATGTTGTTCCTGGGCTGGGTTGTTGTTGTTTCCTCGCACGTAGTGCTTTTCTTGATGTCCTGTTTTGGGCAGTTGTGACTCTTTCTACTGCATGTCTTACTGATATTTTTTCCCCTTTTGGTTGACTCTTTCATGCAGTTTTACTTTGTTTAGCTTGCTGAGGTATTCTGTTTCTTTTGGAATACCCCAGGTTCTGAGCCGTAGCCAGGTGGGTGGCTAGTTTGCAGTGGTGGTGTTGGTGGTCTCTTGGACCTTGGAGTTCCGGTTGCCGTGTTGGTGAGGTAGTTTTTTTCAGTACTTTCTTATAGACATACATATATGCCAGTGGGTTCGTGTCAGGTTGTTGGCGCTCACTGGTAGTTTTTACCTTTGTACTGGATATATTTACTTATGCTGCTACCGTTTTCTGGAGATAGTCTACTTGCTCTGAGAAGGTTTTATGCTAGGTTGCTAGTTATTTTTAAACTATAATTATTATTATAAATAAAGCTCATGATCATCATGTTTTATAAAGCGTAATCACTATTTTTCCAAATCACGTATAAAGACCGTTTTCTTATATATTATATAAATTAAATGTAGGGTCTTGCATAGCATGAGTGGTTCTCTTGGGACCCTTATGTGCTCTTTAGGATGTCAAACCTAAATAAAGTATTTTTCCGCAGCGTATAAATATAGTTTTTCTTTTGTGGACTAGGTGATCCACTGAGCTGAGGGATACGGTCTCTAAAATATAACTGATTTTCTAATCATTAATCACATGATTTTCTTTCATTAAGTGGGTAGTTGGTTTTGCCAGAGCGTCAGCAGTTATCCCCTGCTTGACGTGGCATCATGACGCGTGTTTTCTCTTACTCTGATAATTCTTAATTCGGAGAAAATGCGGGTTGTGACATCTGAGGAAGACTCCTCCGAGTGATATCCATCCCTGCCAGCTTGATGGTAGCCTGGCAGCGGGATCTGCTCGGGGTCTGAGGCAGACTGCTCCGAGTGACATCCAGCCCTGCCAGCTTTATAGGAGCCTGACAGCGAGATCTGCTCGGGGTCTGAGGTAGACTCCTCCGAGTGACATCCAGCCCTGCCAGCTTGATGGGAGCCTGGCAGCGGGATCTGCTCGGGGTTTGAGGCAGACTCCTCCTAGTGACATCCAGCCCTGCCAGCTTTATGGGAGCCTGGCAGCGGGATCTGCTAGGGGTCTGAGGCAGACTCTTCCGAGTGACATCCAGCCCTTCCAGCATGATGGGAGCCTGGCAGCGGGATCTACTCGGGGTTTGAGGCAGACTCCTCTGAGTGATATCCAGCCCTGCCAGCTTGATGGGAGCCTAGCAGCGGGATCTTCTCGGGGTCTAAGGCAGACTCCTACGAGTGACATCCAACCCTGCCAGCTTGATGGGAGCCCGGCAGCGGGATCTGCTCGGGGTCTAAGGCAGACTCCTCCGAGTGACATCCAGCCCTGCCAGCTTGATGGGAGCCTGGCAACGGGATTGCTAGGGGTTTGAGGAAGACTCCTCCAAGTGACATCCAGCCCTGCCAGCTTGATGGGAGCCTGGCAGTGGGATCTGCTCGGGGTCTGAGGCAGACTCCTCCGAGTGACATCCAGCCCTACCAGCTTGATGGGAGCCTGGCAGCGGGATCTGCTCGAGGTCTGAGGCAGACTCCTCTGAGTGACATCCAGCCCTGCCAGCTTGATGGGAGCCTAACAGCGGGATCTGCTCGGGGTTTTCGGCAGACTCCTCCGAGTGATATCCAGCCCTGCCAGCTTGATGGGAGCCTGGCAGCGGGATCTGCTCGGGGTCTGAGGCAGACTCTTCCGAGTGACATCCAGCTCTGCCAGCTTGATGGGAGTCTGGCAGCGGGATCTGCTCGGGGTCTGAGGCAGACTCCCCCTAGTGACATCCAGCCCTGCCAGCTTGATTGGAGCATGGCAGCGGGATCTACTCGGGGTCTGAGGAAAACTTCCGTTCGCACTTTTCATCGTCGGGGCACAAGTTCATCAACAGAAGCTTTATTAGAAAACTGAAGCGACGTTTACATGACTCAGTAGAAAAAAGGCTTCAAGTCCTCACCACTCCAAGTGAGACTCGGCGTCTCGCCTTCCACATTCCGGAGGCAGTACCCTCCTGACTTCAATGCCTTTTGTACGATGTACGGTCCCTCCTAGTTGGGGTTGAGCTTCCCCACGGCGGCTGACCTCCCTGCGGCATCCACCTTTCTCAATACCACTCCCCTTCCGCGAATTGTTTGACCCTGACGTGCTTGTAGAAGTATTTGGTCATTCTCCTCTTCACTTCCTCTTGCCCGATGGCTGATAGATCTCGCGATTCCTCAACTATGTCGAGTGAGAGCCGTAGTTCCTCCTCGTTCTCGGTCCTCCATTCCTCTCTGCCCTCTCCAGCCTCGAGCACCCGAGGGGTTCGAACCTCGAACTCTACTGGAAGCACCGCCTCGCACCTATGAGAGAGCTTGAAAGGAGTCTCTCCTGTCGCCGTATTTGGTGTAGTTCTAAGGGCCCAGAGGACCGAAGGGAGTTACTCCACCCAGCTTTCTCTCAGATTCTCTACCTTCTTTTTGAGGAGGTTAACAATGATCTTATTCGCCGCTTCTACCTGCCTGTTGCTCCTGGGGTGATGAATCGAGGCGAACCTAAGGTCGATCCCAAGCTGTCAGCAGAAACTGATGAACTCGGCGCTTGCAAACTGAGGGCCGTTGTCCGTGACGATGGCCTGAAGCAACCCATGATGGCAGATAATCTCCCCCCATATGAAGTTCCTGATGACCTGGGAGGTTACCTTGGCCAACGCCTTCACTTCCAACCACTTAGAGAAGTAATCAATCATCACGAGCAGGAACCTTCTCTGGCCGCTGGCCTGGGGGAAGGGCCCAACCAAGTCCATTCCCCAGATGGCAAATGGCCAGGGGGCCGTGATACTCTTGAGGCATTGGGCTGGCTGTAGCTGGAGGGGTGCGAACAACTGGCACTTGTGGCATTCCTTCGCGAACTTTGTCGCGTCCCGGCTTAGGGTCGGCCAAAAATACCCTTGTCTGATGATACGACCTTCCAAGGTTCGACTCCTGGAATGGCTCCCGCACTCCACGGAGTGAGTTTCTTCCAAGATCCTCGGGACCTCCCCCTCGGCCACGCAGCGTGCCAACATCCCGGAGAGGGTCTTTCGGTACAGCTGGCCGTCTCGCATGATATAATATGCCGACTTGTACTTGAGACTTTTCCTGTCCATCCCTTCCGGATACTCCCTAGTGGACAGGTACGCCGTGAAGGGATCCATCCACGAGGGGCGCTGCTCCACCTCCATCAGCTCCCCCTCCTCGATGGACGGGCTGAAGAGATCTGTGAGGGTACCCCCCATACGGGGGCCATGCTTCGCTAGCTGATCTACTTGCTCGCTCTCTTCCCTGGGCACGTGTCGAATGGAAAAGGTCTGGAAGGTGCCGATGACTCCCTTTACCTTGGCCAAGTAGAGCTGCGGAGTCGGTTCCCTTGCCTTAAACTCCCCATTAATCTGGGAAGCCACCACCATGGAGTCAGTGAAGACCTCCACATCATGCACGCCTAGTTCCCTGGCCAAATGCAGGCCAGCAATTACGGCCTCGTACTCGGCCTGATTGTTGGTGATGGGGAAGTGTATCACCACTGTCTGCTCGATCCTCGTTCCCTGGGGGCTCTCCAAGATGATTCCTGCCCCAAGGGAATGCCTCCCTGAAGCACCGTCCACCATGACACTCCAAGGAACATGGCGAGTGAGTTCTTCCTCCGCAACCTCTACCACATAGACAGCCAAGAAGTCGGCCATAGCTTGGGCCTTGATCGAGAGGCGGGGGGCGAAAGAGACATCGAACTCGCTCAACTCTACCGACCACTTAGCTAATCTGCCTGAATGCTCCACCCCTTTGAAGATGCTGCGGAGGGGGTGGTCAGTCACCACTTGAATTGAGTGTGCCTAGAAGTAAGGTCGGAGCCTCCGGGCAGAGATGATGAGGGTGAAAGCCAGCTTCTCCAGGATAGTATAGCGGAGCTCGACCTTCCTCAGCACCCTGCTCACATAGTAAACCAGGAGCTGCTTCCTCCCTTCTTCCCAAACTAAGACGGAGCTCATGGTCTCCGCCCCAACCCCCAAGTACAAGAATAAGTTCTCCCCCTCCTTCGGCCCCTGGAGCAAGGGGGCCTGAGTCAACTGCCTCTTGTAAGCCTGGAACGCCTCCTCGCACTCCGAGGTCCATTCGAACCTCCGGCCCCCTCTCAAGGTCTTGAAGAAGGGAGAACACTTCTCCCCGTCCCGGGAGTGGAACCTGCTCAACCCTGCCAGCTTCCCTGTCAATCGTTGCACCACCTTTGCATCCCGAGGCGACACCAACTCCATAATCACCCGGACCTTGTCGCGGTTGGGTTCCACTCCAGTGGGGGTGAGGAGGTGGCCCAGAAATTTGCCCCTGCTCGCCTCGAAGATGCACTTCAAGGGATTCAGCCTCATCTTGTACTTGCGCAGGGTGGCGAAAGTTACCTCCAGATCCCAGAGGTGAGAGTCGTCGTCTCGACTCTCCACCATGAGGTCGTCAACATACACTTCCAAGTTCCTTCCCTTCTGCTCTCAAAAGACACTGTCCATCATTTTTTGGTAAGTCGCCCCTGCGTTCTTTAGCCCGAAGGGCATCATTTTATAACAGTAGCATTCATCCCCTGTAATGAAGGAGACATCTTTGATGTCGGGAGGGTGCATCCTGATCTGGTGATAACCTGAAAATGCATCTAGAAAACTCGTTACGGGGAAACAGACGGCTGAGTCAACCAGCGTGTCGATCCGAGGCAAGGGGTAACAATCCTTAGGGAATGATTTATTAAGAAGCAAAAAATCTACACACATACGACATCGGCCGTCTCCTTTTTTAACCATTACAACATTGGAGACACAGCTGGGGTATTGGATCTCGGATACAAAACCGGCCTTAAGGAGCTTGGCCACCTCCTCTCGAATTGGCTCGGCCAGCCTATCCGTGATAGGCCTCTTCTTCTGCTGGATGGGGCGGGCCTCCGGATCCAGGTTGAGGCGATGGAAGGCCATGTCGGTGTCGATCCCGGGCATCTCTACAGCGCTCCAAGAAAAGACGTCCACATTTTTCTTGATGTATTCCAGCATCCTGTCTTGGGCCTCCGGGGTCAGCCTTCCGCTTACACGAACCTTCTCCACCTTGCCTCCGAGGGTGAGGACCTCCATCTCCACCACCTCTTTCGCCGCTTCCAGGCGAGGCCGCTCCCCCCACTCTTCAACCTCCCCTCCTTAGGGGCAAAGGTCTCTTCCTCAGCTTCCTCCGCGACCATTGCCTCGGCCGGCTCGTGAACTTCTTTCACCTCCTCCGTCTGGGCAAGGCTCCTCTCCACCTCCATCTCCACTGGACCGACCCTCTGCTCTGCCTTGTCCATCCTTCGTCCCATCTCTTCAGCACCCTCCTGCCACGAGATGGAGTTTACGGAGGTGACATAGCACTCCTTTTCCATCTTGGGGTCTCCACGAACCCGGATCTGGACCCCCTCGATGTTGAACATTAAGCATTTGTGGAAGGATGAGGGGATGCAGCGGAAGGCGCTAATGAGGGGCCTCCCGAAGATGTTGTTGTATCTGCTGGGAGCGTCCACAATGACGAACTTGCAATTGCGGGACTGCCCTCCCAGGGAGACGTGGAGTCCTACCCCTCCTTCGACCTCCTTACTCTCCCCCGAGAAGCCGAATAGGGGCCCATCTGAGGCTAACACCTTCCTGGCCTCCACCTTCATTGCGTCAAATGCCTTCTTGAAGATGACGTTGACAGAGCTCCCGTTGTCGACGAGGATCCGGGAGACGGTGAAATCTTCGATTGCCGTCTGGATGACCAACGCGTCGCAGAAGGGGTCCTCGTGACCCGGCATATCTTGGACCATGAAGGTGATTCTTTCTTCCGGGGGCGGGGTCTAGGACATGGAGCCAACGCTCCTTCGGTACATGGTGTGGAGGCTCGCCTTGCGGGAAGCCTCAATCCCCGCCCCTTCATGGATCGCTCTGATCCCTCCCCGGGTCCCCACATCTGCCCGGTCTTCGCACCTGTCCTCTGCCCGAGGCAGGACCTCCTCAATCCGCACCCCTTGGCGGTCTCGTTGCTGCTGCTGCTCCCTGTTTCTCCTCATCTCGAGGAACTCCGGGCACGTGGTCGTGGCGTGCCCTTCCTCCTGATGGAAGTCACAGTAGGGTAACTCCACCCTAACCTCCCTTCTTCTCCTCCGCGCTGCTCTTCTCCTCTCCCTCAGGGCTATGGCCATAGCCTCCTCTTGGCCGAGGAGGGGGGGCCTCTGGCCCTGCCTCCCACCTTGAGGGTAGAACTGGCCCTGGCCTCCTTGGAGGTAGTCCCCTCCGCAGAACCCTCTCCTCGCCCCCTGCTCCTGCCATTCGGGCCTCCACCCCAGCCGATGATTCGGCTCCTGGCGCACCCACCTGGGCTGCTGCTATGGATGCTCCCTCTGCAGGGGCTCGGCCCTTTTCTCCTCCTGGCCTCTTCCTCCTCTGGGTCTCTCCTCTTCCATGGCCCACCTGGCCAGCCTCTGGGCAAACTACGGATTCGATGCCTCCCCGTCGACCTCCCTTGTCGCCCTCTCCATCAACTCTTCGAAGGAGAGGGGAGGGATACTCTTCAATTCCATCCAAAAAAAACTCTGCTGCAATCCCAGGGAGAAGGCCATCATCAGAGTGTGGCCTGGCATCTCCTGAACCTGGGTGACTTCCTCCTGGAAGCAATCGACGTAGCTCCTCAGGGTCTCATTCACCCCCTGCTTGATGCGGAACAGGGACTCCGACTCCCTCTTCCTCTTCTTTGAGGTTGTAAACCTCAGCATGAACCCCCGGCAGAAGTACTCGAAGCAGTAGATGGAACCTGCCGGTAGCTGGTGAAACCATTCCCTGGCCTTCTCCTTTAGGGTGATGGCGAAGAGCCTGCATTTGAAGCCGTCCGACATCTGCCGGATCGAGACCACATCCTCGAACCATTGGACATGCTGGACCGGGTCTCCCTTCTCGGTGTAGTAGGACATCTCGGGCTCCCTGAACCCATATGGAACTGGCGCTGAGGAGACCAGCTCGCCGAAGGGGCTCTCTCCCCCATTGGCCGAGCGGGAAGATCTCGCGCCCCCAACTCGCTAAGTCTGTCGCTGCTCCCCAACCCAAGAAAGAGTACTCTCCCGGGGAGCTCGGCCCCCCGGTTCTCTTCGGCTACTTCCTTCCCCGCTCGCCGGGCGGGAGCGGCCTCACCGAGTACCGGATCCGCGAGGACTGGGATTGCTGGAGTCGAGCACTCGGCGTGCGTACCGAGTGCGAACCGAACCAGGCCAAGTACCTCCTTCCTGAAGTCCTCGAACATCCCCATGGTGGCGAGAGGGGGAGGGGGTGGCGAGTCGGTCCTGTCCGATCCTTGTCCTTCTCCTCCCATCATCGAGCTCGCTGAAGGTTTTCTATGCTGACCACGGTCCACGCTCACCGCACCAAAATGTTGAAACCGAAAATCGGTCTCTTGTGGAGTTCACCCTTGGGGAAGGGGTGGTCGCGCACCTACTTCGCTCCTGCAAGGAAAACAACAAGGAAAAGAGAGCAAAGGACTTGACTAAGGGCCCGGCTCGGAGGTCCAACCACAAACCCGGAAGATCACTGAGCACTTCCCCTCCTTAGCCATATGTCGGGCTAAGGTACCTCAGAAAGCGCTAGAAGACTGAGAAGCAAATAAGCCTGCCTTTTGAGGTACCCCTTGGGTCCTATTTATAGGATTTTGAGGATGGTCTATAAATAACGAACCTCTGCCCCCTGAAAATTACCAAAAGCCCCTCGGGCTGGCCTGCCAACAGTCGAACTCCGCTGTTCTGAAAAAAAGGATGAAAGAAGGGAATCTTATCTTTAGCGTCCTTTAGCGTCTGATGTAAAATAAAATTATGTATAAAGTATGATGTGACATAAAGTTATTCCGGTGTGTCGTAGAAGTCAAGAAAGGAATCACTTGTATTGTAAGAAAGGAATATTCTTAGAATATCCTTAGCGTGTGATGTAAGTTATCCCCTTACGGGATGACTATAAATAAGGGTGTATTGTAATGTTTTATCCATCTCAGTCTTGGCAAGTATTTCAGAGCAATAAAAGTTTGAGTGTTTGAGTTCTATTCTTCTTTGGTGTTCTTCTTACTCTTCTTCTTATGTTTTCTTATGCATCCCTTCTGTGTGATTGTACCTCTCTCCGTGAGTTGCAAACTTGGTATCAGAGGGATGGAAGCTTAAAAAACTTCCCCTTATTTCTCTTGATGATCTAGAGGTGTTCATGATTTGTTCATGAAGGTATTGGCATGATTTGTTCACGCTGTCTTGCATATGGTTGGAGATAGTATGCTCTGTGGTTGCCCTTCTAGGGATCTTCCACATCAAAAATCTTATACCAGAACTTGTGGCATAATTCTTTGTGAAAATAACGGAGTTGTGGCCTTTGAAGCGGCTAGGTGTGTGGCTGTGGGTATATGCTCAGGTTTTCACAAGAATTAAGCAACAGTTGTATCATTTCGTGTGATAGCAAGTCACCTAAACACCAAAGGAGATTCCTGAGAAATAAGGCCTCTTACATCTATGGCAAACTCCCAACCTGTTACTCGTTCATCTTCTTTCTCTTATCCCCGAAATTCCTACAGTTCCCCTTCTTCCGCAAAAAACTCTGATTTGCTTTATAAAGTCAATTACCTTACTGAAGATAGTCGCATCCCAGTCACCGACCTTCCCCTGCTCAATCCTTATAAAGCTTTCACCAAGAAACATCATCCTGTTTCTCGAGTTTTCCGACAAGCCCTTACTCTCAGCAAGACGCTCGCTACAAAAGAACTTGTCTTAGCCTCAAAGCTAGAACAAGTACCAATTCCTACTACAGAAGCAGAGCAGATTTTCCCTATAAGACTGGATGAGGCACTACCTGGGCAGTGGAAGTCCCATGGTTATTCCTACATCCATTTTGGAGCTGTGAGAATGGCCCTTACTTTGCATGCAAGAAAAGGCCTCCCAGTAGTGGCGCGATTAGCCCTCCTGGACACAAGGTTTCAGCAATACAGTCATGCCTGCATCGCGACTATCCAGACTACCTTGAATGCTGGCACTGTATTTATAACTTTATTCCCGAACTTCAACTTGAGGCTTGATGATCCACATATCTACAATAACCTTAATGTTCAACTTCAAATTGTTGGAGAACCCCAAGTTGCGGGAACATATGCTGCGACGCTTCACTATCAAATGGCTTATCGGGTCCAAAATCATTCATTCGACTTAAGTCTTCCTCAAGACACCGACGAAGCCCTATACTTGGAAATTGATGCTTGCTCGGGCTCTTCTTGCGTTCATATTCCAAAGCAGCTTCCAAAAGATGAGCTCATTAAACTCCTTCCAGAATCTTGGGTAACACACTATGAGAAGGTACGACGCAATAACCAACTGATTCATTCTATAAAGCCTTCATTCATAAGAAAAAAGGACGGCGCAGTAGAAATTGTGTTTAACAACGAGGACCCCTCCTCTAGCACGTCCCCCATTTTCGCTTCAGAAATAAACATGATCGAAGAACAAGATTTTGGGCTTGGTGCGCCCATACTTTCTTTTACTGCTGACGGGTTACCTATCCATCAATTCAAAGATGAAGAAGGACATCAATACTTTGACATATGCTCCTGTGCAAAATGCAAAGTAGACTATGATGATGATTCCGAGCTTGATGATCTGCCAAAACGGCGGAGAAACAAAAAGAAGTCGACGCAACAGCTGCTTAAAGAACGCTATGAAAAGGGAGATCCAAAAGTTGGATTACTTGGTGAACCATCTGGCAAATTTGACTACTATGTCCTTTATTCTAAGGAACCAGAAATCAATATGCTCCAGCCACCATCCTATCATGATGAATTTCCCCCCATGGAGTTCGATGAAGACAGGATTTCTCATACTTGGAAGATAAAGAACCCAACTACAAAAAATCCTGATGGGTCAACGAAGCATGTCTCTCATGCAGAGGCTACGCTGAACTGGCAGTCTGAAAATGCCATAGCACAAAACAAAGTTTTGAAACAAATAGCAGCTAGCCAACAAACAATCGAGAAAAAGCTCGATCTCGGGTTTTCGACACTCACTGGCATTACAATGCAACTTCAGGATGAGATAACGGCTGTACATCAAGAACTACTTCAACTGGTTTAGGTGACTTGCTATCACACGGAATGATACAACTGTTGCTTAATTCTTGTGAAAACCTGAGCATATACCCACAGCCGCACACCTAGCAGCTTCAAAGGCCACAACTCCGTTATTTTCACAAAGAATTATGCCACAAGTTCTGGTATAAGATTTTTGATGTGGAAGATCCCTAGAAGGGCAACCATAGAGCATACTATCTCCAACCATATGCAAGCCAGCATGAACAAATCATGCCAATACCTTTATGAACAAATCATGAACACCTCTGGATCATCAAGAGAAATAAGGGGAAGTTTTTCTTGATGTACAGCTAGCCAACAAGTTGTACTAACCAGTTGAAGTAATTCTTGATGTACAGCCGTTATCTCATCCTGAAGTTGTATTGTGATGCCAGTGAGTGTCGAAAACCCGAGATCGAGCTTTTTCTCGATTGTTTGTTGGCTAGCTGTTATTTGTTTCAAAACTTTGTTTTGTGCTATGGCATTTTCAGACTTCCAGTTCAGCGTAGCCTCTGCATGAGAGACATGCTTCGTTGACCCATCAGGATTTTTTGTAGTTGGGTTCTTTATCTTCCAAGTATGAGAAATCCTGTCTTCATCGAACTCCATGGGGGGAAATTCATCATGATAGGATGTTGGCTGGAGCATATTGATTTTTGGTTCCTTAGAATAAAGGACATAGTAGTCAAATTTGCCAGATGGTTCACCAAGTAATCCAACTTTTGGATCTCCCTTTTCATAGCGTTCTTTAAGCAGCTGTTGCGTCGACTTCTTTTTGTTTCTCCGCCGTTTTGGCAGATCATCAAGCTCGGAATCATCATCATAGTCTACTTTGCATTTTGCACAGGAGCATATGTCAAAGTATTGATGTCCTTCTTCATCTTTGAATTGATGGATAGGTAACCCGTCAGCAGTAAAAGAAAGTATGGGCGCACCAAGCCCAAAATCTTGTTCTTCGATCATGTTTATTTCTGAAGCAAAAATGGGGGACGTGCTAGAGGAGGGGTCCTCGTTGTTAAACACAATTTCTACTGCGCCGTCCTTTTTTCTTATGAATGAAGGCTTTATAGAATGAATCGGTTGGTTATTGCGTCGTACCTTCTCATAGTGTGTTACCCAAGATTCTGGAAGGAGTTTAATGAGCTCATCTTTTGGAAGCTGCTTTGGAACATGAACGCAAGAAGAGCCCAAGCGGGCATCAATTTCCAAGTATAGGGCTTCGTCGGTGTCTTGAGGAAGACTTAAGTCGAATGAATGATTTTGGACCCGATAAGCCATTTGATAGTGAAGCGTCGCAGCATATGTTCCCGCAACTTGGGGTGCTCCAACAATTTGAAGTTGAACATTAAGGTTATTGTAGATATGTGGATCATCAAGCCTCAAGTTGAAGTTCGAGAATAAAGTTATAAATACAGTGCCAGCATTCAAGGTAGTCTGGATAGTCGCGATGCAGGCATGACTGTATTGCTGAAACCTTGTGTCCAGGAGGGCTAATCGCGCCACTACTGGGAGGCCTTTTCTTGCATGCAAAGTAAGGGCCATTCTCACAGCTCCAAAATGGATGTGGGAATAACCATGGGACTTCCACTGCCCAGGTAGTGCCTCATCCAGTCTTATAGGGAAAATCTGCTCTGCTTCTGTAGCAGGAATTGGTACTTGTTCTAGCTTTGAGGCTAAGACAAGTTCTTTTGCAGCGAGCGTCTTGCTGGGAGTAAGGGCTTGTCGGAAAACTCGAGAAACAGGATGATGTTTCTTGGTGAAAGCTTTATAAGGATTGAGCAGGGGAAGGTCGGTGACTGGGATGCGACTATCTTCAGTAAGGTAATCGACTTTATAAAGCAAATCAGAGTTTTTTGCGGAAGAAGGGGAACTGTAGGAATTTCGGGGATAAGAGAAAGAAGATGAGCGAGTAACAGGTTGGGAGTTTGCCATAGATGTAAGAGGCCTTATTTCTCAGGAATCTCCTTTGGTGTTTAGGTGACTTGCTATCACACGGAATGATACAACTGTTGCTTAATTCTTGTGAAAACCTGAGCATATACCCACAGCCGCACACCTAGCAGCTTCAAAGGCCACAACTCTGTTATTTTCACAAAGAATTATGCCACAAGTTCTGGTATAAGATTTCTGATGTGGAAGATCCCTAGAAGGGCAAACACAGAGCATACTATCTCCAACCATATGCAAGCCAGCATGAACAAATCATGCCAATACCTTCATGAACAAATCATGAACACCTCTGGATCATCAAGAGAAATAAGGAGAAGTTTTTTAAGCTTCCATCCCTCTGATACAAATCATGCTCACCGCACCAGAAAGGATGAAAGAAGGGAATCTTATCTTTAGCGTCCTTTAGCGTCTGATGTAAAATAAAGTTATGTATAAAGTATGATGTGACATAAAGTTATTCCGGTGTGTCGTAGAAGTCAAGAAAGGAATAACTTGTATTGTAAGAAAGGAATATTCTTAGAATATCCTTAGTGTGTGATGTAAGTTATCCCCTTAATGATTCCTTGCTATCAATGCAAACTCAAGTCACTGCTCTTGAAAAGGAGATGAGCAGAGGATTTGCTGAAATTCAACATAACACTGATCAACTAAAACATCTATTTCAAATTGGTGGGAAAGCCTTAGACCACACTATCATACGTGTTGGTGAAGTGATGAATCAATGCATAACTCTAGCAAACAATCAGATTTTTCTTGAGAAGAAAGGCCAAGAAAATGTTATGAAGGTATGTGAGGAAGTTGACACCTTTAAAGATGACACAATAAGCTCTCTCTGTGTAGAAATCGGAAAGAGGGAAACTCTAGTAAAAGAACATGTAGCCAAACTTGTAGATGAATTCACTAAAAATGCTCATGCTCTTTGGACTGAAAAGTTAACAGGAATCAACAAGGATGTGCTTGCCCAAATCCAGTCTGCCAAATTTCATATATATGATACAGCAGTCTGGATGCACAATCAGATATTTCCAGAGTTTCAAGAAGATCCAAATATTATTCCTTGTCACCTCAATCCTCTTGATGAAACTCAGTCTGCTCAATCTACTCAGATGCATGTTCCTGCTCCTATACCTACATTCTCTCCTACACCTTCTGATGAGACTATTCCTCCAGATTCTTACACTCAAGTGTGGGATGATATTATTCCCCAGGACTTACCTGAAGTTCACATTCCTAAGAAAAGAAAATATGGTGAAGGTCCCTCTGCCTCTAAATCAGTTCCTAATCCAGAGACAGAGAAGAGGAAAGCCCAAGAATATGCTGAAATCTGGAGCCCCGCTTCCAAGACATTGATTTTAGGTACTTTGAAGCTGGTAATGGACTACAATGAAAGCAGATCTACCCATTACAGCTCTACAGAATGGGACCTATATGAGAAATCCATGACAAAGAGAAGGATCTATGACAAAGAGTATGGCAGAAATAATCCCAAGGCACCCCCAAGACCACCTAAGTACTACCCAAAGCCATTCAGCTATTTCAGGAGGCAACAAGAGAAGTCTGAAAAGCTACATCATCAACAACATCAGAGTTAGGACTGTATTTTTGGATATTGAGAATATGGATTGAAAGAATGTAGACTTGAAATCTGAAACTATTCTGATTATATAAACTCTAGTTTTGATAATTATGTGTCTATCTTCATTTCTTGCATTTCTTTGTATTCTTAACTTTTCATCTCCAGTTTTTTTTATTGTGATATAATTCACCTTAGTGTAGAGTGTTCTGACTTCTACAAATAGGTGGAGATTATTAGGGAATTGCATCCGCAATAACCCAGATTTGCATGAAGTCACCCTTGAACTAAGATGAATTAAGTTGTATTTGATCCTCTATTTTAGTTATGTGTTTGCAGGACTTTATTGCTAAGTGTACACCAATGTCAGTCTGTAGTGGGTCATAAACACAGGACCATACAATATAATTCCTCATTATGTGATCTAAGGTGTTGACTCATGTGTAGCCTCTCTATTGGGATACCATTTATTTTCAAGCACTTGGATCAAGAGATGAGATATTGGTGTTGAGCTTAGTCAGAAGAAAAGTTTTCTTAAAACAGAAATTCTCTAAGTCCTTTTCTCGAGTAGTCTTTTAGTTCTCGAGAAATAGAAGTTTAGTTCTCGAGTAGTATTTTTGAGAGTTCTCGAGTAGTCGGGAACATTATTCGAGTATTATACTTAGTTCTCGAGTAGTCCCTTAGTTCTCGAGAAACTAAGTTTAGTTCTCGAGTAGACTCCTTCTCTACTTCTCGAGTAATGATTTGTTATATCAGAAAAATTTTTAAGTGTATTTCTCGAGAACAACTCTTAGTTCTCGAGAAATGTTATTCCTAGTTCTCGAGAAACTTTTCTTCTCTCGATAAATCAATTCTCGTTCTCGAGTAATCCGTTTCTTTGTTCTCGGGAAATTCAGACAGTACTCGAGTACTCAACAATAAAAGTGTTGAGATCGTTGAGTGCTAAGACCTGACTCAACGCCATTGGCTGTCTTTTTTCGAGAAGCAATTCTTAGTTCTCGAGTAGTATTCTTCTTTCTCGAGAACTGAAGTTCCGTTTAGCAGAAATGTTGTCTCGAGTAATACTTTGTCTTCTTCTCGAGTAATAAACATTACTTCTCGAGAAACGTAAGTCATTTTCTGCAAAAAATTTTGTTAAGTCCAGAATGACGGGATTTTTGAATCACTTGATGTGACTGATCCACGTGTACGTCATTAAGACTAATTATGACTGTTAGAGAGATCCTATATAAAGTCATGTCAATCGACTAACCCTAATACCAAGAATACGAAAGATTTACACGCCGTCGTATATTTATCTCAAGTCGCTGAATCCTCTCTGTCTTTCCAAAACGAGACCCGTCGCCACCGCCGATCTTCATCATGCAAGAGTTAGGGTTTCCGATTCAAAGGATTCAGACAAAGATTGATTTCCTGATCGTGATAGTTTCTCTTTCTCCATCAACGTTCAAAAGAAAATCTTCAGATCTAGTTCTAGCCGTGAGTTCTTCTTCAACAAATCTGATAAAGCCGCAACTCTCAAAGAAGAAGATCCAGCCAGAACATCTCAAGATTCGAAGATCATTTGTTTGTATTTTCAATTTTTGATTATCAATTCTTGTAGGAGATTTTTCTCCGAGTTGTAGGAAGTTTTATCTTCCGAGTGTAGATCCATTTGGATCGAGATTGTAGGAACTTGATTCCGAGACGTAGGATTGGTTTTCAATCCGAGATAGTGGAGTAGCCGAGTCTATTGGTTTACTAGATCGAAGATCATTTGTTTGTATTTTAGGGTTTAGGGTTTAGGGAGTAGCCAGAACATCTCAAGATTCGAAGATCATTTGTTTGTATTTTCAATTTTTGATTATCAATTCTTGTAGGAGATTTTTCTCCGAGTTGTAGGAAGTTTTATCTTCCGAGTGTAGATCCATTTGGATCGAGATTGTAGGAACTTGATTCCGAGACGTAGGATTGGTTTTCAATCCGAGATAGTGGAGTAGCCGAGTCTATTGGTTTACTAGATCGGTGATGGAAAGTGGGCGTACCCAAGGTTGGGGAATCACTATAAATCTTTTGTCATTTGTGATTGCTTGGTTGATTTGTGTGTAAGATCGCAATTTTTTTATTCTACAAATAGACGCACAACTCACCAATTCACCCCCCCCCCCCCTCTAGGTGATTTAGGTAGACAATTGAACTCTTTGATTTTCCTCTGCAATAGTGCATTAGAACGGAATGTTTAGGTTGAGGGTTTCTTCTTTATATATTTGTTTTACTTTATACTTACTTGATTAGTTGTTAAATTGAACATTATACTTGCACGAAAAAATAACTAGCAATTAGAAGCATTGATCTCATCTTTTTGAAGTTAAGGGTTACTCTCTTCAATTATATCTCCTTTTGTATTTTGGTATTATATATTCAAGGTGTGCTTTGAGATATTTGTCAACCAGTGACTAAGTAAAGCATGATAGTCTCTGTGATGAATGCTTATAAGGATACTTTGTAGTATTGACTGGTAGAGGGTAAACAGAGTATATAGCCTTGTGTTTGTTAATCTTGCAAATTTATAATGTTATTTTCTAAATTGATATAGAAATGAAAATGGAGGGTCAAAAAAAAGAAAACAAATGTCATTGCTTCTGTTTCAAAAGAAAATAAAATCTAAAGAGTCGACAATTTTATGTGGCAAACATAGAATTTATATTCCCAACATGAATGATCATTACATACCTCGAGTAAGATCAAGACGATTTGTTGAAGACTACACAAATTTGCATCATTATCGAGTCCAACTCTTCTTAAAAGTCGTTGATCTACAACTATAAGAGCTTAACAATCGGTTTGATGAGATGAACATGAAGTTGTTTCATTGTATGACTTGCTTAAGGCCCTGTTTGGAATGAGTTTTCAGAAAGGAAGAATGGTGACAAAAGAAATGTAAGAAAATGAGAATTTGACAAATGTATATTAGAAAAGATGATCAGTTTAGGTAAACACCTTTTGCAATGATTTTCAGAAAGGAGAAGCATCTTTCCAACTATTTGGCAAAATTTTCGTTCCGGTGACTTTTTTAATTGAAAATGTGTACCCAGGTAGTCGTGGGCAAAAAGCCTGAGCTTGGAAAGCCCGCCCGGGCCGGCAAAAGCCCGACGAGGCCCCGCCCAGGAAAAGCTTGGCCCGAGCCAAGGCCGGGCTTAGAGGCCATACTGGGCCCCCCATTTTAGCCGGTTGCCCTGCCTGGTGCCTGGCCAGGGTCGGGCTAAGCCCGAGCGCTGGGCTAGCCTGATCCAGGCACCCGGGCTAAGCTAGAATCCCGCCAAGGCGAGATTTTAATCCCACCTAATCATAGGCGGGATTTTAATCCCGCCTACTTAGGGGTGATTAAAATCCCGCCTTTGGTATTCAGGCCGGCTCAGGCCCGGCTCGGGCCCGACCTGAACGGCCTTATCAGGCCCGCTCTTTGAGAGGGAGCCTGAGCCCGGCCCAACTCAAACTAAGCCCGGGCCGAGCTCGGTTGGCAAAAAGCTCGGGCCGACCGGCCCTCCCCAAGCCCGGCTCAGTCGGGCTTTTTGGACACGACAATGCCCAGGCAGAAAAATGCGGACCCGGAAAAAGATAGGCACCCGGGCGAAAAATACTCGCATGGGCGAACAATGCGGGCCTGCTAGAAAATGCACGCCCGATCGAAAATCAAAGCCTGATCAAAAAATGCTCTCCAGACGAAAAAATGTGCGTCCAAGAAGAAAAACGAGTGCCCGGGAGGAAAATGCGTGTCCGAGTGAAAAAAATCGCGCCCGAGCGAAAAAAGCGCGCTCGGGCAAAAAATGCGCGCCCGGGCAAAAATTGCGCACTCGGGGGGCAATATGCGCGACCGGGAAGAAAAATGTGGGCTCGGGCGAAAAAATGAGCGTCCGAGCAAAAAATACGCGCTCAGGCGAAAAAATGTGAGATCACGCGAAAAATGCGATCCCAAGCAAACAATACACGGCGGGGCATAAAATACACAACGGGGCGGATAAGTGCATGCCTGAGTAAAAAATGCGCGCTTGCGCAGAAAATGCGCGCTCATGCAGAAAATGCGCGCCCGGGCAAAAAATGCGCGCCCAGACAAAAAAATGGGCACCCGACCGAAAAAATCCCCTCAACCATAAAATGCACATCCGAGCGAAAAAAGTGCGACCAAGCACGCATGCGAAAAATGCATGCCCAAGAGAAAAAGCGCGCTCATGTGCGCGGGTGAAAAATGCACGTCGGGGCACGATCGAAAAATGTACACCCGAGCAAAAAATGAGCGCCCGGGCGAAAAATAGTCCCCGAGCGAAAAGTGCACTACTGAGTAAAAAACGCGCGTCCAGGAGAAAAAAAAACGCGCCATTGAGGAAAATGTGTGTCCAAGCAATAGACAATCAAATCAATTTCTTAGGTGGGTTGGCGTTTTTCAAAAAACGAAAAGGAGCTAAAAAGCTCTCCCAAACAGGCCCTAAATCTCATTAACTAGTTTTATTGTTTTGACAAGGAAAAAGTGTTAAAGACTTGCGAAGTTATATCATGATGATTTTTACCTCGATAACTTCATTGCCGACATGAGAAGCGATGATAGATTTTCTGATTTGAAGGATCTTGATCATCTCTCTACGAAATATGTTGAAACCGAGAAACATATTGCTTATCAAACAATCTATAGGTTTTTGAAATTTGTATTGATTCTTCCAACGACTATTATAAGTGTGAAAAGAATATTTTCAGACATTAACTATGACATGAACAAGTTACACAATAATATGAGCGATCAAATGTTGAAAGTCTATCTATTTACTTTTAATGCGAGACACACAATTTTGGAAGTCCATGATAATGATGTTATCAATAGTTTTCAAGAAATGAAAACTCGTCGTGAACGTGTAATTTTTTTGATTAATTTTTGTATTTTCCAACTTAATTAATTGAATGTAATTTTCAATGATTTTAAAATATCAACAATTTAACATTAGCTTGTTATTTTATTTTGAAAAAAAAATTATGCCTCCATTACAAAATTTTTGTATCTGCCACTGTCTGCCTTCGATGTAATAACCCAATTTTTAAATTATATGTTATAATTATAATAATAATTATGATAAAAAAAACCTGATTTCCCCCCTCCTATTCCAAACCGAGCCAGCCTCCGTTTTTTTTATTTTACTCGTCGGTCTAAGGCAAGCCCGTCTCTCGTATCTATCACGGCTCCAACACGCGCCGATCCCGTCTCCTGCTCCCGATTCCGACGCCGCCTCTGATCGTCTAGGGTTTTCTTGGATCTGCCTCTCCTTGGATTTTTGAGTGTGATTTCGGTCTCTTTGGGAAGCCCTCTCCGATTTAGAGTTTTCCCCTAGCCGAGCGCCGCCAAGTCTCCGTCTCCGTGTGGTGTCTCTTCCCCCCCCCCCCCCCAATTTTGAAGGAGATTCGCTTGAAGACTGTGGTCTCTTTTGGAAGCCCTCTCCGATTTAGAGTTTTCCCCTAGCCGAGCGCCACCAAGTCTCCATCTCCGCGTGATGTCTCCTCTCCCCCCACTTTTGAGGGAGGTTCTCTTGAGGAGTTCCAACTTTGCTAGTGCCAATTGACCGCCTCCGTCAACTTCAGCTTCTCTAAGGCAAGTAGAGATCTCTCTTTCTTGCAAACATTGAGTTTAATTTCTTGTATCTGTCCTTTGATTACATGTCTGCATCCCTACATATAATTGATCTGTCAAATGATTTTAATTCATGAGCAACAAACTAGATAAATTAATAGTGTAGGATTTAGACTATTGGAATTGACATTCGTTTAGTGTAATGAGGTAATTACAATTGGATTCTCACCTTGATAAATTTCGTCTCTTTTGATGAATAATTTGAGGACCAGTAAGTTTGAGCACGAGCATTAATAGATTTGAATGATCATTGTTAACGCTCATGACTAGTGATTTAATGATTGTTAGGTTATATCACACTCGTACTGTACATACATTTGAATTGAAAGATAATAATTGTAACGAAATATTGAATAACAAATATATGTTTGATTTTTCCATATCATGCTCGGTAGTGAACGCATGTTTTCTTGGAAGATAACTGTGCCCTAGAATTTGTTTAACCTAGACGAGTACTCGATATCTCCGATCTGACAAATGTCAACTTACCGCTACTAAATACTCGATAAATCTTCTTGATATTATGACCTTAACCTCTCGAACCCGCGAGACTTAAACTCACTGTTTGATTCCTTCTGCGTCATCGAATCTGTTTTTGTATGTCTGTCTAAGTAAAACCTATTCTTGATCTGATCATTCACTTTAAGTATTTTCGTTTCTGTTAATAATCACTACAATATGAATCATGCAACTCATAATATCATAAGCAAACATTAAAACGTGTTGAGGTCACTTGAGTTATAGCCTTCACGGCACCAGTTGGGACCCACTAAGACTCCTTGAGCCAGGCCTGGACCGTGACGAGGATCACGACAAGCAGGAAGTTTTCTGATAAGACTTGTATCTGGACTAAGTGTGAACCATGCGCACCACTTAAATTGCCAACACACTTCATTGATTGTTGTTTATGGTATTACTTGTTTCTATTATGTGTTATACTCCGGAGTAGTCTATAAACTAACTTATTTTGTTTAGCTCTTTTATTTGTTTGTCATTGAATAGTTTTACTTTATGAGAAACCGGTATACTCCTACATTTTTGCTTCTATTACTATTCTATATTTTAACTTACTCACTCTGCTTACTTCAATGTTCTTAGGCTTTTCTTTTTTGTTTTGGAATTGTCTTAGAGTTTGTGCAACGCCGCCAAGTCCTCGAGCTCGATCAGCATTAAGTTTCAGGTTCTATGTTTACAATTCATTTACTGTCGAATAATTCTTTTATGTAATAATTGCAATCAGACATTTTCTCTAGTATCATGCACAACTGCTAGGCTATTTAAATATTTTATATATTTAAATTTAAAAGTAATGCATTTGCATCCACTTGGGAATCATAATTGCATGAAAACTGTAATAGTACCCAAAAAAATATGTATTTTACAAAAATGCATGTGCACTTAAAATTTTCACTGTTTTAAACTCTAATAGCTTGCGCAATAAAATCAAACTATTTTTCTCCAAATTAACTATTTTAAAACTATTTTCAGCATTCTCTGCATCCGCCTTGGCAGACATAGTTTTATTTTCGCTCATACCTGTGACATCACGGCCCGCCCGAAACACTGATTTTCGTTGAGACGGGTCATGACATTCAGTCATCTCAAAATCCGAACTACCAACGAGCCAGAGTCTCTTCCAACAATTAAAACAAAAAAATTAACTAGTGATATATATGACAAGATTTTATCTGCCCATACATAACTACAAATGTAGATTATGTAAAGCAAGCTATTCGAATCAACTGGAAAACATTTTTCAGTTAATTTAATTTTTTCTCAAAAACAATTGAAAAAGTAGCATTATCATATATTTTTCTTACTTTCTAGATAATATTTAATTGTTCATTACAGGTTTAGATAACTGTGCCATTTTCTGAATGTGGTAGCAGTATGTTACCGGAAAATAATGACATTTTCTTATATACAAAACATTTATATAAGTTTGGTACTTTACAAATTAAATTTTAGCGGGCACTATAAGCGTGATTTATACTTGGGGCGTGCAGGGTTTCAGTGCAGTGGTCCAAAAGCAGCCTCCTACAGTGGAGAAATTTTTGGGTCCGGGCCGTTCCGATTTTGACACGTGGCGAGTTATTATTTTATTGCGCTCTTCTTGGATCGCAAGATATACAAAAATAATCGCATGAGAAACCTAAATAATCGCAAGATATACAAAAATGATCGCAATATATACACAACTAATCGCAAGATATATGAAAAAGATCGCAAGAAAGATAAAATTGAGCGTATATTTTGCGATCAATTTTGTATACAAAATAATCGCAATAAAATAATTTTGGATTGTCCCAATTTGAATCCAAAATTATTTTATTGCGATCATTTTGTATACAAAATTGATCGCAAAATTGAACGTATATCTTTGATCGTAAGATATATAAAAGAGATCGCAGGAGAAACCTAAATAATCGCAAGATATACAAATATGATCGCAATATATACACAACTGATCGCAAGAAAAATAAAATTGAACGTATATCTTGCGATCAGTTTTGTATACAAAATGATCGCAATAAAATAATTTTGGATTGTCCCAGTTTGAATCCAAAATTATTTATCTTGCGATCTTTTTCGTATATCTTGCGATCAGTTTTGTATATATTGCGATCATTTTTGTATATCTTGCGATCAAAGAAAAGCGCAGAAAGATAATAAATAACTCGCCACGTGTCAAAATCGAAACGGCCCCGTCTCCAACTCTGGAGACGGGGCCCGGACCCAAAAATTTCTTCCTACGGTGCCATTTCAGTTTGGCCCTAAACCGCACAGAAATACATTGCTCGCATGCCTATTTGTATTGTCACTGTTATTTACCATGACCTCCCTACGGTGCCATTGCTTGCACCACTTAACTTTTAAAATTACAATTACCTCCCCTCAATATTTATATTTCATAACATTCATGAAAAAGACCCCTCAACATTTACCAAAAGTCATAATTACACAAATTTCGAGGGGAGGTCCCGGTAAATAATTCTCTCTCTATATATATTGGTTTCAAGAGTATACACTCGAGCTAAAACAGGGAAAAAAATAACGCGAGTACAGTTTTTTGGGATTTTGAGCCCCAAATGTTTCTCATTTCAAAAAGTGATCATGTTGTAGATCTCATCGATATTTACAATTTTAATGTTGATCATTTTTTAATTTAAAGCCGTCCAGGTCTCCAATTTGGGCCCCGAAAAAAGTCACGCTCGCAACGAATCACCCATTCAGACTTTTGACATGACTTTTTTCGGGGCCCAAATTGGGGGCCTAAACGGTTTCAAATCAAAAAGTGATTAACATAAAAGTTATAGGTTTTGATGAGATTTACAACTTTCTTGTTAACCACTTTTTCAAAAGAGATACATTTGGAGCCCAAAATACCAAAATACACGATTCGCGATATAATATTTCATTTTAGCTTTTATATATATATAGAAATAATTACCCAAACCTCCCCTGTAAACTAGCATAATTAGTGAGAGCACTCCTCTTATTTTCGAAATTACAAAAAACTCCCCTTAAGTTTTCATTTCATTACCAAAACCTCCCCTGGTCATTTCATTTCATTGCATCCATGAAGAAAAATACCCCCCCTGGACACTGTTTACCGAGGGAGGTGTTTTTGTGCATGAATGTTATGAAATTAAAACTTCAGGGGAGGTTTTTGTAATGAAATGAAAACTTTAGGGAAAGTTTTTGTAATTTCGAAAATAAGATGGGTGCTGTCAGTAATTTAGCAAAGTTAGAGGGGAGGTCCCGGTAAATGGCCCTATATATATATATATATATATATATATATATATATATATATATATATATATATATATTAAGGAAGTATGATAACTTCCCCTACATTTTTTTTAGAAACCAGTACGAGAAGAACAAGGAAGAAAATTGAAAGCTAAAATAAGATTAAACCCTAAATTAGGAGTTACGACACTACCCAAATTTTGGAGAGGGGCTAACTTTGCATACCTCTGTATCAATGCCACAATCCATGAGTGTTAAAATCCAGGCCCTCTGTTGCTCGGAGAGCCTATCTCTAGGGCCTTTCACCTCCACCAGCTTGGCCTCACCTCCTTCCATATCATTCCCGTGAAACCGCCAAAGTAAAAGGTCAGGCATTCCGCTAGACCAACTTCTGTAGTCCGCCGCTAGATGCCTGCAGAGCAAAGCTAAGGACCGCCCTCCGATGCATGAAACTGCTGCTCGAAGGTCGGAGAGCGAAAATCTGTCCCAGCTAACCCCATGGCAAGACGTTCCCTCGTGCAATTGCCACGAAGTGATCAAAATTTCCTCAGCCATGCCTTCATGGATCTTCTCTAGTTGCGAATCTATCTCCGTCTTTCTGACCACATAGAAATCATCTGTGAGGAGATCCAGCGGAGCTACCTGAAACAGCATGCAAATAAAGAGGCTGAGAATATATGCCGATGTTTGATGGCTTTGAAATTTTAGATTTTGTTGAGAATAATCCCACATCGAGAAACTAACATTAATCTTCTGCAGTTAATTTATATCTCGAGCCTATCCACTACTAACCGTTGGACGCTCAAATTTCTAAGCTGAGATTTGTAATCTGGAACATTTCTACGAACAAGTGTAGGACACAAACTATAGCATACATAAATGCAAAAAGGATACTAATTTCGTTTTAAACGTGCTCATGTAAACAGTTCCATAAATATATTTAGATTCATAGTCACGCGATAAGTACAAGATACAGCTTTGTGTAATAACATATGGAGAACCAAAGCACCTTGGTTCATATGATAACCTAAGTGCTAAATGCATGACAATCTGTAGCAATGTTATTATAGAAATGGTTCAAGTTTATGGAAATGTTCAACATTGGTGGTAGTACCAGCATTGAAATTTCCTCTTTTTTTCAGCAGTTGCAGAAAAGTTTTTCCATCAAGGAATTCATTGACCGGATTTTGTGGGCGCGTGCATTTGTGTGAGAGAGAAAGGAGGGAGGGGGTGGGGAGAGAGATTAATAGGGAGAATGAAGTGTGTCGATTTACGTAGTTTAGATGTATTGAGTTAGACGCCAGAATAAAAAAGAACGCAAATGTAAGCATAAGTGACAATATTTTCATTCTCTGCCGTAGGGAGCGCCCCAATTCCCTGAAAACGCTGTTTTTCAAAAAATTGTAAACATTTTTTCTTGTTGGAATCGCCTACATTAAGAATCACTGATCCCTGAAAACGCTGTTTTATGACAGATTCCAACCGTAGGGAGCGCCCCAATTCCCCCTAATGGACTAAAGGGCACTCTTCTTTAATTAATCAATAATGAAATTCAAATCTCTATATGGAATCAAAGCCCCAATTTCCGCTCAGGCACGCCGTTCAGTCCCGACCCCGCCTCTGCCCGTGTATATCTTCTCCCGTCCGCAACCTTGTGTCAAGTTCCTTTAAAAGGAAAAATGTAAAAAAAAAACCTTTGTAAGGCCCATCTTAGGATCATTTCTCTCGTCTTTTTTAGTCTCATATCTTAGGATAAGACTTTCTTCCCCTCTCCCTTTCCCATATAATTGTATAAATACATGTATTTAGGTGATTTTTTTCAAGTGAAAATCGAGGAATATTTCAAACCTGCATTTTCTACATGGTATCGGCGCTAATCGATCCTCAATAATTTTCTGATCTTGCAATAGTGTCCCATTACTGTTCTGTGCAGCTAGATTTTTATTAAACTGCAGCTTGGCCTGCAGCTCCTGTCGTTAACCTCCACCACCCCATCCTCCTGTTCCCTTTATACTTTTTTCTCTGGGCCCCGCCGGTCCATCACTCCAGCCGCCTTTTATCTAAACCGCTTGGCTTCCTCTCTTAGCCGCTCTTCTTCTGCCCTTGCCGCGCTACTTATCGCTCGCTGTCATTACTTGTCACTGCTCCTTGCCTTAAAGATGTCTTCCTGCGAGCTTCTCATCGCAAGTTCCTGGCCTGCTTGGCTTATCGCGCGAGCTCATCTAATGGCTTTTTCTAATCAGCAGTCCGCTTGCCCACAAGTGCTCCAACTAGCCTGCATCGGTTCGCTGATCGTCGTGACAGCTTTCTTGTCCGCCTAGCCGCTGATCATCGTGGCTAACTGCCTGCTCACAGCTGTTGACCGCATGTCGCAGGCTCCTGCTTACCGCTATTGTTGGCTGCTCTCATCGAAGCTTCTCATCGCAATTCCTGCTTGTACTTTTTCATCGCGTCGGCTGCTCGCAGCTATTAACCGTAGGGTCTTCTCCAGCTTCCCGCAGCAGCCCGTCCGCTAGTCATTCCCTGCTTGCCGCAGGTCTTTTCCTGCTTTGCTGCAAGTTCTACTTCCCGCAGGGCCCTTCTTGCTTGCCTCCTGTGGGCAGGTCGTAGATTCTGGTCGACAGGTCGCATGGTTCTGCTCGTCGCTTCTAATCACAAGATCTGTCTTTACCCTGCTCCTCTGTTGGCTTCTACTTTGGTTGGATCTTCTCCAATGGTCGATCATGCTACTCTGTTTCGTGTGACTCAACAGTCACCTCCGTCTCACTTTCTACTGCTTCCTCTAGTGGAGGTCATATCTCTTCTCGGGTTCCAATTCCACATAGCAACCAAACTGACATTGATGCCCTGCACACTCAACTCCAGCAACATCAAGAATTGGTCAGCCGATCCTCTGGTTCTGTTGTGTCTATTTCAGATGATGGTATCTCCTGCCTCACTCAAAGCTCATCCTGGATTATGGATTTCGGAGCAACACAACATATTTCCTGGACGAAACCTTCTTAATACTTGGACTATTTGTGCATCCTATGTTCATTATTGTTGTCAATGGGGACACCACCCCAGTGTCTGGATCTGGCGATATTACCCTTACTCCCTCCATCGCTCTTCGCTCGGTTCTTTATGTTCCGTGTCTCCTTTCAATTTCATTTATGTTAGTCATCTCACTCGAGACCTTGATTGTTGTGTTACTTTCTCTTCTAACTCTGTTATCGTGCATGATCGAATGACGTGGAATATAATTGATAAATGACAGTTATCAAATGGGCTCTACATCCTAGACCTCCCCCCAATGACTCTCTCATCTACTAGCTCTATCAAGTGGCATCGGCGTCTTGGGAATGCTCTTCTAATCCTAAGAAAAGCGCTCCCAGATTTGTCCTTCAACGACTTTAAGTGCGAGTCTTGTATCTATGACAAACAACATCGTTCTACTCTTTCACCTAATTGTACTCACATCAATGCTCCCTTTGATTTAGTTCATTCAGATATTTGGGGACCCTATAAAACTGCAAGTGTTTCTAGCTATAGTTACTTAATAACTTTTATTGATGATTACTCTCGTGTGACATAACCCGTGTGTTTGGTGTCTTTGTTATTTAGACTCGCAATTAGTTTTCTACTACTGTTAAAACTCCGTACCGACAATTCCCGTAAATACACAAGTCATGCGTTTACAAATATGTGTGCAGAGTTTGAGATCCATCAAACCTCTTGCGTCTATATTCCCCAGAAAATGGTGTCGCAGAACGCAAGAATCGTCACCTCCTGGAGGTCACCTGCTCTCTTATGTTCCAAATGAATGTTTCCAAACTTTATTGGCATTTCGCGATTTCTATGGCTTGCCACCTTATTAACCGCATTCCCTCCTCCATTCTCAATTTTGCGACTCCCTTCAGCCTTTTTTTTCCCTCCAAAACTCCCTTTCAAGTCACAACTCGTGTACTTGACTGTGTTTGCTATAGTGATAATCTTGGTCCGTCCTTTGATAATTTTGATCCACGTGCCACAAGATATATATTTGTTGGGTACTCTCGCACTCAGAAAGGCTATGTCTGCTACTCTCCCAAGGATCGCAAGATTATTACATCTGCTGATGTTACCTTTCTCGAAGACCAGCCTTACAACTCTCAGCCTAGTGACCCTCCACTATAGCCTCTAATTGCGGGGACTAATGTTACAGTTACTTCTAATCTACCACCACTCCTTCCCACTCCGTTCCCCAATCCACCACCAAAACTACCTTTGCTTCGTGTGTATACTGGCCGTACTCATTCATCTGCCGCATTCCCTCCTCCATTCTCAATTTTGCGACTCCCTTCAGCCTTTTTTTTCCCTCCAAAACTCCCTTTCAAGTCACAACTCGTGTACTTGACTGTGTTTGCTATAGTGATAATCTTGGTCCGTCCTTTGATAATTTTGATCCACGTGCCACAAGATATATATTTGTTGGGTACTCTCGCACTCAGAAAGGCTATGTCTGCTACTCTCCCAAGGATCGCAAGATTATTACATCTGCTGATGTTACCTTTCTCGAAGACCAGCCTTACAACTCTCAGCCTAGTGACCCTCCACTATAGCCTCTAATTGCGGGGACTAATGTTACAGTTACTTCTAATCTACCACCACTCCTTCCCACTCCGTTCCCCAATCCACCACCAAAACTACCTTTGCTTCGTGTGTATACTGGCCGTACTCATTCATCTGCCGCACTCCGAGAGATGCCCTTTACTAATGATATTTTGCGTCTTGCAGATCCGGCAACCGTCTCTATAGCTCACCCGATGAAGAATTATGACTTCTTACACCGCCTCTCTCCGAAACTCCGATAATTCGCAACTTCTTCTTCTTCTATCTCCACACCTAATTCTGTACAAGAAGCTCTCCAGCATCCGGGGTGACGGGCGGACATGGACAAAAAAATGTCTGCTCTTTGGGCAAACTAAACCTGGGACCTATTCCATCTTCCTCCCATCTAGCCCTTTGTGGGTTGTAAGTGGGTATTTGCCATCAAACATAGTCTGGATGAGACAATTCAACGTCTGAAGGCTCGCCTTGTGGCTCGTGTCTTTACTTAATAACAAGGTTTGGATTATGATGAGACCTCTCCGGTGGCCAAACCACCCGAGTTTTAATCTCCCCTACTGTTCATCGTCATTGGAAGTTGCATTAATTGGATGTCAAGAATGTCTTTCTCAATAGCGATTTGCAAGAGATTGTCTATATGCAACAACCTCCCGAGTTTGAGATCACGGGGGATTCTCTTGTATGTCGTCTGAAAAAAATCTCTTTATGGTCTCAAACAGTCTCATCAAAAATGGTTTGATAAATTTAGTCAGGCCGTTCGTGCTTTTGGGTTCACTCAAAGTTCAGCCGACTTCTCTCTATTCACTCATCATTGTCCAACAGGCACAGTGATTCTCTTGGTGTATGCTGATGATAATTACAGGAGATGATCTCACAGGAATACACATGATCAAACATCATCTAGCTCCTATTTTTCTAATTAAGAATCTAGGAAATCTTCTGTATTTTCTTAGTCTCGAGATAGCTCGACATCTTGATGGACTTGTTTTATCTCAACGGAAGTACTGTCTTGACTTACTTCGAGATGTTGGCTACTTTGGATGCAAGCCGACTGACACTCCTATAGATATCAATCGCAGGCTCTGCGCTCATGCCTCAGATTCAGATCTACTACTTCAAAATCCAGATTATTATCGTCATCTTGTGGAAGAGCTAATATATCTCACTATTACGAGACATGATATATCATTTGATGTTGAGGTTGTTAGTCGATGCATGCATGCACCTCGAATCTCTCATCTCCAGGTGGTTGAGTGTATCCTTCGATACTTAATGACTGCTCCTGGATAAGGATTTGTATATAAGCTGATGCAATCTGCGTCGCCTCGTTTTTTATTATTTTTATCGCACGTGTCTTTTATTATTATAGCACACATTTTTGCGCATTTTTGGATTATTGTGCAGCGTCAAGTTGTACCGCGCACGTATTAGAGCTTTTGATGTAATTTTGTTTCACGCAATTTTTGTTTGGCTCGTTGGTGTGACCGGCCAACGAGACCCTAAATGCATAGGTCCGGTAATTTAGGAGATAGGTTAATTTAGGGTAAGCGCTAATAATTAACTATTTCAAAACGAATTAGTGTGATGTCTTTCAATTTCATCAAGTAAGCCCTTTAAAGCCCACCTAACCTAAGCCTATTCACCCCCCCCCCTCACTTGAAACCCTAATCCTGCTCTTATAAAAGAAAACCCCCCTTTACTGTTGAGGTCGGCTGGATTAGAACGAACAGAGAACAAATCGTTCTCTGTTGTCGTTCCCCAGCGCCGGCCCTAACCTCCCGACGGAATCCCCGACGCCTTCCCCTCCCTCGACCGCTAGCAGCGCCGCCCCTGGATGCTCCACCAAGGGCTGGCGAATAACTCCAGTTGTTCCCCTTTCCCCGATGGCGACCTTCGACTACTCCTGCGCCTTCCAGCGCCACTCTACATTGACGATACCGCCCGAGAAGCATCTCTAGCCGCTGAAGAGTACTCCAGAGCCTAGCTAGGGCTCCGTCGACCCACAAGCTTCTTCCTCCGGCAGACTCAGCGACCGTGCGGGCTTGCCTCTTCTCCCGGCCGCCCGTTTCCGTTTCTCAAGTGCTCAACGCCTCCACTGTTTCTGCTGCCTGAGCTCTCCTAGGGCACAACCACACGATCTCAGTCGGTTTCCCTTTCGAGGCATCCCGATTCCAGGCAGTCCAGTTCTTGAGGGCTACACACACAGTTGATGTTGTTTCATCATCTATGGTATACCTCACGATCTTTACGCTCTCAAACCTTAGTTATTTTTATGCTCGGATTTAATTAAATAGTTAATTATTGGAGCTTGCCTGGCTAATCACATTTTCTAATTATCGTTTACTTTCCATTGTCGTGTTGTTTCCTCATGACATTGCTATAATTGTGCGGTAGCATTGCGAGTGTTTGTGACACTTAGATCGTTTTAGTCGTTAAAATAGTCCGCGAAAGTCTCTCGCGCCGCATTTATTTAAAAAGATCGCATTTATTATCCTTCAAAAATACACCCCCTCCCTAGTCTACATCAGTTTGGTATCAGAGGGTTTTGTGATTCGTTCCTATCGCGAATCACGCGATCCAGTTTTCAAAATTGTTTTCAAATAATTCTAAAAAAATGTGATTTAGAAGCGCATATTAAATCTTTGCAGAAAGTCATTGAGTTCGTCACTGTAAAACTCAAGCAGAATTTGAGTGGGTTGTGTACCTCTGTTCATAACCAAAGGCAACAATGCGCACGCAGTACGTTGCTCCTGCATACCTTCCCACTTCATATCACGTAGTGGAACCCGAGGTCAGGTGTTTCGATAGTCCTCAACATCTCGTCAGTTTCACGACGAGCACTTTAGCTCCACCCACGATTACTGTGACGCTCACTTCGGTCGATGAGATTCTTCCCAGCCCCTGCTCCAGGAAGAAAAGTTTCCTCCTATCTTTATCACCCCGACTGATGTCGTGACTCCACGTGTCTCCACTACAACACCCCCTTCAATCGAGGATGTTCTTCCCGAGCCCCTGCTCCAGGAAGATGAGTTTCCTCCTTATCCCTTCCTCTGGATTGACATGGTGTGCCCACTTGCCCCCACTAACTTACATTCTTCAGTCGTCGAGTTGTTTCCTGTGGCCCTCGAGTCACCACCCTATATTGATTTTATTTTTGGTGAGCACGCCTTTTGTTCACGATATTTCCCTTTGGTTTTAAGCACACACATTGAGTCATCACAGCACTACCGTTTGAGTCCTGACACTTCTAGGTTTAGTAGTCTTGAGGGAGTTGAGACGATACTTAGATATTTCACTCCCCATCGGGACACCCGTTTCAAGGGATTTTTATGGAAAATTTTACACGCTAAATTTGGGATCTGTTTAAAATTTTGTGACTCGAGTGGAATTTCATCAGGCGAAATTAGGACGATATTCGATCCAGATCTAGCAGACGTTCATAGGTGTCTATCGGACGAGAGTTTGTTGCGTTATGAGTTACTGATTCCACAGGCTGATTCTACTTGCTTCCTATTCTCCCTACTGCCACATGTTCTCCCCACACACCGCCCCTGTCATTCTCTGAAAGCTATAATAATTACGGTTTATTTAAATATTTGGCATGAAATTTTGACTAATGGATTGCGAGCTTTTGGGATGAGAGCTTACTTGCAGGTTTTGGGTCGCAGCCATGACATCAGCAAGACAGTATGAAGCATCTCTTCGATCGACGCTTGGACTTTGAACTTGCAGGTTACATCGGGTCTCGTCGGGGTCGAGTTCTTTCAATCCCGGGAGAATTGATGCAATCCGCGTCGCCTCGTTTTTTATTATTTTTATCGCACGTGTCTTTTATTATTGTAGCGCACGTTTTTGCGCATTTTTGGATTATTGTGCAGCGTCAAGTTGTATCGCGCACGTATTAGCGTTTTTGATGTAATTTTGTTTCGCGCACGCTTTCGCCCAGTTTTTGTTTGGCTCGTTGGTGTGACCGGCCAACGAGACCCTAAATGCATAGGTCCGGTAATTTAGGAGATAGGTTAATTTAGGGCAAGCGCTAATAATTAACTATTTCAAAACGAATTAATGTGTGATGTCTTTCAATTTCATCAAGTAAGCCCTTTAAAGCCCACCTAACCTAAGCCCATTTACCCCTCCCCCCCCCCCCACTTGATACCCTAATCCTGCTCTTATAAAAGAAAACCCCCCTTTACTTTTGAGCTCGACTGGATTAGAACGAACAGAGAACAAATCGTTCTTTGTTGTCGTTCCCCAGCGCCGACCCTAACCTCCCGACAGAAGCCCCGACGCCTTCCCCTCCCTCGACCGCTAGCAGCGCCACCCTGGATGCTCCACCAAGGGTCGGCGAATAACTCCAGTTGTTCCCATTTCCTTGACGACGACCTCCGACTACTCTTGCGCCTTCCAGCGCCACTCTACATCGACGATACCGCCCGAGAAGCATCTCCAGCCGCCGAAGAGTACTCTAGGGCCTAGCTAGGGCTCCGGCGACCCACCAGCTTTTTCCTCCGGCAGACTCAGCGACCGTGCGGGCTTGCCTCTTCTCCCGGCCGCCCATTTCTGTTTCTCCAATGCTCGACACCTCCACCGTTTTTGCTGCCCGAGCTCTCCTAGGGCACAACCGCACGATCTCAGACGGTTTCCCTTTCCATGCATCTTGATTCCAAGCAGTCCAGTTCTTGAGGGCTACACACACAGTTGATGTTGTTTCCTCGTCTGTGGTATACCACTCGATCTTTACGCTCTCAAACCTTAGTTATTTTTATACTCGGATTTAATTGAATAGTTAATTATTAGAGCTTGCCCGACTAATCTCATTTTCTAATTATCGTTTACTTTCCATTGCCTTGTATGTCCGCCACCAGATTTCTGTACTTGTGGAATTAAGTCTCATGACCTCGTTATAATCGTGCGGTAGCATTGCAAGTGTTTGTGACGCCTAGATCGTTTTAGTCGTTAAAATAGTCCGCGAAAGTCTCTCGCGCCACATTTATTTAAAAAGATCGCATTTATTATCCTTCAAAAATACACCCCCAGCCTAGTCTACATCACAAGCGTTCTTCGTCTCCCTTATCACTTATTGCATATTCAGATGCTGATTATGCTGGGTCTTTGGATGATCGTTGCTCCACATGTAGATGTTGTACATATCTTGGTGGACACCTTATTACATGGCGCAGCAAAAGCAGTCAGTTGTTGCTCGCTCATCTGCTGAAGTCGAATATTGGTCAATGACCTTTGTTATATTTGATCTTATATGGCAGGAAAGTCTTTTAAGTGACCTTGGTGTTAGACTTTCCTCACCGATCATTCTCTATTGTGAGTTGTGACAGCCAAGCAGCTATACATATTGTAAAGAATCCTGGTTTTCACGAACGCACCAAACATATTGAAGCTAACTGACACTTTATTCGGGAGAAGGTTCAACTGAAGAAACTAGAATTGAAACATATTCCTGTTGTTGGGCAAGTTGCTGAAATTCCCAAAAAGACATTACTACGATCATTATATTACCAAGTTCTTATCCAAACTTAGTGTCTACGATTTGTATGCTCCAGCTTGCAGGGGAGTATTAAAGGAAAAAAAAACCTTTGTAAGTCCAAGCTTAGGCCCATTTCTCTCGTCTTTTTTAGTCCCACATCTTAGGATACTTTCTCTCCCTCTCCACTTACCTATATAAATGTACAAATACATGTATTTAGGTGATTTTTTTCAAGCAAAATAAATTAAGGAATATTTCTAACCTGCATTTTTCTACAGTTACAATAAAGCAAGAGCCCGTTTAGTGCATTCTGGTCCTTTCCCCATCCCCTTGTGTGTGGCTTGTAAGGATGGAACCTCAGTCAATTAGACATAAATAATACATTCCTCCACAGAGATCTATAGGAGGTATATATGTCTCTACCTCCTGGTCTACATCACGAAGGATCTAAACGGGAGTTTTGCGGGTTTAAGAAGGCCATGAACGACCTGAAACAATCTCTTAGCATCTAATTTGAAAGGTTTCACAAGGCTATGAAAATATTTTGTTACTGATAGAACAATGCTAATCACACGTTCATCAACCACATGACGGGTTAATTTACTGCTCTCATTGTTTATTATGACGATATTGTTATAACAAAAAATGATATGGATGAGATCCAAACGTGTTTGAAGGACTAACAAGGGAATTTAAGGTGAAAGACATAAAAAACCTTAAGTACTTTCTGGGTATTGAAGTTGCCAAATTTAGGTGTGAGATCTTCATCTCATAGAGAATGTATATCCTTGATTATTCGAGGCATCGAAGATGAGTGGGTGTAGACCTGCTGACACCTCAATTGAAGCCAATCACAAATTAGGAAGAGATGACAAAGAAGTTGTTGCAAACATCACCGAATTTCAAAGGTTGGTGGGGAGGCTTATTCATTTGTCTCACACGTGCAAATATCTTGTATGCAGTTGAAGTTATTAGCCAATACACACATTCATCAAAGACTCACCCATGAAGTGGTATATTGTTCTCACCAAGTGATGTATTGACAATTGAAATATACACAAATGCAGATGGGTTGAATCTATTGACGACTGAAGATCCACTTCTAGCTATTGTTTTGTAACGACCTAAGCCCGACTCCTCACAAGGGAGACCCGGCGGGACCCAGCTAGCGTCGTCGAGATGCAGCCCTATGCAACCCCCAACCCCTCTTTGCGCATGTTTCTCGGCAGCGGCGGATTGTTGAGTTCGGGGATCGAACCTGAGACCTCCTTGATAAGGATCCTTCAAACCACTCCTCATCACCAATTAAGTTGCATATCAATTTGTGACAATGAGTGGTTTGAAGCTTCTTATCAAGGAGGTCTCGGGTTTGAACCCCGGCTTCAATAACCTGTCGCTGCCGAGAAACAGGCGCGAAGAGGGGTTGGAGGTTGCATGGGGTAGCAGCCCGACGACGCCAGCTGGGTCCTGCCGGGACTCCCTTGTGTGGAGTCGGGCATGTGTCGTTACAAAAAAAGTGCACTCCTCATCACCAATTGAGCTGCAGCTCAATTAGTGATGAAGAGTGGTTTGAAGGCTCCTTATCAAGGAGGTCTCGGGTTCGATCCCCAGCCTCAAAAACCCGCCGCTGCCGAGAAACAGGCGCGGAGAGGGGCTGGGGGCTGCACGGGGCTGCAGCCTGACGACGCCAGCTGGATCCCGCCGGGTCTTCCTTGTGTGGATTCGGGCCTGGGTAATTACATGTTCTCAGGTCGGTGAAAACCTGGTTACATGGAAAAGCAAAAAATATATGATAGCCAGATCCAGTGTTAAAGCAGAGTTCAAGGCTATGACTCATGAAATTTGTGATAGTCTGTGGATTCCTCCATCAAGAGTGACCTTAACCTCGAAAAAAAGGACCTATCAAACTATACTGGGGCAATAAGGCAGACACCAGCCTTGCACACAATCCCACTCAATATGATTGCACCAAACAAGCTAAAGTGGTCAGGCATTTTATCAAAGAGAATATAGTGGAAGGAGTTGTAGTACACTGTTTATACTTTCCGACTGACAATTGGTTGATGTTCTCTCTATAGGATTGAGTCTGTGTCTTTGAAAAAATCATGTTTATCCAAACTCTGAAGGATTGAGGTGAAAGTCCTAGGGAACCTTAAGTACTTCTAGGGTACTGAAGTTGCCAGATCTAGGCTTGATACCATCATCTCACAGAGAATGTATATCCTTGATTGTATGAGACATCAGAGATGAGTGGGTATGTACCTATTGACACCTGAATTGAAGACAACCCCAAATTAAGAAGGGATGACAAAGTTGTTGTTGCAGACATCACCGAATTTCAAAGGTTGGTAGGGAGGCTTATTTATTTGTCTCACACACGTACAAATATCTTGCATGCGGTTGGAGACTTTGAGTTATTATCCAATACATGCATTCACCAAAGACTCGCCACTTGGTTGTTGCCCACTGGATCCCATGATACCTCAAATCCTCCCCATGAAGCGGTATACTGTTCTCACCAAGTGATGAATTGACAAATGAAATTTACACAGATGTAGACAGGTTGGATCTATTGACGACTGAAGATCCACTTCTAGCTATTGTTCCTTGGTCGATGGAAACTTGGTCATCTGAAAAAGTAAATCAAGTGCTAGGATTCATGAAATTTGTGAAGGTTTGTGGATTCACTCCACAAACTGAAAAAAGAGACTTGAAAAAAGAGACTTATCAGACTATAATGAGACGACAAGGCAAACAACAGCTTTGCTCACAATCTCATTCAACATGACCACACCAAACATGTTGAAGTGAAAAGACATTTTATCAGAGAAAATAGTCAGGAGTTGTGATTACACCGTTTCGTCCTTCCAACCGACAATTGGATGATGTTCTCACTATAGGAATGACTATTTTTCTTTGGAAAATTCATGGCCAAGTTAGACATGACAACTATTACACGCCTAACTTGAAGGGGAGTGCTAGTATTGAGTGTTATTATATGGATTTTTATTTTTGCCTTTTTTGTTTCTCACCCACTCCGATACGTAAAAGAGTTTTACTCTTTTCAATAAATCAATAATGGAATTCTAATTTCAACAAAATCTTTTTGAAGAATTTCTAGAGGCTTATTAATATAAATGATTTGAAGAAAGCATATGTGAGGTTATGATTTTGTGGCCATAGTCCATAGAGTATTAGAAGATCAACTACATCTATGCAGATTACTTTATTTAGGAGAAATCAAAATATCATTGTTACAGCTTCGAAACTCAAGAATGTTAGGTTGAAGCCTCTGCTTTGCTATAAAAAAAGGGAGTTGGACAAAGCAAATCCCTTCTTGGATGAGCACGAGGTTTAGTCCAGTAGAAACAGGTTGTGTTGCTTGATGCTTCAATTAAAACCATAAGTGTATCATACTGGTATGACGAAGTACGCATTAAAAAGCTAAATCACCCCCTCACTGAAACCCAAGCACCTGGATTCTTTGCTGGGACTGAAACAGGAACTGGGAATCACTCGGACGTTGCTAAAGTTTTAGTCCATGAAGTGTAACTTTCATTCTCGCGCTCTGGAAGAAATGCCATTGTTATAGCCTCATTCTTCCTCATTTCTTTAAACTCACTCCCTACTACTCTGAGTCCCCTCAAGTGATCTATCTTACACTCTGACTTACATTTAGTACGATGGAGATGAGAAGATAGTGAGTGGGTTTAAGATATGGTGTCTCTCTTGTTCCTTCATCTGTGCAGGGTGAGCCTATCATTATTGAGGGCAATGATCTTCATTCCATCATTGAATCAGTCATACCTGATGAGCTTCTTCCTCACCTTCTTCACACCAACCAACGTAGTCAACGAGATAAAAAGATAGATGAACCTCAAGGCTTGACAACTTTATCAAGTCAGCTGTCATCCTTTTATTACTGATTTTCAATGACTTATTAATGAAGAAAAGATAAGATATTGCATCATGCAAAATGAAATGTTTTCTTATATAAAAGGTAAAAAAATAATAATAACCGGAAGAGTAAACATAAACAAGTATGGACAATTTACAAAAGAAAACTTATACATGTAAGCCGTACCAAGGTCTAGAATGAAGAACGCGACTTACATTGCATGAAAATAAATATACAATCGAGAGGCAAGCTCTGCCAAGCACCCGGAGGCTAGGTCCATCAAAACACTCCTCTCCAAAGAGAGTCCTAGGCGGAGACAGATGATCCGCGCGGGAAGGAGGCGGAGGAAAATTCAGCGGCATGGGCGTGTGGGGTGGTCGGACCAAGGAAGACGTATGAATGGGGGTAAAGTTCCTCATCGAGGCAACAGGCTTGCTCCATGGCACGGGAAAGAGTCGTCGGGTTGTGGACCCGAAGGCATGCCCAAAGGTGGGTTGTAGAGATCCAGGAAGTATCCCAGGTAGTGGTCGGGAGATATACTAGGTACGTGTGTAATGGCCTCGATAAACTCTTCAATGGAGGTGGCAACGGTGTCGGACTGGTGCACGTGGCTGAGGCGTTCGAAGGCATTGCTCACCTGGAGCAAAACATAGTGAAGGCGGAGTTCCTCATTCAATGTGGACCAGAAGAAGCCAAGAATCTGTTGGCGCGTCCAACACAACTAATGGAAAGTAGAACCCTCCATATAGATAGTGGTTAGGGGAACCTTTTGGTTGTCGAGGGTGGACTGGAGGTCAAAAAATTGTTTGGCGCGAGCAATCCAACCGAGACGGTTGGTGCCTTTGAACATAGGAATCTCGATTTGACGGAGATGAGCCGAATGGATGTCCATAACGGTGTAAAGAAACCCCATGTAGTCCGGGACGGGCCAGAGTGGTGGCAAAGTGGCCGAAGAGCGATTTACTATCGTGGCCGAGATCTTTCAAAGGAGGAGAGGGAGATCCCCAAGCCGGGCTTTGATTTGATCCATGAGGCAGTGGCGGAGGCGTTCTCATCAGTGTGGAGGGTCATTGAAGAAGTCATGGGAATGGAAGGCATCTGGGCATAGCGGCGAGAAGCATCAGGATGCTTCCAGAGCCGCTAGAAGTATTCTGGAAAGATGCAGGAGCCGTAAGAGGGTTGTCGGGCTGCTGAAGGAGTCGCAAGAGGGCATCCCGACACAGTAAAAGGCGGTGTTGGGCGGCAGGAGGGAAGCGAGGATGAGGAGCCATCGTTGGAAGGATATAGGAGTGTTGGCGGGCAATTGGGGTGCTGCTGAACACGATTGGAGAGGAAGAAGAGCCGACTAGGGGCACAGAGAACCGAAGGCGCACTGGAATCTTGCACTGGAAGAGGGTTGGGGTGCAGATAAGACGAAGTCGACCGAGTAAGAATCGATCTCTGGAATAGGCAAAAATCACTGGGAGTCATGCGAACTCGCCGGTGCAGAAGAAACACCGGGCTCTAGAATCGACGGTTGTCGAGGTCAAAGACGAGGAGAGCGTCGTTGGAGTTGTTTCCTTCAGTAATAGAGAACGTCGTCAACGGTGGCAAGGAGTGTGGTCACTAAGATCCCCGAAGAGGATGTGCGGTATCGAGCGTAGATAGGATTCAAGGAGGAATACGCGAGCGGAAAGAGAGTTCGTGTGATGATTGTCGGTGATCGGGAGGGAAAGCCAGCTTTTGAGGGAGGGAGATCCAAATTAGAGTTCAGTCGAAAACCCGAATTTAGCGGTTGGTCGTACCAATTGATGTGTTAGCCGTAACAAGGTCTAGAACGAAAAACATGACTTATATTGCATGAAAATAAAGATACAATTTAGAGGCAAGCTCTCGCCAAGCATCCGGTAATTGAGTCCTCCAAAGCACTCCTCTCCAAAGAGAGTCCAAGATACTAAGACTCACAAGATAAAAATGATAACTCACCTAAAGGGCTCTTTATATAGATGGAGATCCCACTACAAAACAAGACACAATATGACCTAATATGTATCAATGTGTCAGAAACTCTTTTTTTTTAGTACAAGGCAAGCAAAAGTACGTAAGGGATCATTTACTTGGAGGCTCCACATATTTTTTGATTTAATGGACTTCAAAAGAAGCAAATGGAAATTCTCAGCAATGAAGCTATACCTGAAACTTAGAAGGGAAGACATTTGGCACATCAGAAAAAATGACACCCCACATGAGAAGCCCAAAAATAGTCATCCAGATGCCACTTTCTGAATGGATGCCTTGCCATCCACCCCCTTCCTCAGCATAATATTGGAGGGCAAGTTTCTCAACTCCACATAGCTCATTATCGGTGCCGTAGAATAAACTTTTCTCCCCAATTTCATTCTTCAAAGGCCTTCCACTAATCGAAATCTGTTTACGAGCCAGTAAAATAAATTAGTTTTGACATGGAACAAAAGCAGGCTAATAAAAAAATATTGATTCCACTTATCAACTATGAGTCAAAAATTTGGTTTGGGGGGGGGGGGGGGGGGGGGGGGGGGATCGTGTGCGGTGCAGATCCACAAACGTTGGACCACAGCATGGTCCGGTGCCTGCAACTGAAAAACCTTACGAATCTACAGGTTTCGTTGATTTTCAGACAAGGAAGGCAAAACAGGTAACATCGGTCCCACCAAAAGGAAGTGGAAGTGGAGTCAGTGAGGGTTCTGCAAGATCAGCAAGTGGCACGATCCGCCGCCCCAAGGGGGGCGGAAATGCAAAGTATTACTTCTTTAACTTTCCGCATGACAGTTTCAGCATAGCTGGGTATTTTCCATCTTCGTGGCGGTTTGCCTAGTCGTAACACTCGTCTTTGTAAAGCCATTTTTGAGCCAGCACGAATCCAAGGATCATCCACGCCTTTTTCAGCGATGGACAGGCTTTCATTGAAATGACCAAGATGTTCCAAGTCAATTGATAGCCTCAGAGCCCAATATCCACGTCGGCTATCATACATAATTATGTTCAACAGCTCCCTCAGAAGCTTTATAGCATCATGATACCTGCAAATAGCAACCAAAACATCCTTCACCATACAATTATAAGAGAGGTGATATACAATTTTCAATAGATAAATGTATCTAGATGCGCCCAAGTTAAGTTTACATTCTTTAGATTGATGACGTAGTAAAGAAGAATACCTGCAAGAAATTTTTTCCTATCCTTCAATAGGCCTACAGAAAAAAATTGTTTTTCAAATTTTGATGTTTTAAATGATTGATTGATGCAACCCATGATTGCTTCATCCATTATAAGCAATTCATATGCCTACATATGTACTTATGGTGTATGCCAGTTAGGTCAAGAAAGAGTTTAGGAAATGAATAAATATTATTTCCAATTTAAAATGAAAATATTACATGACACTTCGATATTAGGATTTCAGGGTATAACAAAACCCTAAAACCAATATTAGAGGTGTGAGACAAAAATAAAAATAAAAACATGGGCCTTTATGGCGGGCCTTTACAACAGGCTATAATAAAATATTTACGTCAATTCTTCCCCTCAAAATGAGAGTATATGACAATCATTTTGTTACGGATCGGTTTTGGATCTGTCACAATTTATCATATTATAAGTTATATGGAGTTTGTATTAGTAGTCAAGTCTTATTATATTAATATTTATGTATTTTTAATATTTTATGCGTCATCATGTAATTACGGGTTTGCCACCCGCGAGTTCTATAAATAGACCCTTAGAGTCTTGCATAAATTATCAATGAAGTTCTAGTTCTTGTCCCCTTGTTATGAGATCTTGGTGGCTCTCTCCTCTAACGAGCAACATCACTTAAGCAGCAGAGATTAAGGCTTCATTGTATCTTCCACCACCATCATCACCAATTCCGACCACTACTACGACGAGTTACCGCTATTACATAAGTAGGCCTATACCAACTTGGTATAAAAGCGAGGTTTTGGATTGGTTTCGGATCCTTCGTTGTTTATTATATTATATGTTGTATGAAGTTTGAATTAGGAGTCAAAGCCCTATAATATTAAAATTTACGTATTTTTAATATTTATGTGTCATCATGTAATTACGGGTTTGCCACCCGGGGGTTCTATAAATAGACCATTAGAGTCTTGTCTCAATTATCGATGAATGAAGTTCTAGTTCTTGTCCCCTTGTTGTGAGATCTTGGTGGCTCTCTCCTCTAACGAACAACTTCGCTTAGGCAGTCGCGATTAAGGCTCCGTCATATCCTCCATCACCATCATCACTGACTCCGGACACTACTCCGATGAGTTACTGTTGTTACGGAAGTAGACTCGTAACAACTTGTTACATAGCTACTCGGTCCTCTTTCACAATGTCATTACACTCGTTCCTATTAGAAGTCGTCGTTTTTCCATTGCCAAGTCTCAACTGTTGTTTCCTTCTCCATTTCCTTTCGATTGGATCATCCTAGTCTGCAGCTTCATTGACAAACAACCTCAGCATCTAACAGTCAGGCCGCACCTTCACGTTGCAGTTTCAACGTTTTTCTCGGTTGTCTTCCTCCACTTCGCTGCACACGCTCTTCCTCTCCCTGCCAATCTCCAGCCGTCTCTTTCCATTAACGCCTCTCTGCTTCTTCGACAACCATTGCCCAAACAACACCTTCGCCGACCACTGTTGCTCTCCTTGCGCCCAAGACCATCTCCAATCATCGTCGACAACGTCCCTTGCTTCCTCGATGACAAGCCCCCATCCATAGTTGCATTATATATGAGAGAAAATTGGTTGCAGGAACGAAAAAAAATCTCCTTCGAACTCCAACATAAGGAGAATTTGTACACCAACATATATGGAAGTAGGATGCAATAATTATTGTTATCTCTGGATTGCAATATAGTGGCAACTTCATTTGACAAATTGATGTCAATGTCAAATATGGGATTGGTGATCACATTATGCTACAATGTTGCACTTGTTCATTACTCCAGATTTTAGCCTTTCACAATCATTCTTTTACATTCTGCATCTCCAAAAGTTAGAAAGATTATATTTATTGGATTTGTAAACTGAAATCATTTCATTTGATTGCTAATGCATGGTGATTGTTTGTTGGAGAGTTGAAATGAGGATTAATTCATTGAAAAAGAGGCTCCCTGTGCAATAAAGGAAAAAAAATACATGAAAAATAACGAATCAAGTTAGGCGTGTGATATCTTGCATGCTCAACTTGCAGATAATTCTTTCAAAAACGTTCTGGCTTAACCCCTTGGTGAGAGCATCCGTTAGCTGCTGATCTGAAGAGACAAATGGTGTGCTCACAACTCCTCTTTCTATATTTTCTTTGAGAAGGCAGTGAGCTACCTCTAGAAGATAATAATTCTTGCACTCGGCGACCCCATTCTAAGCCAGGGTGTAAACACAAGATATCTGATGTAAAGCCTTGATTACTAAGATAACACTCATAGGAGGAGTCAACGTATTGAAGACCATTATCACAACACAAACCTTTAATAGCAGCATTAAACTGAGTAGACATCTTATGAAAACGTTGAAATAAGGGAAAAACATCATTTTTGTTTTTCATTAAGTAGACTCACGTACAATGAGAAAAACAATCGATAAACGTAGCAAACTAGAGAAAACCCGAAATCGAGGCAATATAGCAAGGACCCCAAACATCAGTATGAACCACAACAAAAGGAGAATCACTAGGAGTAGACACATGATTAAGAGAAGCACGATGGTGTTTACAAAAAGCACACACATCACAATTAAAAGTATTCAAAGATACATTTAACATATGCGGAAATAAAAGATGCATAGTAGATAGAGAAGGACGGCCCAGGCGGCAGTGTTAGGGGTCCATAAAGGTCTAAGCAGTAGAAAGAGCCTTCAGAGAAGATGCAAAGCTGGAGGGGTCAAACAGGTAGAGGCCACCACGCAGTCTACCAGAGTCAATTACCTTCCCCATCTTCAAGTCCTGAAAGACCACGGGGAGGGAAAAAAGGTTGCAGAGCAATTCATTGAATTAGTAAGGTGACTAATAGAAACCAGGTTGCGGGTAAACTTAGAAACATGAAGCACCAGAGAGAGGGTGAGGGAGGAGCAAGGAATGGACCCTTTCCCGGCAATGGGAGACAGGGATCCATCAACAATGCTCATTTTGTCCCCACCAAACAAAGGAATATAAGACACAAAACCTGTAGCAAAACCAATCATGTGGTCTACGACGCCAGAATCAATGATCCACTAGGTGGAAGAGCATGCAGTGGCGGAGTGAGCACCTGGAATCCCCAGGTGGGCATATGAAGGGCTGGCAGACTCAGATGAGTGGCCAAGCATGAAGCGGCGGAAGGCGTGAATCATCAACAACATCAGAGAGACCAGCGCATGCCTTTGTGTCCACAAGCTTACACGTCTGCTGCTCCTCGAGCCCAGTACCTTTGTGCCCATTTCTCTACTTGATCATCATCGAGCCCCTCACCCACGTCTTTTTTTGTTGCATACTATCCACCCGGGCACCTTCTCACTTTCCTCTAGCCCCCCGCACAGCAGACACTCACATTTTCATCTCTTGAGCCCAGCAAAGCCACACATATGCCCTATTTGATTTCTAATTTATTAATCATACTTTTGATTAATTTATTAGTTATTAAATCTCCATCGAGCTACCCCCACCTTTGGAAGTTCATCTTAGCTGTTGTTTAATTTTACATTCAAACTTTAATTAATTTTATCAAGTAATATTCTTGACTAATTAATTAATTTTTAAATTATCATATTATGGGGAATATCAAGCTGACTGTCGCAGATGCAGCCGCCATCCAATCGATGCTACGAGAAATTATGAGCTTCATGGATGCACGCCTTCGAGACGCCGAAGCCCATCGTCAAGACGCCTAGACAGCGCTCCTCCACAAACTTAATAATTTGATAGTAGCACTTCAGTCGAAGTTGCCACCTTTGTCGCTGCCACCCTTGTCGATGCCGCCTCTTCTTCTGAAATATGCATTTGCGACGGCAACTAACGTGCCACCGCTCTCAGCGGAAATTGCCCTTCCGCCATCACCTTCCGTGGTGGTGCGGCCCCACCTTGGGCAATCTTTGTCAAACACTGTGACCGATTTACTGCCAACACTTGCTCCGCCGGCCCCCGCTCTACCAACCACAACGAACCTATTCCATCCTCTTGCCACCTCACCGCCTTCAGATCCGTTCCTTCTGTCGGTCGTCGCTTCCTCGACCTACTTGTTGCTACTGCTCCTCACCACTCATGCCTTGATGAAGTCATTACTTCCGCCGCTCATCCTTTCCAATGGAGCCTCCTCTACTCACCGATGCCACCACCATCGATACACGATAACAAGTATTGTTCTGGCGAGAGATCAAGCTCCCAGATCTCTGGTCACCACGATTTCGAGGGCAGATGAGATGTTACAGATCGTTTTTGGATCCGTCGTTGTTTATCATATTATATGTTGTATGGATTTCGTATTAGGAGTAATCTTATTATATTAATATTTATGTATTTTAAATATTTTATGCGTCATCATGTAAATACGGGTTTGCCACCCGGGGGTTCAATAAATAGAACCCTTAGAGTCTTGTATCAATTATCAATCAAAGAAGTTCTAGTTCGTCTCCTTGTTGTGAGATCTTGGTGGCCCTCTCCTCTATCAAACAACCTCGCATAGGAAGCCGCGATTAAGGCTTCATTGTATCCACTACCACAATCATCACCGACTCCAGGCACAACTCCCACGATTTACCGCAGTTATGGAATTAGGCCCATAACACATTCCTAGCTTGGAGATATTATTAGTGAAGGAGACAGCTCAGACTCTTGATAAAGATGTTTGTCAGCTAATCTTGAGATTGAACGACAATGTGTACAAGTTATCTAGGTAATCCGTGATGACATGCCTGCCAATTTAACCATGCTTTGTTTGGTCATGTTGAAGGGATTATGAGCAATGTTGATAGACGCATTATTATGAAAATATAAATGTATGAGTTTTCCATCTTGTACCCTCCAATTCTACATTATAGACTGAATCCATAATCCCTCGCATATCTCTTATGGCATTGCTCAGTATTCTACTTTTGTTGGACCTTGCCACCACATTTTGTTTCTTACTTCTCCAGGTCACGAGATTCCCCCCACCCCAAAGAGCAATATCCAGTAATGGATTTTCGGTCATTTTGGCTTCCCACCCAATCAACATTCATGTATACTGCAACATTCACATGCTTACTCCGGGAAAAAAAGATTTCTCGTCCAAGAGACTTCTTCAGATACAGTAGTACACCTATATCAGCTTCTTAATATTACAATCTGGAAGAATGCATATATCTGCTTAGGATCCCAACTACAAATGTGATATCATGACTAATGTTGTAGATGTCGGCCGACATAAAGGTTTTGGGCAGAAAACACAACGACATTGCCATTTTAAGCAAAAATACCGTTTTTGAAAATATACCAACATATTGATTTTCAAGCCCCGATATATTGGTCTTCAGGCCCTGATATATCAGTCTTACTCGATATATAAGGCGATATCCCGCCGATGATATATGACGAGTACTAAAAAATATATTTTTCATTTCTTTTAAGCATCCAAGCGAAAATATTTTGTTTTGTGTTACATTTCATGCATCTCTTTGAGCCAAGATTTGACTTCTATCTTGTTTCACTCTCATTTGGTGCCCTTTATGTCGTTTAATGTCGTTAACGCCTTTTTTGTGTAATTTATAAACATGCATTATGTGTATATAAGTTTATTCATAATTTATAAACATACATTATGCGCATATATGTTTATTGTGTAATTTATAAAAATATAGCATATATATAACTGCACGTATTTACAAAAAATGTGTATATATATGAATAAATTTATTTAAATATTAAAATTCAACATTATAAAATATCCCTAATATATCCCACACAATCTGACATATAACATTTTAAACTCAAACAAACATGAACCCGACATCTGACATCTGCAACCTTGATCATGGCGAGTGTGGGTAAGGTAAATAAGCCTTCCCACCAATTTTTGGTAGTTGGCAGAGTTCACTTTCTCACCATCCTTGTTCTCATCAATTTTACAATTTGCTTTTATGGGGTATTTGTTGGTGAACAACTAAGCATCCATGTTTCTTCTAAGAGATCTAGGACTTACTTTCTTTGAGAAATGAAGATTCGTTGTCTGACTACACAATTTCAATTCCTAAGAAGTATTACAACTTTCTTAGATTCATGACTTCGAACTCCTTGCATAGGCAAGAATTGAGCCGTGACATTTTCTAAATCAGTTCTTGTGATAATGATATCATTTACATAGACGATGATAATAGTCATTTTTTGCTTTCTTCTTAACAAAGACAGTATGATCAGAGTGACTCTATCTATACCCCAATAGAGCCCTGACTTTTTGAAATCTTCCAAACCAAGCTTTGACCTCTAGGAACTGCTTCAAACCATAAAAAGGTTTTTTACCTGACATTTTCCCTTTTGATTCTGCCTTTAAGAAGTTCAACAAAAATTTGTTGTATACTCTTCAAAATTGCCATGTAAAATGACATTTTTTACAACTAGTTGTTGTAAGTCCCATCTCAAGCATGCATCGCATGATAAAACAATGTCGATGGAATCCATCCGAGCAACAAGTGCAAATGTTTCATGAGAGTCAACACCCGAAATTTGAGTATATCCCTAAGCAACGAGTCGTGCTTGGTACCTCTGTATGATCTTTTTTTATTAGGTTTGATAAAGAACACACATTTTGAGCCATGTTTTTTCCCAACTTCGAGAGGGGATAGTTCCCAAGTCTGGTTGTTCTCCAATGCAAATATTTCTTCCTTTAGTGCCTTTCTCCATGCTAATATATCCATTGGTCCCCACCATGTTTTAAGAATATGAACAGAAGGCAAAGAAGAAATGAAAAATCTATGTGCCTGGGTGAGATTGTGATAGGAGATATAGTTGGCAATAGGGTGTTTGATAGATCTCGACTTGCTCTTAAGGTGTAAGAGAGGGTGATGGAGTCTTCATCAATCCTTGATTCAAAAGATTGCATTTGTCATGGTGCAATTGCAGGGATGTGAACCATCTCAACACCTGTGATCCGTCATTGATATACTTGAGAAAGAGGAGGAATGAGCCTCCCAGTAACAAAAGACGAGGAGGTGATAAGAGTAGAAATAGTGGTTAGGAAAATAGGAGTATATGAAACCAAATGGGAAGGGGAACAGTGGAAGTGTCAACATCAATGTCCCTTTCCCCAGACGAGAGCCAAAGGATTGTTCCCCTTCTCAAAAAGTAACATTCATGGTACAAAAAAATGTCGAGAGGAAGGGTCTTAGCAACAATACCCATTCGTAGCAGATGAGTATCAAACAAAGAAACATTTGAGAATGTGTATCTAATTTTCACGATTGAGTTGGTAAACATCGACAAAACAAATACATCCAAACACACATAGAGGAACATGAGATTTGTAAATGACACATTTGATGGACAAGCGAGATAAATGAGACATATTGCAAAAAATTGGACAAAAGTCGATTAATGAGGTATGCCACACTGAGAATAACTTTCCCCCAATAGGATTAGGGAAGATTCATAATAATAATAAGAAATGTGTGACTTTGAGGAGGTGTTTGTTCTTGTGTTTAACAAAACCATGAAGTACATGAATAGTACGTCCAAACTTTGTCATCACTATTTTATGAAAGAGTTTAAAACAATCAAGAAGTTCCATCTTATGATTTTAATAAGTAAATCCAAGTAGTGCAAGAGAAATAATCAATAAATATCAAAAATCAATGATGGACAGAAAAAGAGATTACAGGAGAATGTCCTCAAACAATTGTATGAATAACATCAAAATAAAGCATATTAGGAGTGAATAAATGAGTTGCACTATGTCGTACATGATTAGAGAGTTTACAAGCATCACAAACAAAACTGCTCATAGAGATGGAAAACATAGGAAATATCTTGAGAAGATAATTGACGGAGGGGTATTCGAGACATTGATGCCACAATTACACATTGAGAAGATGAAGTATGAGTACTTGACTCAACTTGGTGAGCTTGATGATCCAAGATGCACAGGTTCCCGTAATTCCTAACACTTCCAATACACTGCCTCGTTGCTGGATCCTGAAAAACACAATTGTCAAAGAGAAATGTTAGGTAACAATTGAAGAATGTGTTGCAGCTCAGTTGGTGATAAGAACTAGTTTAGAGATCCCTTATCTAGGAGGTCGGGGGTTCAAGCCCCAGCATCAACAACCCATCGTTGGAATTAGCGGTTGCGGCCAATCAGATCCATGGAGATGGGTTGGGGTCACTGACCTGCAGACTTGTAGCGCTCACGCAATAGACCGAAGTGTTACATCTAATAGGTAGTAAATTCCGAAGAAATGTAGGAACATGTAAAACAGAGGTGAGAGACAAGAAAGCAGAACATAAGATGGACACATTGATAGAAATAGAAGAAAATAAGCCATTGGTGGTGATAACTTTATCACGACCCGAGAGTGGGGTGTAGGAGGTGAAGCCTGACGATGCCCCAATTATATGATCAGTCGCATTAGAATCCCCCAATTATATGATCAGTCGCATTAGAATCGATGATTCACTAAGATTGGATGGCAGAAGTAGATTGGGTGCTTGGAGTACGTGAGGTCTCGTAAGCAGTGGTGGAGGTGTTTCCCTGAGAGCGTAGATGTCGCAGAGCATCAAAGTTATCATCAAAAAAGGCACCAGAGGGAAGCTAGCTAGTATTGGAATCAATGGAATGAGAAGCAAGAGGATGATTTGACTGGGGAGCACTACCACACCCTCGACTCTGATTACCTTTACCCAAAGAGGGAGGTGAAGATAAAAGCGAAAACAAGAGTCCTGGACATGACTTTGTTTTCCATAGTGATTGCACATCCGACCGGAAGAAGGAAGGTCCCTGCCAAAGATAGCAAAGGCATAACTATCTAGTACTCTGACAAAATTTAAAGAGCGTAGATGATCTTCGTCATCCTAGACCATGTTGAAGGCTTCCCAAAGAGAGGGAGGAGGCTGACGATCCAGGGCATATGTGCAAACCGTGTCGAATTCCAAAGTAAGGCCCATAAGGAATACATGGAGACGATAACTATCCTCCTAGATTTTTCATGTGTAGGTGATGGATGGGCACGCTGGAGTTAAGTTGATGCGGAGCAGAGACGAGGAAGAGCTTTGGGCCTATTCGGGGCTGATCTGGAGACTTACCATATATGGCGTGCCCGGATCGATGATCTGACTCTGTGGATGCGTCCGAATTCGCATTACGAATCAATTTCATATACAGCTTTGTACTTTTCGGATTTTATTTTATGTAGTTTTGACCCCGAGACCAACGACCAATCATAGTCGTTGATTCAGGGTGCCCTAATTTTTATTTCTTATAAAAAGGTGGTTTAGAGTTGCCGTCATTTCTCGTTGCTGAATGTTTGGAGAGCTTCTTCCTTCATTCCGGTGATCTCCTCCGCGGTGCCGACTCCGTGGAACCCCTTGGTGACGACGACTCGGGTAAGCTTTGTATCTTTTATTTTTCCCTCCATATTTTTCGCTTTTGTCCAGCTGTACAGCCACCGCCAGTGCAGTTTTTCTTGCACAGATTTCAGCAGGCCACCCCTCTACTCCAAAAGCCAGTCGGCCACCCCCTTCCTCCATCAGATCCAAGTTTCCACCACCATCAGGCCACCTTCAGGCCCCTCAACCAGCCACCCCCACATCAAGCCGCATCCCTTGCCCCTTCCTCCGCCCTTTCCAAATCAAGCTGCCGGCCATTGTGCTATCCAAATCTGGCTAGCTGCCCCCTCCCCTCCCTGTTCCAGCCATGCCTCCCCTCTCCCTTCAGCCTGCCACCCCTCCACCAGGCCACCAACCACGAAAACAGCTCCCTTTAGCTGTTTTCCCACAAAACCAGTCCAGATTGGGCCTCTTCCAGCGAGGTCCAGCCTCCCCGCCTCCTCCCCTTTGATGCCATCAGCCCCCAACCTCGTGGATCCACCTCAAAACAGCCATCCAACACCAAACCTGTCAAGGTTCAGCTATTTTAGCCTGGTTCCAGCCATCCCCCGCCCCGATCCAACCCTCCTAATCCCCAACCAGCCCTCCCCTTACCCGATCCGGTCCACCAACCACCAAAATCCCTCTTTGAGCCCCTAAACGTTCTGATCTACTATTATTACAGCAGGCCTAATTGTTTGTGTTTTGTATTAATTTGTTCAGTTGTAAACATTGTTATGGTTTTGAATTATTACATGTTTTTGGGATCTTCTATTCATTATAGTATTTTGCTCTCGCATTAATCTCTAACTGCAGGAAGGGTTTATTCGCCGCGCGATAGTGCTTTGCCCCCCCCCCCACGCGGAGGAAAGGCTAAGCTTGTTTCGCTCTAATTAAAATATTTGTCTTGTTATGAATAATTTGCATGGGTAGTTAGAACTTATTATCTAATTGTGATTTTTCTATCGTGCTTTTGCATAGCATGTAAGGTTAGATCACCGAGTTTCCCGCCGCCTATAGATTCACCCTGCGTTAATTGGTATCAGAGGGAGGTTGCGCACAGTCATGTTGCACGCACTTTTCGATACGCAGTTGTAGAGTCTATAGGTTTGTTTGTCATGTCTAGATATCACCACTTGTCCCCGCCTCACTTTGGAGGTCTCGAGTCCACATGTACACGCTCCCACAAAGCCTCATCAAGGAGATCCTTACGTTATTACGACGATCATTCTCGATCGCAGCACGCCACTTGTAGAGATCGTGTTGAACCACCGACACGACCCCACTACTCTAGAGACGATCAATATGATTATTGTCGTCGTTCATATCCTTACACGCGAGCGAATCGAGTTGACCCTTCGACACGACCCGATCATCTTAGAGATGACTATTATGAGGATCGTCGCTTTAAAAGAGATCTTGAAAGTCAGTTTCGTACAGTTCCCCCTTCCTTTGACGGCTTATCAAGTTCTGAGTTGTTCAATTATTGGCTCGTGGATATGGAGTATTATCTTGATCATTTTGAGATATTCAGTGAGCATCGCGTTAAGTTTGCGAAACTTAAACTTCTAGATCAAGGGAAGGCATATTGGGGTAGCATTGAGAGGACCCGCGAGCGAGACCATCGTCGTCGCATCACTAGTTGAGTGGACATGAAGCATACATTGTGTCAGAGGTATCTGCCTTCGTCGTATCGGAGTCGCTTGCTCGACCAATTATTTTTCCTTCAGCAAGGATCCATGTCTGTCGTTGAGTACATGGATCGCTTTGATGAGTTAGTTATGAGGAGTGATATCCGAGAGGACCCAGCTATAGCCAATACCCGATTTCGGTCTGGACTTCGGTCTGACATACGTACTAAGGTAGCTTATCATAGCTCGGAGTCCCTCGTGCAGACATATCAGCTCGCACTTCGTTATGAACAGTCATTGAGATCCGCAAGAGCTGGTCGATGGGATTATCACCTTGACCTCCGCAGTACGAGTCCCTTCCATACTGAGGTCACCACGACGCCTACCACTGTCCTGTCAGCCACGACAGAAGTGGTACCTGATGCGGATTACGCTCGTCCCGGTGAGGTGTTTGGCCCAGTGAGTGACCTATCTCTTGTTTCTGACCCCGCTATTGTGACCCCAACTGAGATCGAACCTGAGCGACCTACTGAGTTTGTAGTGTTGTGTCCCTCACCCACACCTCCGCCTCTGTCATACATCGGGTTAGTTAGCACCTCAACCACATACCCATTTCCTGACACCGCACCCACGGATCCATTCATGAGTGTAGGTCTGTGTCGCTCTCCCATTGTCATTACCTGAAATCACATCACGATTGAGAGCCCAGAGCTTGGTGTTGATCTCGTAGTGATTATGTCACCCATTCACGGGGACACTACCCCTCACGATGGTACTCACATGGAGGATCATGACCCTAGTGACGAGTTTTACGATGACCCCCTTGTTGAGCCTCCTGATGAGCCGCCACATCCTGGTGAGGATGTGATTCGGGTGAGACGCTTGTTTATGAGTTTTGAGTTATTGGCGTATCTTTCGCTATCATCTATAGCCTTGCCCCGGAGAATTGATCTTGCGTGGAGCATAACGTATGTAGGGCCTTCCTTGAGTAAGCTTGAGCATACACATATTTTGAGGGCCAATCTCATGGCGCATCGCACCCTCGATAAGTTCTGGGACATGCCACTTGTTGACTCATCCGATGAGTTCTTCCTTGTTGGGGACACTCACCACGCTTGAGAGTCACGTCTTCTAGTCAGTGTGCACGATCTTCAGTCAGGTGGTCGCCTCATTTGCGATGACTTCTCGTACGCACTTCCTGGTGAGCCCCATGATGTGTCACGTTCACTGAGAGAAATTTGGCTCTTTACGAGCCCGTATTTGAGTATAGTTGTCTCTCACGATCATCTGAGCACTCGTCACACACGGGATGAGTTTTTATACACTCCGCCGAGAGAGCCCTCTGATAGGCCACCATATTCTAGAGACGTCCCGGTCATTATTAGACTTTCCCGTAGCAGGTACGTTGTGTCGGTCATATGTCTTTTGCATGAGTTTGTTGAGTTGTTTCGTAATCTTTTGCATGATTTTGTTGTGTTGTTTGTTCATCGTTTGCATGTGTGTCATGAGTCGGTCCGACGAATAATCTATATTGGTAATAAATCTTGTAAATCACATGTGGATGTTCATTGGCAAGTGCAGGTACTTCATGAAGACGAGCAGGTGATGGTGAGAATCTGCGTTGTGAGGCTCCGTGCGAAGCTTGCTAAAAGCTTGAGCGGCGAATGAGTCTCTACTCAGTCCTGAGACGCATCGGGACAAATGCTTATGAGCTGGACATCCCCGAGAGCATGGGTACCCATACTGTGTTCAATGTCGAGGACCTGATGCCATACTTTGCACCTCACGAGTATTCGAGCCCACATCTTGGCGTTCCACCCAAGCCTTTACCACCGTTTTTACCACCCACCACTCAGTTTACCCCCGAGCCCTTTCCACCACATTCATTGCCTCGTGCTCATCCCATTTCTGACCTTCACTTACTCGGGATCCTGTCCCCAACGGTTCCACCATTGGCACATCAGATCCAACCGGATCCTTTTGTTACTGTGTTGAGAGATGAGATTATCACTGAGATCTTTACGCATGAGTCCGTCCCCTCTAAAGATGGTCTTGTGTGTCGCTTCCAGGTTTGCTGGCGCGGACAACCCTTCATCGATGACACCTGGATGCTACCAGCCGAGCTTGATCGACTCGCCCTGGACTTCGACTTCAGTAGGACCGTCTCCATTCATTGGAGATGGAAGCTTTTCAGCCCGGAGGAGTTGATTGGCGAGGAAACTCTTCCATCGACTACACTTGGACGACCTATGGTGGACCTCTTCGAGTTTTACCTAGCATACAGCGAGAGAATTTTGATTCGTATTCATCGGGAGATGAATTCTTTCAAGTTTGGAAGATTGATGCAGAGCAGAGACGAGGACGAGCTTTGGGATCATTTGGGGCTGATCTGGAGACTCGTCATATATGGCGTGCCCGGATCGACGATCCGACTCTGTGAATGCGTCTAGATTCGCGTTGCAAATCAATTTCATATATAGCTTTGTAATTTTCGGATTTTATTTCATATAGTTTTGGCCCAGAGACCAACGACCAATTATAGTCGTTGATTCCGGGTGCCCTAATTTTTATTTCTTATGAATAGGTGGTTTATGGTTGTCATCATTTCTCATTGATGAATGTTCGGAGAGCTTCTTCCTTCATTCTGGTGATCTTCGCGGTGCCGACTTCATGGAACCCCTTGGTGACGACTCCTCAGGTAAGCTTTATACCTTTTATTTTCCCCTCCATATTTTCCCCTTTTGTCCTGCTGTCCAGTGCAGTTTTTCCTGCACAGATTTCAGTCGGCCACCCCTCTACTCCAAAAGCCAGCCGGCCACCCCCTTCCTCCATCAGATCCAAGTTTCCACCACCTTCAGGCCCCTCAAACAGCCACCCCCACATCAAGCCGCCTCCCCTACCCCTTCCTCCGCCCTTCCCAAATCAGGTCGCCGGCCATTGTGCTGTCCAGATTTGGCCAGCAGCCCCCTCCCCTCCCGGTTCCAGCCTTGCCGCCCCTCTCCCCTCGGCCCGCCTCCCCTCCACCAGGCCACCAACCACCCAAACAGCCCCCTTTAGCTGTTTTCCCACAAAACCAGTCCAGATCGGACCTCTTCTAGCCAGGTCCAGCCACCCCGCCTCCTCCCCTTTGGTGCCATCAACCCCCAACCCCGTGGATCCACCTCAAAATAGCCACCCAACACCAAAACTGTCGAGATTCAGCTATTTTAGCCCGGTTCAAGCCATCCCCCGCCCCGATCCAACCCTCCTAATCCCCAACCAACCCTCCCCTTACCCGATCTGATCCACCAACCACAAAAATCCCTCTTTGAGCCCCAAACGTTCAGATCTACTATTATTACAGCAGCCCTAATATTTGTATTGTGTCTTGTATTGGTTTGTTCGGTTGTAAATATTGTTATGGTTTTGGATCATTACATGTTTTTGGGATCTTCTGTTCATTATAGTATTTTGCTCTCGGATTAATCTCTAACTGCAGGAAGGGTTTATTCGCTGCGCTCTCATGTTTTGGCCCTCCACGCGGAGGAAGGGCTAAGCTTGTTTCGCTCTAATTAAAATATTTGTCTTACTGTGAATAATTTGCGTGGGAAGTTAGAAATTATTATCTAATTGTGATTTTTCTATCGGGCTTTTGCATAGCATGTAAGGTTAGATCACCGAGTTTCCCTCCGCCTATAGATTCGCCCTGCGTCATAAGTTCTCAAAGTAGCCAAGTTCTTAATAAAGGCTTTCAACTCACAAAAGTGCGCGACAATGCTAAAGTGAGATTTGCTTGAATCCGGACACCTACTGAGCTCAAAAACTTTTGTAGAGCTATCAATTTGTGAATAAATTTTGCAAGCCTAAGTACATATCTCAAAAGGCAACAGTATATAGATACGACAGACTGAGACCTAGAGTGGAAAATTATAATGACTACTAGAGAATTATCAGCATCCCATTTTCGTTATGATAGATCAGTACTAGGAGGTTGAACAATGGCCTCCTCAATGTACCCATAGAATTAATGACTACAAATGACATGTGCCTCCCGAGACCATTCGAGAGAATTGAAACTGTTCAAAGGAACAATCGTAATCTGAAAGGATTCTATGGCACAGTAGCTTTGCGGATAATAATTACCCCGAGGATTTGTAAAAGGAGAAGAGGTCTGAACACTCGAACTCAAGGAGTTTTCCATTTAGATACACCAAACCACATGCCAAAATCGCAAAGTTTGTCGAAAGAGGAGAGCTCGCAGTCGTTAATCGTGTCTACAAGAGTGTCGAGCTGGCGTGTACAGGTAACTCTGAGCTTGCGTGTACGGGTAGTGTCGAGCTCACGTGTTTGGGTAGCTTCGAGCTCCCGTGTACAACTAGTGCACAGCTCTCGTGTACGGATAGCTTCGAGCAAGCGCCAAGCTCGCGTGTATGGGTAGAGTCGAGCTCGCGGGTACAGGTAACGTCAGAAGAGAAGTTCACAAGAATCAGAGTTCAGGGGCGATGGAGATTGATGCAGGAATCGAGCAGACATGATTCATGTAAAAAACTATAAATGAAGTTGATCGAGGATCAATTGCAGCCTAGAACTAGGAGCGAAAAAATGCAGGGAGCTCGCGATATGTGGTAGGCACTCGCAGGATTGGCGCGCAATGTAGCAATTTGAAAAAAAATAAAGCAGCAAAAAGTTGTCTCTCATAACAAATTGAGAAATGGAATAAATATTATTTTAATCTAAAATATAAATATGGCATAACACTTCTATATATACATAAAGAGAGGAAAACCCAAACCAATATTAGAGGTGAGAATAAAAATAAATAAATGAGCCTTTATAGTGAGCATTTACAATGGGCTATAATACAACTTTGAATTCAATTGAAAGCTAAAGTTCAAGTTGACTAGCCAAATGGATTGAATCAGGACAAAAAAGTGTTTAACTAGATTATGGCCATTTTTTAAATTTAAATTATTGGTACATTAATAAGGATAAGAGTTGTCTATCTTATTTAGGTTTTATTTTATTTTTATCTTTAATTTTGACAATGTGATCATATTTCTATAAATAAGAAACCGACAACTTCTAATTACATAGTTGATGAGTAAGAGAAATTTGAGCTTCTTCTCAGGAATTTCCTGCATGGATGCTGATAATTGGCATTATGATGCTTGAGAAATCGCATCTTTCAAAGGATTTAGAAAATAACTCCGAGGATTCATTGTATCTTCAATTTCCTGCAATTTCCTTCCATCTTTTTAAACTCGCCAAGTCAATTTGGTATTAAAGTAAAATTTCCTATAATTATGCTATCATAATTTTTGTACTAAAATTCTTCACAGATGATCCTTCTCTCAATTTAAGTTCCACAATTATTCCACACCCAATCTTTATTCATCTTTGGACATTTTCTATTCAAACAACACTAACATCACAGCATACAAACCCCTATGGTCTGATCACCCAATCTTCCGCATCATGATGTACTTTATTTCTCATTCTACAAGTTAAAATTGGTCCACCTTACTAGTTACTAGTTGTATCCTCAAAACCCAAATGACCTATCCAAGAATTAGGATGTCCATATTGTTATCCATTTGAACCCATCTCCATACAAATTCCACCACAGTCCATGCTTCAATTAATTCTTCAGTATGCTAGTCCCAATTCTTGTAGCCCTGAAATGACCAATCCCAAATAACAAACTATATCGCCCAATATGAATCATAAAACTCAAATACATCCTCGAATCCATCTGTTCTTGTCAATTTCCTACACAATTTCAGACTCCATCCTGTCTGCATCCATCTTTCATTCGTCTACCAACACGCCAGCCCAGCCTCATCAGCCTCAATCATGAAGCAACAAATCAATCTATTAGTAGCAGATAAATTCCAACAGTTCTTCACTAAGTTTACACCTCCTGCAACAAGAGAGTACAAAGTTGGGTCCCTTACTAGTTTTATAAGAGCCTGAGAGTTAAAAGAAAATTTACCTCGTAATTAGGAGTAATAAGAACAGTGCACAGTGAGAAGAACCGTAAAATTTCTTTATCCATTGTCTAAGAATTGCAAACAATCATCAGAATAATCAATTGAAACCCGGTTCCAATTAGTTGGCTGTCCAAAATTCAAACGATCGCCTTTTATGGTGATTGTTTGGACACTGCATAGCATTGTCCAAATGAATCATCCTCTGGAGGTTGGAGTGTGGAAAAATAACTTTTAAAAAATGAAGAGCAGATCTCAATCAAACCAATCAATTTGGGACGATTACAACGCTCTCGGTTCATGGTTCGGTTTTCCAATATACATAAAACTTATCGTAATTGTAGGAGAAAACAGAACCTTGTAATATATGTTCACTTGTATCAAATACAAAAAATGAGTACAAATATATAGATGAGAAAAAGAGAGAGGAAGGTCCTATACATGATGTGGGACTAAAGAGGAGAGAGAAAAACAATAAAAAATACATAATGGGCCTAGATTAAATGGGCTTCTCTAACACTCCCCCGCAAGCTGGAGCGTATAGGTCATATGCACTCAGCTTGGACAAACACTGGTAAAACAAGGTACTAGTTAAAGCCTTCGTGAGAATATCAGCAACTTGATCAGTGCCCGGAACGTGCTTTAATTCAAGTTTCTTCATTTGGACTTTCTCTCGAATAAAGTGACAGTCGACCTCGATATGTTTCGTGCGCTCGTGAAACACCGGATTCTTTGCTGTGTGTATGGTTGCTTGACTATCACAAAATAGAACAGCAGATGAAAGAAGTTTTACTCCCAGGTCAGTAAGGAGACTTTCAAGCCATGTGAGTTCTGAGACAACCGATGCCATCGATCGGTATTCAGCTTCCGCGGAGGATCGAGCGACCACGACTTGTTTCTTACTTTTCCATGTAATGAGATGACCACCAAAATAAGTACAAAACCCACTGGTTGACCGCCGATCGTCCAGGGAACCAGCATAATCGGCATCAGAATAAGCAATCAATGCTGGAGCAGAGTTGGAGGTTTTGTAAACAAGTCCTTGACCCGGAGCTGCCTTAAAGTATCGGAGAATCCGTTCAACCGCCTAGAGATGAGAAACCCAGGGAGCATGCATGAACCGACTGACAATCCCAACAGCAAATGATATATCAGGTCTCGTGACCGTTAGGTAGATTAGCTTTCCCACAAGACGTCGATAGATTCTGGGTTCTGGAGAAGCAAATCATCATCAGAGGCATGAGCACATAGTTTGTGATTTGCCTCCATCGGGGTATTAGCTGGCAAGAGACCAGATTGGCCAGCGTCTTTGAGAAGATCAAGACAATACTTCCGTTGAGAGAGGACAAGCCCATCCAGCCGTCGTGCGACCTCAAAAACGAGGAAGTAGCGAAGATGGCCCAGGTCTTTGGTCTGAAACACGGTGCTCAGATGTTGTTTGACCGCTTGAATCCCCTTTGAGTCATCCCCAGTAAGTAGGATGTCATCAACATAAACCAACAGAAGGACGGTTCCAATTGCCCGGTGTCGGGTGAATAAGGAGAAGTCTGCAGAACTCCGAGTGAAACCCATGTCCCAAACCACCTTCCTGAACTTGTCAAACCACGCCCGAGGAGATTGTTTGAGACCATAAATGGATTTCTTTAGAAGACACACACGAGACTCCCCCGTGGTCTCAAACCCGGGCGGTTGGCGCATGTAGACGGTTTCCTGAAGATCGTCATTCGAGAACGCATTCTTGATATCCAGCTGATGAAGGGGCCAGTGGTGATGCACAGCCACGGAAAGTAGGACACGGACGGTGTTGAGCTTGGCCACCGGAGAGAAGGTTTCCACATAATCAAGGCCCTGCTGCTGAGTGAAGCCACGGGCCACAAGGCGGGCCTTCAGACGGTCAACAGTGCCATCCGGAGCATGTTTGATGACGAAAACACATTTACACCCAACAAGTTGCTGACCGGGAGGTAAAGGAACAAGGACCCATGTCTGGTTGGCCCAAAGGGCCTTCATTTCTTCGTCCATGGCAGCCCGCCAACCATGATGTTGAAGCGTCTCCTGCACAGAGTTAGGAACAGAAACAAAGGATAATGATGTGGCAAAATGAAGAAGTGGCGGTGAGAGGCGATGTAGAGCGACATAATTCTCCATTGGATGAGCGGTGGAGGCTGGAGCTGGAGCAGCAGGTCGCGGAGCATCAGAGGTCGAAGCCGACTGCAGTGGGGCAACGGGATGAGGAGAGCGACGAGAATAGACGCGGATGACAGGTTGTTGTGGATGGACCGTAGGCTGGGCAGGAAGAGGAGACGGTGGGGAACGGGGAACAGAGATGATAGGACGTACGACGGACTCTGGAAGAGGAGCGATATCCAGATCAGAAAAGAATGGAAGATCTTCCCGGAAAGTGACGTCCGCGAAAACAGTCACCTTGCAGGTAGTAGGAGAATAACACACATAGCCCTTTTGAGTGTGCGAGTAGCCCACAAAGACATATTTGGCTACGCGGGGATCCAACTTGTCGGTAGAGGGGCCGAGGTGGTGAACATAGCAGGTACACCCAAAAATTCAGGGAGGAATAGGAAAAGCTGGAGTGGAGGGAAATAGGAGGCCGAATGGAGTAGCATTCTGGAGGACAGAGGATGGTAGACGGTTGATAAGAAAACAGGCCGTGGAGAGCGCAAAGTTCCAGTATGGTTTGGGAACCTGCATTTGAAGCATAAGGGAGCGAGCCACATCAAGAAGGTGACGATTCTTGCGCTCGGCGACACCATTCTGTTGTGGGGTATAAGCACACGACGTTTGGTGAATAATTCCAAACTCAGAGCAGAGGGTCACGAAGTCATGACCAGTGTACTCGCGCGCATTGTCAATACGAATAGTTTGAATGGTCGATGAGAATTGAGTATGAGTCTCAAGAATGAAGGCCCGGAAGACGCGGGGAAGCTCAGAACGATCGCGAAGGAGATATAACCATGTCATGCGAGAATAATCATCAATAAATGTAAGAAAGTAACGGTAGCCAGAAATACTAGGAATCTTGTACGGTCCCCATATATCGGAGTGTACCAACACAAAAGGAGCGGAGCTCCGAGTACAATGAGAAGGAAAAGATGAACGTGGCTGCTTTCCAAAAATACATGTTTCACACTGAAAAGCAGGAAGAGATATATCCGGGCGAGCCTTCTGGAGGACTGGGAGAGGAGCATGACCAAGACGCTGATGCCAATCTGAAGAAGAGACAGATGCGAGGAGAGTAGGAGAGTCATCAAGAAGGTAGAGCCCGTTCTGTAGTCGCCCCCTACCAATGATAGTTGGCGTCTGCTGATCTTGTATCATAAAAGAAGAAGTAAATGTCACGGAGCAATGCAAGTCAATCATAAGGCGACCAACAGAAAGTAAATTGAAGGGAGAGCCCGGAACATGAAGAGCTGAGCGTAGGATAAGGGAGGAGGCGAGAGGAATATCAGCACAGCCCGAGACTGGGACAGCTGCCCTATTGGCCACAGTAATGTACTTCGGGTGAGGAGAAGACAAGTACTGAGGTGGTCGAACAGAGGTGATGTGATGAGTGGCACCCGAATCGATGATCCATTGCGGGCCAGTGGAGAGGAAGGCGATACCTTCATTGGAGATAGACGCGGCGGAGACAACCGAGGTCTGCGGGCGGCTGAGCAGGCCATGAAGATGCTGGAGCTGAAGGCGAACCTCGTCGAGGTCAGTACGAGTGGGAGAGGAGTCGGTGGCATCAACAGAGGCCTGCGGATGAGGAGGACGACCATGCTTGCGATAGCACGTGGCTTCAAGATGCCCGTCTTTGCCGCAGAAGGAGCACTTAAGCCGCGACCGACCACCACGACCACGTCCCCGAGAATCAGACCGACCCCCACGAGCCGAGGGAGAGAGAGGAAGTAAAGGTCCAGGGGCCTGCTGGAGCAGGGCCGGAGAAGGAGGGCAAGAGAAAACCGGAGGCGGGGAGACCTTGAGAAGCATCGAACACACATCCGAGAAGGATGGAGTAACAGTAGAGGAGAGAACCTGAGCCCGCACACTGTGAAGGTGATGCGGGACTCGATCCATCATCATGGCAATACCAACGGCTTCCTTCTAGGCACGTTGGGCAGCAAGGTCCAAAGTAGGGGGCTGATGGTGGATCCAAGCTTCGACCAGAGACCGAGCCTGGGAAACAAAGGAGGTGAGATCAGCCGCGCCTCCACTATCTAGAGCCTGAAGAGCCGTGATGATGTCATACAAATGATGGAGACTATCTTTGCCAGAATAAAGGGTATGGAGCTCGTCCCACATGCCCTTGGCCGTCTCGTGGTACATTGTCAGGCGATAAGACTCGGCATCGAGAGAGTTGAGAATCCACGTTTGAACACGACCATCGTTGCGTACCCAATCGTCAGTGGGAGTACCAACAACAGCCTGAGTCAAGTGATGAAGAAATCCCTTTGACTGGAGGACCCGACGAACAGAGTGAGCCCATTCCACAAAATTTTTCTTACCGGATAAGGAGATAGTAGTAATCCGGAGTTCATCACGAACATCAGGAAGAGAGGCCGCGCGGGTAGCAGGAGAGTCCGTCTGGCCGGTGGAATCAGCGGACGAATTCATCAGAAAACGCCGCTAGGAAAGACGAGGCGGCGAACAGCCTGGGCGAAATAGGCGAACAGCAGAGGAGGCCGCACAGTCACACCGAACACCAGCAATCCAGCGGGTTGCGACCAAGATGCGGATAGGGAAGGGAGTCCTTACGGTCAGGTGAGTAGTGGATTGAGAATGAGAGCAGTCTGCGTGGATAAGAACAGGCCGCGGCGGATAAGAGTAAGAGTCCAGTCGGACAGGGAACTTCAGCAGGAGGCCGCTCACTCACACCGAACACCAGCAATCAAGCAGATCACGACCAAGATGCGGACAGGAGAGGGAGTCTGCACGGTCAGGTGAACAGTAGACAGAGATAGAGAGCAGTCCGCGAGTAGAGCTCGAGCAGATAACGAGGAGAGTTCGCGACTGGCAAGAGAGAGAGGTCGGGGCGGATAGAAGAGCAAGCCGAGCGGTAAGGAGAAGATCGCTGCGGATAGAGACGGATAGCAGCGGGAGAAAGAGACGAGCAGGAGATCGCAACGCGCGATTAGGAGAAGAAGGCCGCTGCGATCAATGGAAGAGCGCAGCGAGAAGAGAGGATGAGATCGCTGTGGAAAGGCAGAGGACAAGCCCGCGGCGAATAAGTGAGAGGCCGCAGCGGTTAGGCAGAGGTGGTCCCCACGGGACAGAGGAGAAGAAGGCTATAAGTAGCTGGAGGGGGAGTGGATCCACGGGGTGAGAAGGAAGAGAGGCGGATAGGAGTTACGAGACCGCAGGAAGCAAGGCGAGCAGAAGGAGGCCGCCAAAACTGGGCGGCAAGGAGAGAGGGCGGAAAAGAAACAGTTTGCACGAGGCCGCGCAAGGCAGGCGGTTAGAAATTTTCAGGCCGCCCAAGGAGGACCGTTCCCTCTGATACCATGTAGGAGAAAAAAGAACCTTGTATATATGTTCACTTGTATCAAATACAAAGAATGAGTACAAATATATAGATGAGAGAAAGAGAGAGGAAGGTCCTATACATGATGTGGGACTAAAGAGGAGAGAGAAAAACAATAAAAAAATACATGATGGGCCTAGATTAAATGGGCTTCTCTAACAATAATCAAGAGAGTCACCAATCCATCTTCAATTTCCATTACCCCTAAACTGTGGACTTATCAAATTGATTTATTGTATATATCAGTAAGATGTTTATCTCAATGTTATCTCATTCTATATGGAATCGCATCACAAGTTTCTTAGATATACATTCAATTACTTCTATAAAACAATGAACTTTAAATTATTTGCATTGAAGTATAACGGTTTAGTGTTTACCTACAAAATGTTTTAAGGGTCGTTTACCAGGACCTCCCCTGTAAGTATGTTAAATTATAGGTTGCACCCCTGTATCTTTTGAAAGTACAAAAACCCCCCATGTAAGCATATTATGAAATGTAAACTTACAAGGGAGATTTTTGTAATTTCAAAAAATAGAGATGTGCAACCTATAATAATGTTAACTCCTAGGAGAGGTTTGTGTAATTAATAGAATGCTTTAAAATATAAACGTTGATATGCCAGTACTAACTCATTAATGTGATGATTTCATTGTAAACTGAACAAATCTAGTTCGAGAATTAGTTTAGGAAGAAATTATTGGGAACAAGATGGGTTGCACCCATATCATTCCAAAATGTTTACATGGTCCAGTCAAGGAAAAGAACAGCTGATACACTGCATTATGTGGGTTAATGATATTTTCATTCTTGAGGTGTACCAATCATAATGTCGATCTGGTTAACCAAATCTTATCACCATTTTATGGGTCCACATCAGTACCATATATAGCATTCCAGTTCACACCAACTCATCCAATAGTGTCGTGCAATCCACTCAACACGACATCAGCGATCAACAAATTAGAAATCCCCAAAACTCTCAGAATCGCCTACATTCCTTTGAAACTAGATGGGTTAACCTGAACAAATCTAGTTCGAGCATTAGTTTAGGAAGAACTTATTGCGAACAAGATGGGTTGCACCCATATCATTCCGAAATGTTTACACGGTCCCATCAAGTACAAAGAACACCTGATATGCTGCATTGTGTGGGTTAATGATATTTTCAATCACAAAGTGTACCGATCATAATGTCAATCTGGTTAGCCAAATCTTATCACCTTTTTACTGGTTCAAATCACTACCATATATAGCATTCCAGTTCACACTTCACACCACCTCATCCAATAGTCTCATGTATTCCACTCAACAGGACATAAGCGATAAAAAATTAGAAATCCCCCAAACTCTCAAAAATGCCTACATTCCTTTGAAACTACAAATATTTGCAAAAGAAAACTGCATATCTCACAGAAGTATGATGAGAAGCAACTCCATCAAACAAAAGAACCTCTACTTAAAGAAAGTCCCCCAAAACTGGCATAATGACCTGAAGCAATTGTGTTATGAAAGAAGAAATTGATTTCACTCGAAATAAAAAACAAGTTGCAAATCAAGAGAGATACTCGTGGCTAACTCCTGGAGGTTAGTTCCTCCTTGCAGTCCCCCCTCCAAACGAGAGTTTTCAATTCGTAAGAGATGAAAATATAACCCTAAACCTTTCCAGTCTCAACCGTATATAGTTGTGAGACTCATTTAAAAAATTACCAAAATGATCTTCATAAAGAAAATACAGTAGTATGATGAGAAGCAACTCCACTAAACAAAAGAACCTCTACTTAAAGAAAGTTCCCAAAAAATGGCATAATGACCTGAAGCAATTGTGTTATGAAAGAAGAAATTGATTGCACTCGAAATAAAAAAACAAGTTACAAATCACGAGAGATACTCGTGGCTAAGTCCTGAAGGGTAATTCCTCCTTGCAGTCCCCCTTCCAAACGAGAGTTCCCAATTCGTAAGAGATGAAAATATAACCCTAAACCTTTCCCGTCTCCAGCGTATATAGGGAGTGAAAGCAATTTAAAAATTACCAAAATGATCTTGAAAATACATAAATCACAAAATAAAAAAAAACTCCAAGTTGTTGGCGCAGTGTATGCATATCATATATTCGTCCAGAAATTGACCTTGTACTCAAGTTCCAACCTCCATCATTTGACTGGTACCGGTGCATTCGTGGGTTGACCCGACTGATGTGCCAGGGGTCTTGTCTAGTGGTATGCCCATAATCTTGAGGGACTCAATATCATCCCATTCATCCCAGAACATGGTACTTGCAGCAGAATAGTAAGGTTACTTGCAGCGGAAGTAAAGTCTCTTACTCAAGTGATGGTACTCCAAATTGGATAAATAATGAGTGTGGATGAGGTGTTTGTTGTTTCAATGAATGGTGGTTGGTCGAGGAAGAGTGTGTGTGGGGGGGGTGTTTGCAGTTTAGGATTATTATTGAAGTATAGTGATGCCATAAAAGGAATGTCTAGAAGTGGGTGCGGCAAGGAACCACTGCGTGAGGGTGTGAGAAAACCAATGTGAGTAGGAGAACGAGGGAAAATTGGTGGAAACAAGTATTGGAAGTCGGCACTTGGAGGTGTATTGATGGCACGAAGCTTGGTCTGGTGCAACCTGAAAATCGTGTGGGGAGACAAGTTATTAAAGGCACACCAAGGCACAAAGGGGTCTTGAAGCCTAGGTGCAAGGCTCAAGACCAAGGCGCCCGCCTAAAGAAGGCAAGGTGCAACCACATTCATTTTAAATAATCAACATCAAACATCAGTTCTTCTTCTTGGACAGATTCTTCATCTATTCTACTCATTAATCATTCATTACTATCATTTATATTTCTTAAAAAATAAAATCAATATCGTCGTCTGCATCATATCTAAGTCTCAACGTTCGATTATGTTTCGAAAACACTAAATACAACAACAACACTCAAGCCTTTATCCAACTACAGTGGAGTCGGCTATATGGATCCTTTGTTTCCATTGTGCCCTATCTTTTGTCATAATCTCACTAATGCCTAAGTACATCATGTCTTTCATTATAGTTTCATTCCAAGTCTTTCTTGGTCTACCCCTCCCTCGTGTAACATGCTTAGTGACTAATATCTCACAACGCCAAAAGTGAGTCTATACTGAGTTATTGCATTGTATTTTCATTATTTTGAAAGAAAAATGTTTAAGACAAAAATCGCACTCAGGCGCACCTTTTATGCTTCAAAGGCGCAAAAAAAGCACAAACATCTGAGCCTGATGAGCATTGAGCTTTCTGGATAGGATAGTAATAATAAAATATAAAATAAACTCATATAAAAAAATTTACTTATAAAAATAATTTAATAAGAAAGAAAACATGCAGCAGCCAGCACATGACATTTTGACAGTTTTTGTTTCTGGATAGGAGATCTCTCTATGAGATGCAGAACCATGGCCTTACTGCAAGAACTGTAATGATGCGATCTTAGTTGATCAAGACGGAAAATTTTGCACCAAAATCTGAAATTGACTTCACCAAAATCTGTCCAGCTTTTGAGAAAAAGAACAATGCTGAATACTAATAAAAAAGTTAAAAGTCAGTCCACAAGCAATGCCAAAATCTGTCCAGCAATTATAATCCTACCGAAAGCTCAAAATATCAACCAAAAAGAGACTGAAATTTCAGCAAAACATCCCTAATGTTCAGCAATGTCATAATAGTAGTGTAGAAGAATTGAGTAAACTTTGTATATACTTCTTGAATTTCAAATTACAAGTGTGAGTACAAATATATAGGGAGAGAAAGAAAAATCTCTATTACAAGATGAGGACTAAACATCCTAGTTAAGAGGCTAAATGGGTCTTTTCTAATGGGCTTTTACATATATCATTCAACACTCCCCCCACAAGCTGGAGCGTACAAATCGTAAGAACCGAGCTTGGACAAGAACTGATAATACAGAGGTCGTGGTAAGGCCTTGGTGAGGATGTCTGCAACTTGCTCGGTAGCTGGAACATGCATTAACTCTACCTTCTTTAATTTAACCTTTTCCCGAATGAAAAGACAATCAACCTCAATGTGCTTTGTCCGTTCATGGAAAACAGGATTCTTGGCAATGTGTATGGCAGCCTAACTGTCGCAAAATAGGGTGACCGATGCAGAAAGCTTGACTCCTAAATCATCAAGGAGACCCTCAAGCCATATGAGCTCAAACAATAACAGCTGTCATTTAACGATACTCGGCCTCAGCGGATGAACGGACAACTACAGATTGTTTCTTTCTACGCCATGTAATGAGATGTACTCCAAAATAGGTGCAGTATTGACTTGTGGAACGTCGATCATCCAATGAACCAGCATAATCGGCGTCACAATAAGCATTCAGAGATAAGGGAGACAAATAGGGCTTGTATACAAGTCTCTGTCCAAGAGCAGTCTTCAAGTATCGAAGAATACACTCAACTGCCTGGAGATGAGAAATGCGTGGCTCATGCATGAATCGACTGACAATCCCAACAGCAAATGATATGTCATGTCTTATAACAGTGAGATATATCAGTTTTCCCACAAGACGATGATAATACTCAGAGTTTGGAAGGAGTAGATCAAAGTCTGAGGCATGAGCGCAGAGCTTGTGATTACTATCCATGGGAGTCTCGACAGGCTTGCATCCAGAGTAACCTGCATCATACAACAAGTCAAGAGAGTACTTCGTTTGAGATAACACCAGTCCATCAGGTCGCCGAGCCACCTCGAGACCAAGAAAGTAACGAAAGCTTCCCAGGTTCTTTGTTTGAAACGCAGTTGCCAAATGTTGTTTGATCATATGTATTCCTGTAAGATTATCTCCCATAATCAGAATATCAACAACATATACCAAGAGAATAAACGTTCCTGTTGGACAATGTCAAGTGAATAACGAGAAGTCGGCTGAATTCCGAGTGAACCCAACCGCACTAACAGTCTGATTGAATTTGTCAAATCATGCTCGATGCGACTGTTTGAGACCATAAAGTGACTTCTTCAGACAACAGACAAGAGACTCCCTCGTGGTCTCAAATCCGGGAGTTTGTTGCATATAAACAGTTTCCTGCAAATCACCATTAAGAAAAGCAGTTTTGACATTTTATTGGTGCAACTGTCAGTGTCGATGAACAGCGAGGGAGATCAACACACGAACAGTATTCAGTTTAGCAACTGGAGAAAAGGTCTCATCATAATCTAGACTATGTTGTTGAGTAAAACCACGAGCCACCAGACGAGCTTCAAACGTTGAACCGTCCCATCTAGACCTTGTATGAGGGCAAACACCCACTTACAACCCACCCAAGTCTGTCCAGAAGGAAGAGGGACAAGATCCCAAGTGTGGTTTGCTCAAAGAGCAAACATTTTCTCTTCCATAGCCGCTCGCCATCCCGGATGTTGGAGAGCCTCCTGCACAGAAGTAGGGATGGTAATAGAGGCTAAAGAAAGAGCAAACTAGCGAAGTTCCGGAGAGAGGCGATGGAAGAAGACATAATTCACCATTGGGTATGCAGTAGAAGTAGTTGTCAGATCCGCAGGCTGCAAAATATCATCAGAGGAGGGCATCTCCAGTAGGATAGTGGATGAAGGAGGACGACGAGTATACACACGAGTGATAGGTGGTTTGTGTGGAAGTGGCGTGGTAAGCGGAGGTGGGTTTGGTGGGAGTAATGAAGGAAGGAGAGGCGGAAGGTTGGAAGTAACAGGGGCATCAGACCGAAAGGAATGGTGGAAGGAGAGAATCAGTTGGTTGAGAATGATATAGCTGGTCTTCGAGAAATGTGACATCAACAGAAGTAACAACCTTGTGATCTTTAGGAGAGAAGCAGACATAGCCCTTCTGAGTACGGGAATAACCAACAAACATATATTTCGTGGTACGAAGAGCGAGCTTGTCTGTGGACGGGCCAAGATTATTAACATAGCACACACAGCAAAACACGTGAGTGACTGAAAAGGGAGGTGTGGTAGGAAAAAGGAGGTTGAAGAGAACCGCAAAGTTGAGAATAAAGGAAGGCATACGATTAATAAGAGAACATGCAGTATCGACCGCAAAATTCAAATATTGCTTGGGAACATTCATTTGAAACATAAGAGAGTGGGTAACCTCAAGTAAATGGCGATTCTTGAGTTCAGCAACGTCATTTTGTTGGGGGTATAAACACAGGAGGTTCTATGAAGCACGGATACTTCCCTGAAGGCAGTGTACCCGTACCGGATACGTATTCGGTACCGGTACGTACCCGATACTCGACAGATACATCTATGTAGACACACTTGAACTTAGCACATCATGTTGCGTATTGTGACATGAGTCTATTTTTCTAGATTAAACAAAAGTTGGCTCTATGCATACAAGTGTTGGCTTGTCCAATTAAGTTGTGTATCTGTACCGAGTATGTTTCTAGTACTGATATGTTTCCGTTACAAGTACGTGTATTGAACGTGTTGATAAGACGCAAGTTATTAACAAAACGGCTAACTTGTCTCTGAACTAACCGGAGATTGAAGATGTTGATCTCCAACAATGAAGTTGATCTCCAACAATGAAGAAAAAGAAATAAGACTGATGAGTAGACATACGTTTAATTTTATCTCTTTTGGTTAAACATATAAGATGTTAAATTTTGTAATATTTATGAATACTTAATGTTTGAAAATTTCATGTTATGTTGCATTGATTTGTGAACTTGTACTTCAAGTTATGATTTATGTTTGATATTTTGATATTTGAGAACTATTTATTGCACTTGTAATATATATATATATATATATATTTGTTATAACGTACCATAGCGTACCCGTATCCTTGTTTTTTAAATTTTTGCGTACCGCCGTACCGGCACGTATCATACCCGGTACCCGTACCCGTACAGGTGCTTCTTAGAGGAGGTTTGATGGATGATTCCAAACTCAGCACAAGTTGGTAAACACATCACTAGTGCATTCACGGGCATTGTCAGAACGGAGAGCTTTCATTATAGTGGAGAACTTATTGCGAGTTTCAGTGATAAAGGAACGGAAAACACCCGACAGTTCAGAACGATCGTGAAAGAGATAGAACCATGTCACCCAAGAGTAATCATCTACAAATGTAGCAAAGTAACGATAGCCAAAAACAATGGTGATTTTGTATGGTCCCCAGATATCCAGAGTGAACAATGAAAATCTTTGTTTCAAGAGTAGCTATACACCTAGAGGGGGGTGAATAGGTTTCCTAATCTTTTATGACTACTTCTTGTTTTGGTGTGTTGAGTGTTAAGTTATTTAGCTTGCTTTCAAGAACACAAAACAACACACAATATTTATAGTGGTTCCTCAAGGTATGGGTACATCCATTTTCCCTCCCACATTTCTAACAGTGTGTTAGACAAGGCCAACTTCACCAATCTCAACTCAAAGAGCTTACAACACAGATCTCTCAGGATCTCTCAAACTCCTTCAAATCTTACCTTGGGCCCAAGGCCCTACACTCAAAGATAAAATCTCCTACAGCTCGGTGATCCTTCTGATCACATACCTCAGACTTAATCCAAAGTCCTACACTCAAGCTAGGAGGATAGCCCTACACTTAGATCCACCACAGGATCCTACCTCAGAGAATAAATCTCCTACCTCACGCACACAAGACCTACCTCAGATCCACAAAAGGATCCTACAACTCAGCTTTTATATTTAAGGCTCACAACTCATATCAAAAATGATCCTACAGAAAGAGTGAGTTTGTTGTTGATGACTTGCTCTAGAGAAAATGTTCTCTGAGCTTTCTCTATGGACTGAGTGAGCTCAGCCCTAACTTTAACTCCAGAGAAAAGATTCTCTGAGCATTAACTGCAGTACTAAAGGCAAGCACCGTCTTTTGTCTTCTAGCATGCAAAACCAGCGATATTTGAATTTCTGCCGACGTCAGCATTACTCAGCTCCTATGGACTTAGCAAATTCCAAACAATCTGCATAGGCGTTGAGTGAAGCCTTGTCACTCAATGCAAAAACACTTAGCAGAATTTTGCATCTCCAGGCATTGAGTGAACCTTCATCACTCAACGCATATAGACATTTATAGTCTAACTGTATAGGCGTTGAGTGAGCCTTCATCACTCAACACATCTTGACTTTTATAGTCTAACTGAATAGGCGTTGAGTGAGGCTTCATCACTCAACGCTTCTGGACTTGGTTGAATTTTCACTGTATGAAGGCGTTGAGTACAGCTTCTTTACTCAATGCTTTCTGTCTTTGTCTGGCATCTTGATGAGGCGTTGAGTGGTCTGTCTTCACTCAACGCTTCTGTACTTGGACAAAATCTTTGTTGAGTAGGCGTTGAGTGAACTGTCTTCGCTCAACGCTTCTGTCTTTAGACAGATTTATTGTTGAGTAGGCATTGAGTGAACGACCTTCACTCAACGCTTTTGTCCTTAGACAGATTTCTTGACAGCAACATTGCGGCTTAGACCAGCACTAACTTTAACTCCAGAGAAAAGATTCTCTGAGCATTAACTGCAGTACTAAAGGAAAGCACCGTCTTTTGTCTTCTAGCATGCAAAACCAGCAATATTTGAATTTCTGTCGACGTCAGCATTACTCATCTCCTATGGACTTAGCAAATTCCAGACAATCTACATAGGCGTTGAGTGAAGCCTTGTCACTCAATGCAAAAAACACTTAGCAGAATTCTGCATCTCCAGGCATTGAGTGAACCTTCATCACTCAACGCATATAGACATTTATAGTCTAACTGTATAGGCGTTGAGTGAGCCTTCATCACTCAACGCATCTTGACTTTTATAGTCTAACTGAATAGGCGTAGAGTGAGGCTTCATCACTCAACGCTTCTGGACTTGGTTGAATTTTCACTGTATGAAGGCGTTGAGTGCAGCTTCTTCACTCAATGCTTTCTGTCTTTGTCTGGCATCTTGATGAGGCGTTGAGTGTTCTGTCTTCACTCAACGCTTCTGTACTTGGACAAAATCTTTGTTGAGTAGGCGTTGAGTGAACTGTCTTCGCTCAACGCTTTTGTCTTTAGACAGATTTATTGTTGAGTGGGCATTGAGTGAACGGCCTTCACTCAACGCTTCTGTCCCTAGACAGATTTCTTGACAGCAACATTGCGGCTTAGACTGCATGTACTTCTGTCAATGCTTTTAGGTTTCTTGGCGTTGAGTGAACTGCCTTCACTCAACGCTTCTGTCCTTAGACAGATTTCTTGACAGCAGCACGACGGCTTAGATTGCATGTAGTTTTGTCAACGCTTTTAGGCTTCTTAGCATTGAGTTAGCTGTCTTCACTCAACGCTTCTGGACTTAGCCAGATTTCTTGTCTGCACCTCTGAGGCTTTGACTGCTTGAGCTTTTGTCAACGCTTTTAGCCTCATGGCGTTGAGTGAACTGTCTTCACTCGACGCTTCTGGACTTAGCCAGATTTCTGATTTGCCAGCATCCTGTCTTGAGTCCAACTAGTATTGTGACCCTGACATCCTGTCTAATCATGGTATAGTAGACAACCTGCATACATTGAACTTGAACATACATCAAATTCAATTATGCGCTTAGCATTGATGGTAATGCCTCTTCAAATTCAGGGAACATTGAAGGGCAATATTCCCAACAAACAAAATTAAAGGGAGTAGTACTCCGAGTAGGATGAGGCGAGAACGTAGACCGTTGATGTTTTCCATAAATACAGGACTCACAAGTGAATTCTCGGATGGAAACATCGGGAAGAGCTTTGCGAAATGTTTAGAGGAGGGTGGCCAAGGTGCCGATGTCACTCAGTAGAGCTAATAGAGGACAAAATCGTCGGAGGAGAGGGGTAAAGGATGTAGAGACCATTCAACAGATGCTCTTATCCAATGATAGACTGCGTCTTGCGATCCTGCACAACATAAGAGGTGGAGGAGAATGTTACGTAGCAATCAAGATCTTGAGTGAGACAACACATAGAGAGAAGATTGAAAGTAGAGCCCGGAACATGAAGAGCAGAGTGAAGACTGATGGTGGGAGTAATGTTAATGTAGGCGGAGCCAGAGATAGGAATGGTGTCCCCACTTGCAACAGCAATAGACCTAGGATGCACCGAGTCCAAATAGCAAGATGGTTGTCGTGAGGTAATGTGGTGGGAGGCTCATGAATCCAAGATCCAGGACAAACTATAGGCAAGACATGAAAACACACTACAAGAAATGGACGCAACAGAGGTCGGAGAATTTTTGATCATCCCTTGAAGTTGCTGGATTTGGAGTCGCAAGTCAGCAATGTCATTCTGAGGGCTTTGTAAAGTAAAATGTGCAGCCATGGGCAAAGGGGCAGCGACAAGAAACAATATGTGCGGCAGGGCAAAGTCGCAGCGGCTAGTGTCGGCAAAGATACTCCGAGAAGACCCAACGGCCAAGAAGATAACATCCAGCGGCAAGGGAAAATCGCGAAGAACAACAGCAGGAGAAGAGGCCAATCTGTAGCAAACCACAAGCGGCAAAGCAGAGGCAGCAAGCAGGGCCAAGCCGCAGCGGGAATTAGAGCCCGCAGTTAGGCAGGAGCAGCGAAGCAACGGACTAGCGGGTAGATAAGAAGACACAAGACAGCCAGAGACAAGGCGGCCTAAAGAAGAACAGCTGCTAGAGGAAGAGTCGTGGTGGGCAGAGATCAATTTCCAGAGGAGTCGCAGCGAATAACCCTCGCGGTCAGCAGGAGAGCCCGCCAATGGCAAGAGACAAGGCGGGCAACAGCTTAGAGAAGAAAAGTTTGGCGGACAGCAAAGTTAGGCTGGCAGCAGCTTGAAGAGAAGCACAACGGATAGAGGAGCAAGCCAGCAGTGGGTAGAGAGCCAAGTCCGCGAAGGGTAGATAATAGGGCAAAGTTCGCAACCACTAGAACAGGGCCAAGCCTGCAGTGGGTAGATAACCAAGTCCGCAGCGGGTAGAACAACAGCTAGACCGCATCAGACAAAAGGAAGTCACAGCGGGCAGGGAGCAGAAGGTCAGTCCGCGCGACAAGCAGAGGAAGAAGAGAAAGGTCGTCGGCGGAAAAGAAAGCTTAAGAAGACCGTGCGAGTCCGCAGGAGGCCGCTGCGAGTAGATGGGAAATTGTGAGGCCGCAACGTACAACAACGAGAAAGCAAACGAGTAGATCGCGCAATAAGTATGGCGAGAGCAGTCCGCGAGAAGAGGAACGAAACCGCAAGGGTCGGGGTTGTAGTGGGGCCCAGACAAATCCCTATAAAAAAGGGAGAGAAGAAGAGGAGACGGGAGGGAGGGAGGAGAAAATCGAGCCCGCACAAGGGGATACGGTTAAGAAGAATAGACCACACAAGGGAATGCGATTAGGTAGAAAGCGAGCCCGCACAAGGGAATGCGGCTAAAAAAAAAAGTTGTCCGCCCAAAGGATGGCGGTTAGGAAAGCGGAAAGCGAATAGGAGACAAGGTCGGCGGTCAGGAAAGAGGTTAACACCCTGGAGGATCAGTGGAGCTCTGATACCATATAGAAGAATTGAGTAAACTTTGTATATACTTCTTGAATTTAAAATTACAAGTATGAGTACAAATATATAGGAAGAGAGAGAGAGAGAGAAATCTCTATTACAAGATGTGGGACTAACATCCTAGATAAGAGGCTAAATGGGCCTTTACTAATGGGTCTTTACATATATCATTCAACAAGTAGCATTAACAACATGAAGACTGCTAGAAACCAAGGGAAAATTCCCCAAAAGAAAACCAAAATTGCTCCAAATTGCAACAATAAATTTGGGACAATACAACAAGAAAACCTTGTAGAAAATCGAAATGATGGATGGCATACAGGCTCACCACCTGTGGAAGATAAGACCAGCGGACTGCGGCAGCTACTTCCACAGATAAGAGTGATAAACACAATCGGGAGATCACAGATTAATAAGAACGAAATGAGACATTCAAGAGAAATTGCTAACCAAGCCCAAGATCAATGTCAAACTCCGTCTCCAACCCATTGGACTCCTTTTGATAGAAACCAAATAGATATTATAATAAAACCATGTAAATGTTCAATACTTGGAGATCAAAAGGACTAAGCGGTTCAAACCAGATCATCACTTTGCCTAGTCCCGGTCTCACATTTATCCCACTATATAATCAACTAATCTAAATAAAGCACTAAAAATTTGAGAGGGTTTAAGTTTAATCTCACGATTAGCTTAAGCCTTTTTCACCACTCTTACACTCCCTCTCAAATTGGATCAGGGAGGAAGACAAAGTATAAGAACTACTCATCTTATTTCTAATGACTCTAATATTAATTCTTGTAAAGGGATTTGGTAAAAATGTATTCAAGTATCTATCTTCACAAACTTGGTGCCAATAGTTTCATGCATTGCTTTCTCCCTGACAAGTGGCACACAATTTCAATATGCTCCTTCCAAAATAGAATTTACAATATATCCACATAAATTAATCAACACTATTTCACAACATTACTAACCTTACAAAATAGAATTTTTTATGAGTTAATCTTTTGCACTTAATTACTTAAATGTTCAAAATAACTCCAATTACACTCACAACTAGATGTGCTACAAGTGAGGCTAACCACTTTATAGCAAACCTTTGTAAATTTGGATTTGAAGCTCCATAAAATTTTTATCAATCAGCTGCTAAAATAATAAATATTTAGAATTCAAGCATGCTTAATACTGTTTAATCATATTTGAAAAACATAAATTTAGCTGGGAACTTCAATTTTTTGTTTAATTGTAAACTCCATTCCAAATAAATCTTCGAAAGTTTTAAAAAAAAGGAAGTTGATCAATAATTTTAATCCACTCGCCATGTCTTGGAATCAACATTTGCATTGTTTGGTATAAACCTTCCATAACTTCTCAATCTTCAATAACAATGAGATTTGAATAGAAGAATTAAAGATTTAAATATTACCTCGCTGCATGGAAAAGGTCGTTGAAGCCGAGTTTTCCAACTTCAACAAATTATTTAAAAAACATCCTTATATTTGTCTTCTTTCTCGTTGAAAGACTTACAAATTCTTTAGCTCCATCCATAGGCTCATAAATATAACTCATGACTGATCTTTTCTCACCATCAACCAATCTCAGTATGCGTACTAAATGCTAAAAAATCTATACAATAATACAACAATACTCCAAAATGAGACCATTAAGATAATGCATGTTATTTGCTTACCGCTAGATTATTTTGCCCACTTGGTGCCCATTCAGGTGAAGTGAACATTTTTATCAAATTGTTTCTTTCTTGTGAATGTTGTGTAGTGTAAGAAAAGACATCGCAAACCTTGACACAACAGGCCTAACAAGCTCCCATTGCGGCAATGGAGGAATCGAGAGGATTTGATAAATTACCTCGAAAAGAGATATTCATGCAAGAAGAAGATGCGGAATGGCCCTATGCGGCGATGGTGTGAAGTGAAAGCTCTGGTGAAGACAAACGAGGAGGCTAAAAGAAAATATGATGACATACGACTGTGAGGCTTCCATGCGAGGAGAGGGACGTCGCAATAGATTCGACTGAGAGAATTAAAAAAAACTAATCTTCTATTGAAAATCGTCTAGATCCAAAGGCATCCCAGGCATGAGCCAGGCTCTTTCGGTTAGATGCGGGCGAAGGCGCACCGCGCAATCCTCACCCGTCTTTGCCCAGCGGAGGCGGTAAATGTTATGCCCTATGTGCTAGTGCCTAAGACGCACCTTTCACCACAGAGGCAGAATTACACGACAATAAATCCAAACACAGACGACATGACGTTGCAAACAATGGCTTTGTACACGACTCCCTCGGCTTCTACACAAACATGTTCTAGCGATAATGCACAACTAGCAGTGACAAGCAAAAGCAGTTAGGATACTGCTACTAGACGAAGATCCTAATACATGAAAGCTATTATAGGAGATCACGAGGCCATTGGATAAAATCCTAACATGGGAAAGCAATTGTAGAAGATCATGATTCCATTTATGAAGGTACATGCAACAAACGGCGAGGAGGATGTCAAATGGAAGACCAGACGATGATGGTGGCATCCATCAACACAATAGAACACCCACTTCTAAGCTTAGCGACAATGACATTAGGCGCACAAACAACTTAACAACTTCACAAAGTGATGCTCACTTTGATACCATGTAAATGTCTAGTACATAGAGAGAAAAATCCAAAGCAGTGCAAACTAGGTATCCATTTTGCTTTAGTCCTAGTCTCATATATTTCTCCCGCGAAACCACCAACAGATCTTAATCAAGCTCTAAAGACTTGAGGAGGTTAACTTAACCTCCTAGAAAGTTCAATTTTTCACTACCCATACCCCCCCCCCCCCAACCCAAAAAAACAAAAATTAAAATTAAATATTACACGACAAGGCCTTAAGGTTCTAAATAAAAAAAATATTAATTCAAACAAAAACAAAAAGTCCTGGGATGGTCAATTGAGGTAGAAATGAGCTGATTACTGCTCCTAGCACCTACGATGTTGGGAACTGCCATCCACATGCTATGGGAGTAACATCGACATTCCTTCAACAATTATATTCCAATCTAATGCTCCACGGATCTTCTATGCTTCTAAGATAGAATGATGTGTCTGGAAATGCACCATTTAATCTTCAAGATGGAAGCACCATTTAGGGTGCATTTGGCGCGGCTTATCGCGACTTATTTGCTCCGGTGAGGTTAGACAAAATGTCATTGTCATACCAAAATCTTATTCCCCAAACTAGTTTTTTTGGTGATGGTAGTAACATTTGTAATACCAAACATATATTCTATGATAATGACGTTTTTGTCCAACCTCACCGGAGCAAATAAGTTGTGATAAGCCGCGCCAAACGCAGCCTTAATCTTCAAGATGGAAACGTTAGATGAGTTGGGGCTTGATTTGGTCTTTGGAGAGGTAGGAAGATGGGAAAGATAAAAGAGTTGCTAATGGGAAGGGAGGAAAAACAAGGAGAGATGATTTTTCATAAACATCTGATTATAGCTCAGAAACAAGGAAAGAAATATGCGGGATGAAAGTTGACATTCATGATGAGGAGAGTTTGTGATGCGGAGACTATTGAAGGAGAATTTGTTCGTGGGATCTTGAGGAAATATTTTACCAAAAGAAGAGAAGAGGAACAATAGAGGACCTTCCACACACTCGAAAACTCATGGTCTTTCATCTAAGACATGATATTATTCTGTCCTCTTCCCTTGACCTTAAGAGTGTACACATAATATGAGAGGGTCAATGATTGCTTGCAACATATTTTCAATAATATTTGACTACTGTAGCTTACTGTCTAGGGTAAACCTGCAATTACAAGATAAGCATGTGATTAAAGGATAAACATGTAGATTCGCCAACATATCAAGATTAATTTGTCTATTAACGGCTACAAATTCAAGGTAAAGCAACTGCAGAATCCAGATAATCTAAACTCCTTTGTTTAATAATTGATTTGAAAATTATGCTCGGAATTTGGGAGATCCTAATTGATTAAGATTATTCTTAGAATAAGAGAGATATCTCTTGAACTTATTGACTTATTCTGTTCGGGTTGCGCATGAGACAACCTGAACAGAGGCTTGGTTGTGATCGAATAACTTTGTTGTGAAATGGGGTGCCTTGTTATCGCAGCTTCTATCATCGCCGAGGAGCCATCTCGCCCCTTATATGTTTTGTGTGAGATACAATTGACAGGTTCTGATAATCTTTCTTATATTAAATGTAGTCGGCCCTTAAGTGCTACATGTTGTCCATTTAGGCTGCCTCATGGAATGGATCAGATCATGTCAAACAGAAAACAATGCAACCACCACGAACAAATAAAAAGCAAGGGAACCTGGAAGAAGAGAAAGGAGGGTTGGGCGCTGGGTAATCTGAGAAGTTGAGTGGGGTTGGCCGGGCTGCTCAGTTCAGGTAGTGGAAGAGAACAGGTGGAGGTGAAGTTTCCTGGGTGGAGTGATTATGTAAGAAAGAGAGTCTATGATGGGGAGGTTGTCTGGTTATTGGAGGAAAAGGAAGAGACTAGCACTCAACTGAAATGGGTTGAGCTTGGCAAAAAAGCAGGCTATGGGGTTGGTCGTAGGTCAATCAAAGGAAGGAGATAAGCTCGCAAGTTTGGTTTGAATGTGGGTGATCAGGGGTGGGAGTTGGTAGTATGGGCTTGCCGATGGTTTGTGGGGAGGAAGGAGAAGAAGTTGGAGGTTAAGCATGGGGTTTAATATTATTATTATTATTACTATTCTTATTAATATAGTCGGCAGTCCAGTCAATAAAGTTGTGATAATTGTTTTTTCAAGTCGTCCGTGTTTTTTATGTGTAACCCCGGTATGGGGTAGTTTAGTCTTTTAGCTTTTCCCTTAATCAAGTATATGTATGAGTAAGGGGCTTCTCTTTGCAATCAATCAAACTCATTATTTGGTCCGACTTGGTATCAGAGGAAGAAGCCCTAATCCCGCGGCTTTCTCATGCCTGTGCACTCGATCTCCGCCTTTCTCACGCTCGATCTCCGCCACCGCCGGCTCTCCCGCTCTCGCCTGCGCGCTCTTCGGACATGACGGGCGGCCTCCACTCCGCCGCTGACTGCTGAGAGGAACGCAGCCGCCGTTCCTCCATGACGCAGTCCGCCACTTGCTCTGCCACCGATTTCTGCCGCTGATTTCTGCGAGGTCCTCCGCCGCTGGTTCCTTTCTCCGCCGTTGTTGGTCGTGTCTTCCTCTGCTGCTGGTCGTGCTTCCCCTTCTTCGTCGACAGTGGCGGTGCTGCTCCCCCCTTGCTTCTTCTGTTGCTGCCTCACGACGCTTCCGGCGCATATCCAGGCGTATCCTTCATCCTGCTTCAACAGTGGCATATCCTTCATCCTCCAGGCGCCGATCTCTTTTTTTTTTTGCGATTTTTTTAATGTCGGTTGCTGCTAATGATCCACAGTGCCGCATGTTGTTAATGGCGATTGACATCACCTTGGTCATTACCATCTCCTTGTTCTGGAGATATTGTTATAGGCTTCTGTTCGCCTGTTCCTTTCGTTTTCTCGTCACTATGGGTGACCCTGATTCTTCGGTATCTTCTCCGGGTGTGATCCAGCCTCAGATGAGTAACCCTCAGCATTTTGGAGTTATGCCAAGGCTCGATGACTGTTTCGTCATTCTTCTCTGAGTTTGAGCGGTTGTATCAAGAACTGGACTACTTTGCGCATTTCACTCCAGCATGTACTGTTGATGTCGTCCGGTTAAAGCAAAGGGAGGACCGTTTCCGCCTTCACGTCTTCTTGATGGGATTGAATATGGACTTTGATATGGTTCGAACACATGTTCTTCATCGCTCTCCTCTTCTCTCCCTTCGGGAGGCGTTCAGTATGGTTCTCTGAGATGAAGACAGCCGCAAGTCTCCCAGTGTCATGGTTCCTCCTGATCGCTCTGCCCTGACTGGTATTGGTCGTGGTCTCATTCCCACTCCTGGCTCCTTTGTGCCTATCTGTGATTACTATGGTCGAAGGGGACATTCTTGGGAGGCATTCTTCTAACTTAATCCTCATCTCGCATCCTCTGGCCGTGGTCGTAGCCGGGGTTGTGGACCAGACCGCGGAGGACATAGACACAGTGGCTACCGTTCTCTTGATGTTGCGTACACTACTGATATCTGTGATGAGTCTCAGTCTCCATCTCTTACAGCCCAGGAATTGGATGTTTTCCGCCGCCTGCTTCACTCCTAGCCTGATCCTGTCACCAGAGGTTCTACGTCTCTTGCTGTCATTGCTATGCCTAGTGCTCATGCTGCCACCACCTCACCTTCTGAATGGGTGCTCGACTCTGGGGCTACACACCACATGACTGGGTCCTCCTCAGGTTTCCTCTCTTATACCCCTTTGTCTGGTAAGGAGAAAGTTATTTCTGCTAACGGCTCGCTGTCCTCTATTGCGGGCAAAGGCAATATCTCTTGTTCTCCGTCCATCTCCCTGCCATCTGTGCTTCATGTTCCTTCATTCCCTCGAAATTTACTTTCCATCAGCAATATTACAAAATCACTTAACTGTTCGGTAACTTTTTTTTTTCTGATTCTTGTGTTTTTCAGGAACTAGGTACGAAGCGGAACATTGGCAGTGGTAGGAACCGTAGCGGCTTGTACTACCTGGACACTCATCCTCTCTCAAGCTTTCTCCAGTTCCGCTGTTACTACAGAGGCTGTTCTTCGTTGGCATCAGCATCTTGGCCATCCCTCTTCTGTTTATCTACGAACATTATTTTCTGTTTTTCCCCTTTTCTTCGAAACTTTGTTTGTGATGTATGTGATGAATCTAAACATGTGCGACATACTACTTCTCATCTTTCTGTCCCTAGTACTATACCTTTTGATGTTATCCACTCTGATGTTTGGGGGTCATCCCCCATTGTTTCTATCACTGGTTTTTGATGGTTTGTCACATTTATTGATTGTTTTTCGTGTACTACATGGGTTTATTTGTTAAAAAGGATAAGTGAAGTGTTTTCTTGTTTTCAAATTTTTCATAAAATTGTGCAAACACAATTTAATTCCTCTATTCGAGTCCTTCAGAGTGATAATGGGGGGGAGTATGGTGATCGGGGTGCCTTTGGCTCTTACCTCACCTCTCACGGTATCATCCACCAGAAAACCTGTGCTTATACATCTACTCAGAACAGAGTGGCCGAACGGAAAAATCGCCACCTCCTTGAGGTTGCTCGCTGCCTCCTTACCATTATGCACCTCCCTAAACACTATTGAGGTGATGCAGTACTTATCGTTGCTCACCTTATCAACCGTCTCCCTTCTCATGTCCTTTCCTTTACCACTCTCGCTCATCTCTCCACCTCTGGTGTGGTTCATACCTCTCATTTTCCACCCCGTGGTTTTGGTTGTGTATGTTTCATGCATGTGCACCAACCTCATCGTGACAAGCTTGACCCTCGGGCTCAGCGGTGTGTCTTTCTTGGTTATTCTTCTACGACTAAAGGTTATCGCTGTTATCACCCTCCTTCCCGACGCATGTTATGGTAGTACCATGGATGTCACCTTCCGTGAGGGGGAGCCCTATTTTCTGCCTTCGACTCACCTCTTTCTTCAGGGGGAGAACCGTGGTGATGTGGATGTTACTCATGTTCCTCTTCCTCTTCTTCCTACCATTCCCTCTACTCATTCTACTCTGGTACCCATAGCTCCCATCCAGGTACCTGACTCTTCTACAATGTGTACTCCCTTTCCCCATGTTTACCACCGCCGCAGTTCAGGTACTCAGGTTACCACAGCTCGACCTCTACCAGTGTCCACCTTCGGACTCAGATCCGGATGAAGCTGATCTGCATATTCCTATTGCATTCCTCAAGAAAGGTAAAGCTCCTTGTACACAACATCCTATCTCTAATCACGTGGCTTACCACCATCTTACTCTGAGCCATCAGACGTTTTTTTCATTTCTTTCCCTAGTTGTTATTCCTAATACATGGCAGGAAGCTTTGGAGATACCAACCTGGACTCAGGCTATGCATGATGAGATGTCTGCCTTGGACAAGAATCACACGTGGGATGTTTCCGCTCTCCCTTCCGGAAAGAAAGCTATAGGTTTCCGGACTGTCTTCTCTGTTAAGTAGAACCAAGATGACAAGGTGGAATGGTACAAAGCACGTCTAGTTGCTCAAGGGTACACCCAGACACAAGGAGTTGATTATCAGGAGACGTTTGCTCCTGTTGCCAAGATGGATTCTATTTGGGTGTTGCTATCGTGTGGTGCGTGTCTGGACTGGGAGCTTCATCAACTGGATGTTAAAAATGTGTTCCTTCATGATGAGCTCGAGGAGGAGGTGTACATGAAATTTCCTCCTGGTTTTATAAAGAAAGGAGCTGAAGGCCTTGTTTGTCGCCTCAGAAAATCTTTATATGGCCTGAAGCAATCACCTAGGGCCTGGTTTGGGAGATTTCTTACGGCAATGCTCAAGTTTGGGTATAAGCAAGCCCAATCAGATCATACCATGTTCATCCGGAGACATGAACAGCGTGTTATGGTTCTCATTGTCTACGTGGATGACATTATGATTACGGGAAATGACACAGAGGAGATTGTCAATCTTAAGACCCTCCTGTCTACTGAATTTGAAGTGAAAGACTTGGGAAGATTACGGTACTTCCTGGGTATCGAAGTGCTCAAATCCGAGCAGGGTATCTTTATATCCCAACAGAAATACATATTAGATCTCCTAAAAGAAACAGGTATGCTTAGGTGTGTTTCTGCGAACACCCCGATTGAGGAAAATCACAAAATTGATGAAGATGGTGAACACAGATGTATCACGTTATCAAAGATTAGTCGGTAAACTTATATACCTATCCCATACATGCCCCGACATTACGTATGTCGTGGGTATCCTAAGCCGATATATGCATTCTCCTCGAATTAGACATCAAGAAGCTGCGTATCGTTTGCTGCGATATTTGAAGAAAACTCCTGGTCGTGGTCTCTTATTCTCCAGGAACAACACTTTGAAGATTGAAGTTTTTACTGATGCTGATTGGGCTGGCTGCCATGATGACAGAAAATCCACAACAGGATACTGCTCCTTTGTTGGTGGAAACCTCGTGACGTGGCACAGCAAGAAGCAAAATGTAGTGGCTCGGTCTAGTGCGGAGGCAGAATATCGTGCCATGTCCCAAGGTTTATATGAGGGACTATGGCTGCGCACTGTGTTACAAGATCTGGGTTTCCCAGTGACGGGCCCCTTCTCCTTGTTCTGTGACAATAAGGCGGCTATTAACATTGCCCATAACTCGGTCCAACATGACAGGACAAAGCATGTTGAGGTTGATCGGCATTTTATTAAAGATCACTTGAGATAAAAAGAGTTGTCACTCCGTTCGTTCATTCCAAAGATCAGTTGGCCGATGTGTTTACCAAAAGCTTGGGGTGTGACGTGTTTATCGACGACATTCAAAGGCTTGGGATGACGGACGTCTTCCGTTTGACTTGAGGGGGAGAGTTGTAATAATTGTTCTTTCAAGTCGTCCGTGTTTTTTATGTGTAACCCCGGTATGAGATAGTTTAGTCTTTTAGCTTTTCCCTTACTCAAGTATATGTATGAGTAAGGGGCTTCTCTTTGCAATCAATCAAACCCATTATTTGGTTTGACTAATAACACATACAAATCCTGTTAATTTAACAGGAAAAATGTTAAATAAGAACTATTTCAAACTAACACTAGAGAGAAATTTTAAATAAGGAAAAAATTAGGTACCAATTTCAACCCTAAATGCATTTGCATGTATTATTGCAGGTGCGATAATTTTCAGCTTACAACCATAGTTTCATACCCGTGTCATTGACCAGGACTATAGACATTCATATGCTATTATAAAATCAAATAGCAGCTTAACTGAATTTCAACCGTTTAGGTTCAAATAAAACCGAGCATGTTTTTCATTCAATTGCTGAATGGGAAAATGGAGTTCAAACATGTAATTCTGAGGAAAATTGAGTAGAAAGCTATTGTAGGTCTTACCATAATTAAACTATTGATCGAACGACACAAAATGCACACGACAAAAAGAGGAAATTAAAGTTTATCAAATTTGATGGTGAGAAAGCAATGAGAGCTAATGAACTTATCACAAATAATGGTAGAAGGAAACTTTTTATGATAGTGGTATACCTACGCTCACGTTCATAAACAGAAACACCCAGACTGACCACTTTCGAGTAGACCCACCATGCTGAAAAATAAGAGAAGAAACCCAGCTGTGTTCCAGAAACAGAAGATTGGATTTCCTCACTGAAATTAGCAAGCATGCGATCACTAGATACACCAACACAACGTATGGTCATTTCCATATTGCTTTCATCAATCGACTCATCCATAATTTGAGCCACCTCAATAGCCTGTTGAAGTTTCAAATAAAATTAGCAAGGAATCACGGGAAGTGTTCATGAAGGGAAACAATTTACAACCTCTTCATAGCCAAGGAGATCAGAGTGGCAACTAAATATTGGTTTAGATACAATGCAGGTATATTCCGGATATTTTATCAGCCCAATATCAACTAACAAGAAAGCTGAAAGATCTTGTTCACCATTGAGGAAAAAAAGTCTCTGAAAAAACGCATAAGAATTATTACAAGGATAACATAAGTACAGTGACTGGGTTTAGCCTTGGAACCCAGTATCATATTAGAATCACCTGAATGCGCCAAAGAATAGCCTCAACTGTAGAAGTTATCTTCACACATGTTCCTACATGTTCAAAGACCATTTTTTGAAGTATGCTGCATATGCAGATCAAAGACATTAAATATGAAAATGTCCAATAAACTTAGAAATTTGAAAACATAACATCAGATTACCATGATCTATTTTTGCTAGCAGATAAAATATATTCTATTAGCTCTTGCCTGCGAACATGATGAATGCCACTCTACAGGATCAAAAGAAAAGTAATGAGAAGACAAGAAAAATGAGGATATCAAAGTATTAGATCATAGAGTGACTTCACAACAGGAATTTTGAATATAGAACACAAAAAACTTTCGTAAATTGTGAAAAGGATAATAAAAGACTTTCAATTATCACTGTACTGTTTATCTCTACATACACACACCTATAAGTGAATATACATATTCCATTGCTAACACCATTTAATTATTCATAATCATTATATCAACACAATTAGGTAGAAAGAGAAATGAGGGAGAGAGAGAGCAAAAGATCTCTCTAGGTCTCCTAAACCTATTGGACAGAGGGGAGGAGAGACGAGACTGTTGAGTAGACTAAAAAGTGATTAGACTAAAAATTGGCAATTTTTTCATCATTAGCAGCATCAAATAACAGGGAGAGATGACTGCATTGAAAAAAGGGGAGAAAGAGGGACGAGAAAGAAAGGGGAGAGAAAGAAGGGGCGGAAAGAGAGAAAGAAGGGGCGGAGAGACAGAGAAGTGGGAGCATCCCATGTGTTCCGGGAGCAGTCGGACACTATTAAAGCCGCTTGCACGACTGCTAGTGTGTGTGTGTGTGCGGGTGTGTGCATGCACATTAGAGAGAAAAACATTTCCACCTACAAACCATTCCTCAGGTTTGCTAGCTAGAACCCTATCCAAGAACCAAATTGCACCAATTTTCTAACCTTATAAAGAAGATATCAGTGCACTATAGTATACTTCAATGATTCTAAGAACTAGCAAAAAGAATGGAAGTAGATAAAACATGTTGGCTACTTTTTAAAATAATTGAAGTATATGGAATAAAGAGCCTTAAATACAAGCTAGAATTTTTTGCTTGCATAACAGTTTAATTAAAAAATTATGCCTGATTTAAGTACTACATAGAAGCCCATTAACAGCTGCATAATGACTGTTAAGCCCATTACAAAAGCCAGAAAGAAGGGCCCATTATAGAGCTCATCTCCCATATCTTTAGGCAGCGTTTGGTTCAGCTAATAGGATCCGGTGTGGATGGCGCAAAACGTCATTTACGCTAAAAGCAGCGTTTGGTTCGGAAGATCCATAAAATGCCGTTTTGTATCATCCGTTGTTTCCTCCTATACATCATCCGCGCCCAAAATCTGCTATTTTGTGCGTCCAGACGCGCACATTTGTGGAAGGCGGAAGTCGCTCGATGTGGAAGGCTGAAGGTGCTCGATGTGGAAGGCGGAAGGCGTCGCTCAACTTCCACTTCAATCTGATCGCTCTTATCGCCCTATATCGTACCTACTGCCAACCCCTCCTTTGCCTCAATGGCACTGTTTTTCTCACTCCCCATGCCTTTTCCCCTCGCCATCTCCACTGGACCCTTCAATTGCGACTGGCAGCGGTAGTTGGAGGGCCACTTGCGCACTCATCCTCCTTGGTTGGAGAAGAAAGCAAAACGATGAAGTAATAAATCATTTTCCAGGAGAAATCAGAGTTACAATCTCATGCCACTTTCCTTTCTTCTGTGTTTCTTCTTCCAACCTCTCTCTCCGCTTCTCAACGCTTCAGCTGCGAGGTCGCATTTGCCTCATAACCTCTTTGTTTCCAAGTTTATCATTCTATATCACTTTTCTCTCCCTTCAAGATCGCATCTCATTTTCCAGGAGACCTCCAGGTTACAACAATGGGACACCATGACTGCCCAGTTCGCCAGTGCATCTAACATCCCTTTCCTCCTGATTCGGATACAACAGATAGCAATTGCATCATCCAAGCATTACGTTGTAGAGAAACAGCTAGAAAATTTAGGATCGGGATTAAGGATTTTATTTTCATTGAATCCTTGAATTCATAATGTCATTTTCTTTGTACTTACTAGAAGATTGTGTGCTGAAATAAAATAGATCCAGATAATTTATAGATAATTATGCACTCATAGATTTACAACGATGAAGTAATAAATCGATAATTTCGTTGTTATCATCATCAAAATGATAATATCATTATTACATTTGTATGCCAATTATTAAAAACACTCATGTTATCATTTTATGAAAAAAATATTCATCTAAAACTCCGTTTTGTTCTCAAGCAATTTTTTCAAAACTCTGCAAACTTCGTTTCACCATAACAATTTTTTAACAAAACTTTGTTTTTTAAAACAACACAATTCTAAAAATTCAATTTTCAATCAGCAACTTTCTATCAATAACAACTCAACCAAAAAGAGCCTTAATCTCACATCTCCTAATGAAAATTATTTCTTATACTCCACTCTATATAAAGAGGGGAGACTCAATGTAATAAGGTACATTGCTAGAATAATAAATTTTATTTTCAAACTCAACATAGTATCAGAGCCGGGCGAGTTTCTTCGCCACTCTCCTTTCGCGTGAATACTCTAGTTCTACCATGAATCTCTGCAGTATCGCATGAACAGTCCCGGCCTCACATAAGAGCTCCCTTCTCACACAACTTCTGCGTGACCTCAATAAGTGTCCCATGAACTCCTGCTCGGCAATATCAGGCTGCAAGTATCACGAGCTCTAGCTCTCGTGAGTCCCTTCTAGGTTCTCGACGTCTTAGGCCTTTCACAAACTCAACTACAATCTCCTGCGAACTCGGCTCCCGTGAGTTCTTCCTGCGACTTTTGTCTCGTACGAGCTTTGAACGACAAATTATAATTCATGTGAGCATTGCAAGTGAAAGTTATTACTTCAAGGGGGGGGAGAATAGGTCTATTAAAATTCTTGAGTCTTTTTTCTGTTTTCTTATTAACCTTTATATTTTCTTTTGCTTTCTTCCTAAGGTGATCTAGAGCTTTTCCTTAGCACCTGCAATAAAACAGACAAACCAACACACAGCAAGCACACAGTGATTTAAAGTGGTTCCCCAATTGGGTACATCCACTTTCCCTCCCGCCTTTCTAACTTATGTTAGACAAGGCACAAACTCCTCCAAAATGCTCCTCAGAGCTTACACCTCAGGCCCTCAGTCTTACACTCAGATTCTCTTCAGAACCCTACCTCAGAACCACAAAGGTTCCTACCTCAGAGCCCTGCAGTGCTCCTACAGCTCAGTGGTCCACAAACCACCAACTTCAGTCTTATCTCTAAGGCCTACAGCTCAGGCTTATCAGCCCTACAACTTCAGGCACAAGACCCTACTCTCAGAGTGTTGCAGCACTCCTACAGCTCAGTACCATTCCAGGTACCTACCTCAGTGCCCTTCCAAATACCTACAGCTCAGCCTCCTCCAAGGCCTACAACTCAGTGACACACTTGTCACCTACAGCTCAGTGACTCGACAGTCACCTACCTCAGGCACTAGGCCATACACTCAGGCTGGGAGGACAGCCCGACCTCAGATCCACACTTGAATCCTACCTCAGTACCCCAGCAGGGCACCTACCTCAGTGACTAATTAGTCACCTACAACTCAGGCACAAATTGCCCTACAGCTCAGATTCAGGCAAGCTGAATCCTACAGGAAATTAATCAAGAAGTTGAAATAAAATAAAACCTTGACTCTGAAATAAATCTCGAAGTCTACCTTGCTGGACTGAGCAGATATCAGTTCAGCCCTCTTGCTGTAGAAGGAATTAGACTTCCTCTACAGCTAGCTCCTTTTCTGCTGCACTGAAGAACAGTTATCTGCTGTTGAAGGCTGACGGCCCTTCACACAGCTATCTCTCCTTGCTGATTGGATGAATCAGCTACCTTGTTCTAGAAAGAACATACTTGCTGAACTAGAAAAAGCTTCAGCTATCTTTCTCTGCCTTTCTGGCTAGCTCTGTTGGACTTGGCTTTCAAGCTCGTCGGAGAAGATGAAGTCCAGCCGCCTCTCTTTTCGTTTTCTTTTTCGTTTCTGTGTTTGTTAACCCTAATCCCCTTCTCTTCTTTTCTTTTTATATCTATTGATTTGAATCAACGACACAATTGAATGTGGGCTCCGCCAAGGATGGTCAGTGCCACCTCCCTCAGAAGAGGACAAACAGTACTTTCCGGCTCTGCTGTAGCTTTCCCGCAACGGCATGAAATACTCTGACTGCGCTCGACGAATGGTGAGCTGGGTTCGACGAATTTTGAAATCAGTTCGACGAATTCTGAACTGAGCTCGACTAACTCAGAATCTTCGAACTTCAACTTGAGCTCGACAAAAGGTGAGCTGGGTTCGACGAATTCTGAACCGAGCTCGACAAACTCAGAATCTTCAAACTTTAACTTGAGCTCGACGAAAGGTGGGCTGGGTTCGACGAATTCTGAAATCAGTTCGACGAATTCTGAACTGAGCTCGACGAACTCAGAATCTTCTAACTTGAGCACGACGAAAGGTGAGCTCAGCTCGACAAACTCAGAATTCAGTTCGACGAATTCTAAACTGAGCTCTTCTTTAGAAGCGTTGAGTGAGCCTGCCTCACTCAACACTTCTAAACTTAGAGAAATTCTGCTGGCTTTGTCTCAGCGGTTCCTTCTCAACTGTTAACGGTTTTTTCTTCACAGCTGTGACTATCTTCTGTCTCAGCGGTTTCTTCTCAACTGTCTCAGCGGTTTCTTCTTCACAGCTGAGACTATCTCCTGTCTCAGCGGTTTTGTTGGGACCAACATTTCTCTCAACGTTTTGTCTTGAACTTCTCACCTGTCACAGCGGTTATGCTGAGACAATCTTCTCAGCTGTCCCAGCTGTCTCGACGCTTTTGCCTTAGACATTCTTCTCAGCTGTCTCAGTTGTCTCTGGCGTTGAGAGCGTTGAGTGTGCCTTCATCACTCAACGCTTTTTTGCCTTATTCAAATTACCTGACTTCCAGCTTACCCTTTTTGTTCACCTGTCCAATTAAGGACAACCTGCATGCATGAACTTAAGCACACATCAAATACATCTATGTGTGTATGTCATTGACCAGTTTGACTTCTTACAAATCTAGAACATTGGGGTCAATGGACTCAACAATCTCCCCCTATTTGAAGAAGTCAAAACTTTGTTTGATCAATAAAACAGGTCATTGACATACACAGTATATTCAATATAAAAACTAAAATTTGAGTAGCATCATTAGAGTTTGGAAATGTTACCAACATTTCTCCAGCCTGTGGAGAATTTTACTTACTCCCCCTGGCATGTTGCACTCCTCGGTGAGCCATCCTTACTATTCTTATGTTGAAGCACCTTCAGCACCACCTGGCTTTGAGCTTCCTGCATCTTAGCTCCTTAACTCCTCTCCCCCTTTTTGACTTCTGCAATAGGGATAACTTTGTGGAGTTTTTCTCCCCCTATCTGTCTGGGATTTATCTCCCCACTTTGACTTAATTCCATTGCAGTTGTTGGGTTTGCTCCCCCTCAACAGTTGCACACTAGCTTCAATAACTTGAGGAAGGACTTGCACTACCTGCAAAATAGACAGTATTGCATATGGTACAGGAGAGAATTGAAGCTACACAAGATTCAACATACTCAATTCAAATTTGAAGGTGTTGAACTTGGCTTCATCTAGTGGCTTAGTGAAGATATCAGCCACTTGCTTGTCTGTGGAGACAAACTCAAGGATGATGTCTTCCCTTTCCACATGTTCTCTAATGAAATAATACATAATTTCTATATGTTTAGTCCTGTTGTGGGAGACAGGATTCCTAGCTATATAAATTACACTGGTAGAATCACAAAAAAATAGAATTTTACTTATCTGAATATTGTAGTCCTGAAGTTGATGTGGTATCAACAACAACTGAGCACAGCAGCTCCCAGCTGAAATGTACTTTGACTCAGCAGTTGAGATTGCAACACTTTTTTGCTACTTGTTTGCTTCTTGCTGCTCCAAAAGACAAGCCTTCCACCTAGAAATTGACAGGAGCCAGATGTGCTCTTCCTGTCCTCCTTACAGCCTGTAAAATCTGCATCTGAATAGCATGTTAGTTCAAACTCCCCATTCCTAGGGTACCATAGGCCAAGATCTGGAGTGCCCTTAAGATATCTCAAGATTCTTTTCACAGCAGTGTAGTGAGATTCTTTAGGGCGGGTCTGATACCTAGCACAGACACATGTTGCATATATAATGTCAGGTCTACTTGCAGTGAGGTAAAGAAGGGAGCCAACTATACCTCTATACAGAGTTGGATCAACAGGTTTCCCTGGATTATCTTTGTCTATAGGCATACTTGAGCTCATGGGAGTTCTTATGGTGGAAGCATTCTCCATACAATATTTCTTGATTAACTCTCTGGTGAACTTTGACTGGGATATGGATAGACCATCATCAGTTCGTCTTACTTAAGGTCCCAAGAAGAACTTCAGTTCACCCATACTACTCATCTCAAACTTTACCTGCATAAGTTTTGCAAACTTCCTGCAGAGGTTGTCATCAGTAAAGACAAATATTATGTCATCAACATAAATCTGAACTAGGATGATCTTACCCTTAGATTCCCTTAGGAATAGGATCTTGTCTATCTTCCCCCTTGAGAATTTGTTCTCAATGAGAAAGCTAAACAATGTCTCATACCATGCTCTAGGGGCTTGCTTGAGCCCATATAGAGCTTTCCTAAGCCTATACACAGCAGTAAGAGAGTTAGAATCTACAAAATATGGAGGCTGCTCTACATAGACCTCTTCCTTCAAGTCTCCATTAGGAAAGACTGACTTTACATCCATCTGTAAGACCTTGAATCCCTGGAAGGCAGCAAATACAAGGAACAGTCTGATGGTTTCCAACCTTACAACTGGGGCAAAAGTCTGATCATAATCAATCTCCGCTTCCTCTCTGTACCCCTTGGCCATCAGTCTTGCTTTATTCTTTATTATAATGTCATTTTCCTCAAGTTTATTTTTGAAAATCCACTTGACTCCAATGACATTATGTCCATCTAGTCTAGGAACCAGTTTCCAGACCTTGCATCTTTTGAACTGGTTCAGTTCTTCTTGCATTGCACCAATCCAGAATTGGTCTTGATTAACCTCTTCAAATTTCTTGGGCTCTTCTTGTGACAGGAAGCTGGAGTAAAGAGCTGTGTTGAAACTCCTGCTTCTGATCTGTACGCCTTGGCTAGCCTCACCTATTATCTGATCTGGAGGATGATCTCTCAGATATCTGACTGTTGGGGGCAGCCTGACTGCTTCTTGCTGAGCACCAATTTCTTCAGCTGGTTGGTCTTCATCTCCAGCTGGACTGTCCTGTGCTTCCTCTGGATAGCATCATTCTCCATATTCTTCTTGCACAGCTGGGTCTTTATTTTTGATGGAGAGCTTTTCCATCATAACTTTTGTACCTGCAGAACTTGGCAAAGAGCTTGACAGCTTACTGTCAATCATGTTTGACTCATCAAACATTACATGGACAGATTCTTCTACAACTTATTTAGTCAAGTTATAGACTTTATATGTCTTACTATTATTGTTGTACCCAACAAAGATCCACTCATGGGATTTGGCAGCAAACTTAATCACTTTTGACTTACCATTGTTCAAGATGAAACACTTACAACCAAAGATCCTGAAATAGGATATGTTTGGTTTTCTGCCCTTCAAGATCTCATAGGGAGTCTTCTTGTGGCCTTTGGTGATAAAAGCCCTATTGAGAACATGACATGCAGTGTTAATTGCCTCAGCCCAGAAATATTTAGGGAGAGAAGTGTCACTCAACAATGTTCTCCCAGCTTCCATAAGAGTCCTATTTTTCCTCTCAGCTAACCCATTTTGCTGGGGTGTTCTTGGAGAAGAGAATTGTAGATGAATCTCTAGCTCTTAACAAAAAGTAGTCATGGCAGCAGACTGAAATTCAGTTCCATAATCACTTCTTATTTTGACCACTGAACTTGCAAGTTCATTCTGAATCTGCCTGACAAAATTCATGAAGACATCAAGGGTTCCATCCTTTCTTCTAAGGAAGAACACTCAAGCAAACCTGGAATAATCATCAACCACCACAAGGGTGTAGATCTTCCTACCTAGACTGTGAACAGGCATAGGACCAAACAAGTCCATATGCAGGAGATATAAGCATCTCACTGAGTCCTTGGTCTCATGCTCTTGAAAGAGGTCTTAGTCTGCTTACCCTTTTGGCAAGCAGCACAGATACCCTCCTTGGAGCATTTTATTTTGGGACCATTCCTAACTAGCTCATCACTGAAGAGCTGACCAATGGTCTTATAATTCAAATGAACCAGTCTCTTGTGCCATTGGACACAATATGAGACTTTGTCATTTACAACAAGGCATATAGGGGAACTACTATTTAAGCAAGAAAAGTTTAAACAATAAACATTACCACTCCTAGTGTCTGTTAAGATGACACTTTGGTCAATTAACCTCTTGATGTGGCACTTATACTTGTGGAACGAAATGTCTAACCAAGGTCACATAGTTAGCTTATGCTTATGAGGTTGTGTTGCAACCCCTCCACATAAGCTACCTTTGTGATGGTGATTATGTCATTTGAGATCTTACCATACCCTCTGGTTATTCCCTTGTCAGAGCCTCCAAAGATGACCATAGGTCCATTCTTTACTGGAGTGAACTCCTTCAACAATTCCTTTGTTTTAGTCACGTGCCTGGAACATCCACTGTCCAAGTACCATTTAGGGGAATGGGTACTTGAACTAACCTGAAAAACACAATTTACCTCACCTTAGGAGCTCAACATCTATTGGGTCCTAGGTTCACATTAGCCTGAAAATAAGCTTGTTTTCCTGTTGTATTCCTGACAGGTTGGCTACCTCTGGACACTGAAGGATTGTGCCAGTAATCTGCAGCATAGTGTCCCACTTTGCCACAGCACCAGCACTCATGGACATTATATCTCCTTTTCTGTTTAGGACCAGCATTTGGCTGGACTGCTCCCTGAATAGTGGGAAGATGTGATGTTGTATAACTTTGATTTCTTTCAGCAGCCATTTAACAGAAGGTAAGTATTTCAGCTGACTGTTTTGGTCTTTTCTGAGACCCACCAGCTGCATGTCTCTTTTCAGCTAACATGCATCTGATGGCATCAGAAACTGTCATTCCAGCCTTGCCAGAAGACTCACCTTGAGTCACTACTTTTGCTGGATGATTCATATTTCCTGCAGCAGCATTATCCCTGAGTTTTGGGGCTGGGGCACCAAAAACAAATGGTCCAGGATGGACCATTTGAATTTTCTCATGGGCAGCCTTAAAGGCTCTCACATGGTTGTATCTTCCACCTTGGCTATGGGCACATTTGTCCATACCAGTGGAACTGTCATTCTCCCAGTGACCATAACAGCTTTCATGATCATACCTGTTAGAAGACAACAGAACTTTCTAAAAAGAAATTGGAGACAATGAGGCTAGAGGCACAACTGGTGCCTTCCCCTTTCCCTTTCCTTTTGGATTGGGAAGTCTAGCAGGTCCCTTAAATCCTAACCCTTTCTTACCCATTTGTGTAAGGAGGGTGTCAATTAAGGGAAGCACAGTGCTTAGCTTAGAAAACATGGCCACTAGCAATTTCTCATTTAGATCATCTTTAAGTTTCTGGATAAATTTCTCATTTGAGACTCTTACCACAGACTGCATATCAATGATCCCCTTGAGCTTGGCTGATTGTGCAGCCATATATCATTGAAAGCCTTTTCTTGGCTCTCACACTTGCTCCTAAGACTGAGAAGCTCTTTTGTCTGTCTCTTGGCAAGGAGCTTGCACTTCTTGAATGCTTCAAGAAGTTCTCCATACTTGTCAATTATAAAATTGACATCATCCTCAGAATCTGAATCTCCTTCATCTCTTGATGATTGAGCTTCAGAATCTGAGTTAGCCTCATGACTTGAAATAGAAGGCAGAGATTTAGAATTTACCTGAGCCTGTCCAGACTGATCCTGGCTGCTTTCTTCATCTGTCATTGTCATTAATCCATGGCATTGAACGTCTTCTTCTTCATCTTCATCCACCTCTGAGTCACTTTCTGAATGTGACAGAGGGGCCCTGATCCCTATCCTAGCAGCAGGATATTCTTCAGGTTCTTCTTCAACAACAACCATTAGCCCAATATAGGCTTCTTCTTCTTCACTGTCTGACCCAGAGGAGGAGTTAGACCAGGTCTTTTTCTTTTTGTCCACAAGGGACTTCTCTTCCTTCTTCCCCTTGTGGTGTTTCTTCTCTTCTTCATCTTTCCTCTTCAATGGGCAGTCAGCAACTATGTGCAAAGATTTGCTGCAGCAGAAACAAATAACTTTAGAAAAAGTTTGTTTGCTAAAGTTAGGAGCATACCTATCCTCCTTTGAGGATTTCCTTTTGTGCTGTGAGGAAGAGGAAGGTCTACTGTTCTTCCTGTGCTCCTTCTTTATGAACTTCTGAAACTGTCTGGAGAAGGCAACAAAGTCCTCATCAGACATATGGCTGTCTGAGGTGCTGGTCCTTGAGCTCTCAGAATCTGACTCAGCAATCCTCCTGAGTGGAGAGTTCTTCCTTCTGCTTCTGGTTGGGACATCAGCTTTGAAAATCACAGACTTCTCCTTGGCCTTTGACTTACTAGTCTTCTCTTCATCCTTTCTTGCAGCAAGTTGCATCTCATATGACAGCAGCTTTCCAAACAGGGTTGGAGGAGTGTGAGCTAACTTGGCCATTTCCCTAATGGCACAAACTTTGTGTCCCAATCCATTGTGAGGGACCTGAGAAATTTGTCATTCAGCTCATAGGTGCTGAAGACCCTTCCATATGTTCTCATTTCATTCACTATTCTGAAAAATCTCTCAAAACACTCAGCAATGTCATCAGACTTTCTTTGTCTGAAGGCTTCATACTCCTGGTTAAGCATGGATTTTCTGTCATCCCTCACCTCCTCTGAACCCTCCATGAACACAACTAAGGTGTCTCACATCTCCTTGGAGGTCTTGCAGTGCACCAGATTTTGGAAGGTTAAATCATCTATTGCACTTGCAATAATATTATGAGCTCTTTTATCCATGGAGGCAAGAAGGAGCTCATCTTTGTTCATTTCATCATAAGATTTAGGTGTCTGGACATTGGCATCCAGAACTGAGGTCGTCATAGGGATGAAGGGTCCTTCTTTGACTGTGATGTATATCCTAGGGTCAGCAGCTTCCATGAATAACCTAACCATTTCCTTCCAGAGACCAAAGCCTTGCTTTCTACAGATTGGAAGTTTCATGGCCCCCAGCTCCTTGTAGTTTACACCAGACCACATTTTTATATCTTATAACAAACCTTGGAGGTATACTCAGATTATTAAATCTTTTTTGAGAAACCTCCCTCTGATACCACTTGAAAGTTATTACTTCAAGGTTAGCTAGTCACTTAGAGGGGGTGAATAGGTCTATTAAAATTCTTGAGTCCTTTTGTGATTTTCTTATTAACCTATATATTTTCTTTTGCTTTCTTCCTAAGGTGATCTAGAACTTGTCCTTAGCACCTGCAATAAAAAAGACAAACCAACACACAGCAAGCACACAGTGATTTATAGTGGTTCCCCAATTTGGTACATCCACTTTCCCTCCCACCTTTCTAACTTATGTTAGACAAGGCACAAACTCCTCCAAAATGCTTCTCAGAGCTTACACCTCCGGCCCTCAGCCTTACACTCAAGTTCTCTTCAGAACCCTACCTCAGAACCACAAAGGTTCCTACCTCAGAGCCCTGCAGTGCTACTACAGCTCAGTGGTACACAAACCACCTACCTCAGCCTTATCTCAAAGGCCTACAGCTCAGGCTTCTCATCCCTACAACTTCAAGCACAAGGCCATACTCTCAGAGTGCTGCAGCACTCCTAAAGCTCAGTACCCTTCCAGGTACCTACCTCAGTGCCCTTCCAGGCACCTACAGCTCAGCCTCCTCCAAGGCCTACAACTCAGTGACACACTTGTCACCTACAGCTCAGTGACTCAACAGTCACCTAACTCAGGCACTAGGCCCTACACTCAGGCTGGGAGGACAGCCTTACCTCAGATCCACACTTGGATCCTACCTCAATACCCCAGCAGGGCACCTACCTCAGTGACTAATCAGTCACCTACAACTCAGGAACAAAGTGCCCTACAGCTCAGATTCAAGCAAGCTGAATCCTACAGGAAATTAATCAAGAAGTTGATATAAAATAAAACCTTGACTCTGAAATAAATCTCAGAGTCTACCTTGCTGAACTGAGCAGATATCAGTTCAGCCCTCTTGCTATAGAAGGAATTAGACTTCTTCTACAGCTAGCTCCTTTTCTCCTGCACTGAAGAACAGTTATCTGCTGTTGAAAGCTGACGGCCCTTCACACAGCTATCTCTCCTTGCTGATTGGATGAATCAGCTACCTTGTTCTAGAAAGAACAAACTTGCTGAACTGGAAAAAGCTTCAGCTATTTTTCTCTGCCTTTCTGGCTAGCTCTGTTGGACTTGGCTTTTAAGCTCGTCGGAGAAGATGAAGTCCAGCCTCCTCTCTTTTCGTTTTATTTTTCGTTTCTGTGTTTGTTAACCCTAATCCCCTTTTCTTCTTTACTTTTTGTATCTGTTGATTTGAATCGACACAATTGAATGTGGGCCCCGCAAAGGATGGTCAGCGCCACCTCCCTCAGAAGAGGACAAACAGTACTTTCCGGCGCTGTTGTAGCTTTCCCGCAACGGCATGAAATACTCTGACTGCGCTCGACGAATGGTGAGCTGGGTTCGACGAATTTTGAAATCAGTTCGACGAATTCTGAATTGAGCTCGACTAACTCAGAATCTTCGAACTTTAACTTGAGCTCGACGAAAGGTGAGCTGGGTTCGACGAATTCTGAAATCAGTTCGACGAATTCTGAACTGAGCTCGACGAACTCAGAATCTTCAAACTTTAACTTGAGCTCGACGAAAGTTGAGCTGAGTTCGACGAATTCTGAAATCAGTTCGACGAATTCTGAACTGAGCTCGACGAACTCAGAATCTTCTAACTTGAGCTCGACGAAAGGTGAGCTCAGCTCGACGAACTCAGAATTCAGTTCGACAAATTCTGAACTGAGCTCTTCTTCAGAAGCATTGAGTGAGTCTGCCTCACTCAACGCTTCTGGACTTAGAGAAATTCTGATGGCTTTGTCTCAGCGGTTCCTTCTCAACTGTCAGCGGTTTTTTCTTCACAGCTGTGACTATCTTCTGTCTCAGCAGTTTCTTCTCAACTGTCTCAGCGGTTTCTTCTTCACAGCTGAGATTATCTCCTGTCTCAGCGGTTTTGTTGGGACCAACATTTCTCTCAACGTTGTGTTGAGTTTCTCAGCTGTCTTAGCGTTTTTTCCTTAGACATTCTTCTCAGCTGTCTCAGCTGTCTCTAGCGTTGAGAGCGTTGAGTGTGCCTTCATCAAGGACAACCTGCATGCATTAACTTGAGCACACATCAAATACATTTATGTGTGTATGTCATTGACTAGTTTGACTTCTTATAAATCTAGAGCATTGCTTGTGTGTTCTCGTGAGCTCCCGCACGCTGCACTATCGCATGCGGCTCTCACATGCAACAACCTCCCGCTTCATTCCACAATATCCACTTTCATGTATTCCTTCTCATGAACTCCCTGCCAATTCCGCAAATTCTACCGGGCAATGAGCATTGCATTCCCGGGTATGTTGCATACTAGCATCGTCCTTCCCTCTTCCGTGAGCTCCCCGCATTTCAGTCATCCTGAATCTCTCCTCGAGCTATGTTAGATACCCTCCCCCCACACCAAATTTTTTTAATTGTTGGCTAGAAGTCCATCGCCCCCTTCCTACATTCGCTAGTAGTAAATTATGGAGATTCACTCCCTCCCACCGGCTCCAACTACCGTTTCACCTAACCCCATACTCATTTCCAATGCCTCCGGGAACCTTGGTACAACTTCCAAATTGACTAAACTTAACTATCCTGATTGGAGTGTCCTATTCACCTTCCTTTTGCGATCTCAACAAAAAATACATCATCTCACTAAAAATACTCTGGAGCCAACATCTCCCGCCTATGTTGATTGGGATGCAAATAATGCTCTTGTCCGCACATGGATTGCAAAAAATCTTTCAGATATATTTTTAACTTGTCATTTGACATGATGAAACTGTAAATGCCGCTTGGGATCATCCTGCCACTCTTTACTCTAAAATGTGAAAACATTTCTCGCACCTACACACTATATTGGATCTCTTTGTTCGGTCAAACCTCTCTCTTGACGTTTGTGATATGTTTGGGGAAGTTGATCTTGACCTAGTAGACGCACATAGCTGTCTGACAGGAGAGTGTTTGATGCACTGTAATTTAATGATTCCACAGGTCAGTACTAATTGCTACTTTGATCCCCACTCTCCCTCACATTATGATATCCGTCTCTTTGATGCTATAATTTTTACTGATCTTACAAATATTAGGCTTAAAATTATGACAAATAGTTTGCAAGCATCATCGAAAAACCATAATTTCATGGTTGGTTTTAGCACTAAGGATTATATTTTTACTAAGGAAATTGATTTTCTGCATTTTTCAAGAAAGGGAGTCTGCCCTAATTCCTTCTCATAATGATTGGTTTCGACCCCGACTCCTGATTGTGACTCGCTTCTCTCTCGCAATGCTAATCTCTCCCACCGACAACCCATCCAATCTCTCCCGCCGACAACCCATCCAATCTCTCCCGCCGACAACCCATCCAATCTCTTCCACAGAACAGCCGATGCTCCTTCCCCTTATCAACCGATGCCAACTCCTTTCTCTTTCCGTGAGAAACATGTGAGTCTCTCCTAGGCTTTGTGCTAATCGGCACGGTGCACAGGGACACATGATGGAAGTTTTGAGTCCCTCACTGGAATCAAATACCTTCCATTAATGAGAAGATGAGTCATCCTTTCAATAACCAATTGTGATTTTAATTGGTTTTGTTGGTTGGATCGTGAGCCGCATTAGATCTTGGTTTTTTTCTATAAGCAAACCCTAATTTTCGACTCTTTGATTTTTTTTTATCCCTTGATTTTTATTCTTTAATCAGCATGTCAGGGAGTGTTGAATCTTTGGTTACATCATTCGTAGTCGGTGCCTCCCATGGATTCTGTGCAATCTATCTGGGCACGTCAAGATCACAATACTTCTCAAATTATCACTATACGATTGGATAGTTCTAACTACCTTCCAAGCCTGCTCCATCACCCTTGCCCTAAAAAGCAGATAGATGTTTGGATATGTAAGTGGCACCACCATGGATCCCAACAGACTTCACCGGATTAGATATTATTTATTTTGGGACACCACAGTAGATATTTGAAAAATATTCGAGGCCACATATTGTTGTTGTCAGCATGTAGCTCAAATCTTCCAACTGCGATGATGGATATTCCTTCTGCGACAAATTGATTGTCCTCCCTTTGTATACTAAGAGTTTACTCGACTATTCCAGATATGATCACTTTGATTCGCTCACACTTGTGTCCCCCGAGGTTGATGTGTTGGTTAGAGGTCAGGAAGAACATAACCGGATCTTTGAATTCCTGCATGGATTGTATTATGATTTAGATCAGATCAAAAGTTAAATTCTCGGACGCTCTCCCACTCCTCTCCCGAAAGTTTATAGTCTTGTGCAAATTTGATCGACAACAGACACGGCTCCTCGACTCTGTTTTAGAGGAATCCACCCTTACTGCTCAGTACAACTCTAAAAATCATCCTGCGTGTGACACCAGCTCCAAGTATACGAACAAGAAACACTAAATTTATGATTACTGCAGAAAGGTTCACTACTCCCGAAAGACTTGCTTCAAGTTTTGTGGCTTTCATCCTTAGAGAGGAGGTTATGTTCCTCAGGGTGACTGGGTTTATGGCCGTTCTAAGGACCGGCCACCTCTGTCCTGATCTACTTATCTTTTTGATACCACGGAGGATACTACGCCTACATTGGCACGGATCTTGAATGACTTCCAAATTCCCTTTCTAGAGAAGAGACGCGGGCCCTCCAATTCTTGATGTGTGGCCAATCTACTAAGCCCCCTATTTCATCGTCATCTACTTATGCTCACCAAGGAATACCAGATACGTATTTTGCATCCACCCACTCTTCTAAAAATGGATCATCGACTCCAGAGTCATCGGCCACATGATTGACTCTACCATAGGTTTTGTGTCCAGCCTACCTTATTCTAGTAAAGACAGTAAGCATTACGAATTTTCAATTGAAAGTGCGGATTAAAATGAGAACATTAACTCATATTACTCTAGAGGGGTGAATTGAGTATTTAAAATTTTATATTAATTTAATCACATTCACAACACATCCATTGATTAATGCATAGTAAATAAGTAAAAACAGAAAAGAAAATCTATGTTATAGAGCACGCAATCCAGAAGAGACAAATTTTATAGAAGTTCTCCTAAAATTGAGCACTTCTCTCTTCTATCACAAGTAGGAATCAACCGCATAAAATAAGGTCCAAGTCTTTTGAAAATGAGACTCACAAAACCAGTCCCAAGTGTTTTGATAAATAGACTCTCAGACCAAAACCCTGATTGTTTTGAAAAGGAGACTCAGGACCACAATTGAATCTTTTGAAAAAGGGATGCTCAAAAGTCAGTAAAGGTAGTGTTAATTAAAAGAGACTTTAACTTTATGTAGATTCGGTTGTCTGTAATCTATTCTTGTTCTTCAGAGAGAAAAGAACCAAGAGAGACTTCTTAAAAGAGAGAGCAGGAGGAAGATGAATTCAGAGAAAATAAAAGAAGTGTAAATTCACGACTAGGGTTCCCATCCCCGCACTTAAGCTTTTATAGGTCGATTCAAACGACTCTTTCAGATAAAGATAAAGAGAAGGCTTACACATCTGCATTTCTAGAAAATGGCATGATCTTCATGGAAGAAATTTTCATCATTAACCATCTTATTCTGATAATGAACTGAAAAGAAAAGCTTAATGGCTACAATCCATGATAATTGAAATCTACTCGATTATCGTTGTATTTGGAAGCTCTAAAATCTTCTATATAAGTCTTCTTTATCTGTTAGCTAAATACAATTTTCCTAACGACTTCGAATGCTCTGAAATCTATTTAGTTGAAAAGTTCTTCATGCGTCAAATGAAAATTGGTGTAAGGTCACGTTCGTTAATAGAAATGTTAAATACACACCAACGTGCTCCGATAAGCGGTTTCAATTTTACTTCCATATTCAACTTATTATTTAAATGTTGAATATAATTCAATGTGCGACTACTTAAAAACAAGCCCTTTATGTGTTTTAAATAAGCATAAATATGCCCTCAATTGAAAATAGCCATGCTCTGGATAGATATAAAACTTGCTCCAAATAAGTTTAAGTAGAAAAAGACACATATCTTCCTTTTCCCTTAATGGTGCCTCGTGCTCTGAGTATAATTCGAAGAAAGCCTTCTTATACTTGAACATAGGCGGTGTTTCATTCTTTGAGAGAAAATCTATGGATACTAAGTTGTACGTTGAATGCAATCCAATGCAGGCTTTTTGAAATCGACAATTTTACATTATTTTATGAATTTGGATAAGTTTTTTAGCCTGCAGAGCAATGATAAGAAACAAAAGCTTTCTATAAATGAATAAAGTTTAACCTATATCACTTTTAGAATAATCTGGTGTATCAAATCACGAACTTTTACCAATAGATTATTTTTCTCTATTGCAGGAAAAGGATTCATCCCGTGTTCCTCATTCACTCTCTTCTATTCTTCATGCTCCTCAATTTACTCATAACTTTCTCTCCTTTAATCACTTAACCAATTCTATGAATTGCTCTGTGATATTTTTCCTACCTCATGTGTCTTCCAGGACCTGGTAACGGGGGCAGTAATTGGCACTGGTAAACTACGTGATAGTAATTGAAATGAGGGGAATAATAACTAGTGCGATTACATTCATCCACATAGGGGGTATTTATAACATTACAAGGGACTCACAAAGCCTAACACAAGATGTGGAACAAAACCCACTCACACATATAAATACTAACATAATAATCTCAACTATCCCCCTCAAGCTGAAGGGGAAACCTCCAGCTTGACAACATCAAAGGAAGGATAAACATGGTAGGCTAACACAAGAGATAAATTTTGCTCTTGTTCACACACAGGCTCCACGAAATCTCAAGCACTTTTACTAATCTAACCTCGCTACTATTCACGGAATAGTTGTCATACAAAACAGCTAACCTAATTCACCTAACTGTTCATCATCTCATCTCTCCTATCTCCTACAACACACGGACAGCAAACTGATTACCAATAGCAATTTTCCAATGGAAAATGAAAAAATTGCAAGCAGGTAAACGGAAACCATGCAACAGGTAATCACCTTCAATAGCATCTATCACATCCAACTCTCACATAGAGCACATCACACGGAATCAAAGTAACCAAATCAATCTTTAACAATAACCTAAACTAGAGGCAAACAACCATTACTACACTAACATGTCACTGTTCATCGCCCTCACAAACGAAGCAGTAATCAACCGGAAATCCCCCAAAAAAATCATTCAACCATCTCAATTTTTCCAATCACCTACAACAAGCAGCAAATCACGGCCAAAGCTAACTCCTAACAATCCACAACTACTACTAAATTCCTACCGCTACAGGAATCATAAAACCGGAAAGCAACTTCACACGCACGGATCTACGGGACCGCAGGAATAACGGAGAAAACCACACACATGAATCTATGAGACTGCGGGAATAACACCTCATACAGATCTACATGACCGCGGGGATAAGAGAGAAAGGGAAAAGGACAACCACCAAAGACCATACCACTTACAAATCATCAAGGAAAAACTTGGGGAGACAGAAACAACACACACATAAGCCTAGAGGTCGTGTGGGACTAAGGAGAACAACGGGAAAGATCATTCGGGTCGACCTCATCCCAAACACTCTCCCTCACGTGAAATACACAAGCATATAGGCATAAAACACACGAAACACTGAGGAAGAGACAAATAAAACTTCAAAAAACAGCAAAACAATCCATCATCAACGAGAGAAGCTAGCAGCGGGAACAATATCTCCGACAGGAACAGCAGTGGAAACCATCGACAGTCCGACTACAGTAGTATGACTGCAGCTGGAAAGGTGAGCAGCGGAGGGATCCAGAAGAAGGTATGGAACATACAGCAACAACGGACGTGCATGAGATCTAGACAGGAAGTCTGGAAGCATAGGAGCCAGCCCAAAGAGATTGAAAAAAGCAGGCGCTGTCAAGATGGAAGCAGGGATCAACAAGATCTGAGAACTCATAAAAATTGCAGTGGAGGCGTCGATGATGGCGTGTAGAGGAAAGCAATACACGGAGCAGGAAACAGAGCAGGAAACGAGTACAATGGGAAAGGCGTCTATGATGGAGGATCAGACAGGACCAGCGGGATCAACTCCAGGAGAAGAAACAGAGTCGACAGGAACGACGGGAAGTATAGACTGGCACGACGACTACGTCAAAAGTAGAGCAGAGCGAGAGGGCAAGATCCGCTCTCGTCGATGGAATCCGACGTTGATTCTGTCGACAGGAGTGAGATCGGAATCACGAGATGGGAGCGCAAAGAGGGGCGGCTTGACGGGACGAGAACAAATGGTCGAGGGTTGCAGGATTAGGGCATCGGGGGAGGAAAACGTTTTTTGGCTCTGATACCAAGTTGAATTAGAAATGAGGGGAATAATAATAAGTGTGATTACATTCATCCACATAAGGGGATATTTATAACATTACAAGGGTCTCACAAAGCCTAACGCAAGATGTGGGACTAAACTCACACACACATATAAATACCAATATAATAATCTCAATTATAGTCTCTACATGTTAGACCCTTCCAGTTTTGCTTCACCTCCGCAAGCTCTTAATGCAGATAAGTTATCTATTATGGATTCCTGACATTGAAACCTATGACATCCTTAAATCTTTATTATGAAACTTCTTTTTTCTACTATATCAACTGCATTGTTTAATACCATGTTAATTCACAGTTTGAGAGATACCTCAGCGAACTTGGCATTATCCACCAAACCTCGTGTTCACATTCCCGCTCAGAATGAGGTGACAAAGCGTAACAATCGTCATCTAATTAAAGTGGCATGGTGTCTGACGCTTAAGATTAATCTTTTTAAGTATCATTGAGGGATGTCGCTCCCATCGTTGTTTACCTCATTAATATCATCCTTACCCGTGTTCTTGGGCATAAAACTCGCATCAATACCCTCTAGGTAACTTCCACTTAACTCCATCCTCATATTTTGCATGTTTCATTCATGTGCATCAAAGAGCAAAACTTCACTCCTGAACTCAGAAATGTGTCTTTATTGGGTATTCTCCAATGCATAAAGGTTACACATGCTTTCATCTTATGACCAAGAAGACATTTGTTACCATGGACATCAATTTTCGAGAATTTGAGGCCTACTATGGGACCTCACTTCATGGGGAACTCTTACCTATAATGGAAGTGAGTACCCTTCTCATTCCTCTACACATTCCTCCCTCATATTAGCCTCAAATCAGCACTTCTCCTACTTCCCCCAATGGACAAGAGAAATTTCCTCACCCTTTGCAGGTTTACATTCAAAGGAACAAAGGTATAAATGCATAGGCTTCGCCCATGATACCAGAACAGACACCAAATCCATACTCAAATCCTAAAGGTAATCATACTTCTACCTAATATCCTCTATCCCAGTTTGTGATATATGATTAATTATCTGTTCATAAAGAGCATGTCTCCTCCTTGTCTCATATGTCTATTCCGCCATCTTGGCAAAAAACACTTAGTCACTATTAGTGGTAAGAAGCAATGTTCGAGGAAATGTGTGCACTTGAAACAAACTGAACATGGATTTTAGTGCATCTTCCTCAAGGAAAGACAGTTATAGGGTGTATTCGAGTCTTCTCTGTCAAGCACAATTCTCAAGGAATTATATAAAAATACAAGGAAAGACTAGTAGCAGGAGGCTACACTCAGACTACTGGGATTGATTATTAGGAAACTTTTACTCTCATGTATTGCCCATAAGAGTCGTACTCTCATGTGTTGTCATAAGAGTCATACTCTCATGTGTTGCTTGTAAAGGATGAAACCTCGGTCAATTAGATGTGAAGAATGGGGTCCTACACGAGGATTTAAAGGCGGGGGTATATATATCCTTACCCCTTGGCCTTACTCCTAAAGAATTTGAAGGGAAGGTTTACAGGTTGAAGAAGGCCATATACGGCCAGAAACAATCTCCCGGGAGCTGATTTGGGAGAACTTATAGCAGTGTTAATCATATCTTGTTCATCAAGCGCAGGGAAAGTAAATTGACTATTACTATCATCTATATCGATGATATTGTTATAACAGGAGATGATATGACTGAGATTCAAGCTTTGAAGGAAAGACTGACAAGAGAATTTGAGGTGAAAGACCTACTAAACCTCAAGTTCTTCCTGGGCATTGAAGTTTCCAGATCTGGGTATGAGATCTTCACATCACAGAGAAAGTATTTCCTCTATTTTTTTGAGATATCGGGGATGAATGAATGTAGATTTGCATACACCTCAATTGAAGTCGGACACAGAGAAGTCGTTGCTGACATCACCAAATTTCATAAGTTGTTGGGGAGGTGTATCTATTTGCCTCACACGCCCAGATAACTCGTATGCGGTATGAGTTATTAGACAACACAAGCATTCATCAAAGGCTCGCCTCTTGGATGATACTCACTGAATCCTAAGATACATCAAGACCTCCCCAAGAAGAGATATCTTGTTCTCACCAAGTGATGAATTAACAATTGAAGTTTACACATGTAGATTGAGTTGGATATGTTGATGACCGAAGATCCACTAATGGCTATTGTACTCTAGTTTGTGGGAATCTAGTCACCTAGAGAAAAACAAAATATAAGGTTGCTAGATCAAGTGCTAAAACAGAGTTCAAAGCCATGACTCACAGAATTTATGAAGGTATATGGATTCGTCCTTTATGAGTGACTTGGTCTTGCAAAAAAAAACCTAGTAGGCTATAATGTGGCAACAAGGCAACCGTCAACATTGCACACATAATCCCGTCCAACATAACAACACTAAACACGTTAAAATGGACACATTTTATCAAAGAGAATATAATGAAAGGAGTTGTAAGTACACCATTTGTTCCTTTAGATGAGCAACCGACTAATGTTCTCACTAAAGGAATGAGTCTAAATGCGTATGAAAAAATCACGACAAATGTTAGACATGAAAAATATTGCACGCCCAACTTCAGAGGGAGTGTAAGTATTTGGAGTTATTATTTATTGTTTTTTTTTGTATTTTTCCCTTTCCCTTGTAGCCAACCACACTTTTATATAAAGGGGTGTTACTCTTGTTTAATGCATTATCGAATTAACCTAATTTCAACATCAATCTTAATGGACATCATACAAATCATTGCCACTACTTTCTTTTTGGAGGTCAAAGGTCAGTGCTACGTCTTCCAAAGATTTGCTTTACTTCTTCCAAAGTGAAAATTCATTTTGATCCTTGATTATACAATGAATTGCTCTTTGTTGGGTCTCATTGTCCCTAATACACTCTTCGCTCAAATCAAATAGCAATCATCGAAATTAGGACGTCACAACCATCGCCCACACGTTGGTTGTTAGATCGAACCCAAAGAATAATAGCTGACATTAAAACAGTTGAAACAAACCTATTTTGAAGTTTTTATGCACCATTATTTATGTCGATTGTTAACCGCAACCCGAATTTGGCTATTCGCACCCCAAAATTTCAAAAAAGGCCACTTTTTATGTGTAACCACAACTCGAAAAAGCCAGCTGTCGGCCATGGCCGAAATCTTTTAGAGGAGGCGACGAGCGAGGGAGAGAGGAGTGACAGATTTTTTCTCCACTGAAGGGTTGACAACACGAGAAGCTCCATTTGCCGAATAGCCTTGTTCTCGAATACACACCCATCTCCTTCGTCGGAGAAGGAAGCTGAAGATAAAAAAGCAGGGGAACTCAAATCCCTTCAACCTTTGCTGCAAAAGAAAGGCATGCTACTGCAACGAGCCGCCCCATCCATAGCTTGACTTCATGCAGCCTTAAACCTCGACCACTGGAGGCGAGAAAGTAGCGGCAAGGTAGTTGACTGCAAGGAGCGCGATCTGAACCGAAAAGCCATGTATGCCACTGGTCTTCACCACCCATTCCACGGAAGACCCCCTTGCCACGCTGAGGTAAATGTCTCTGGCGGAGGTCGAGAGCTCCGAATATGTCTCTGCCTCGTTGGCCAGGAGATAGGAGAGTGCTTCCGCCCAATCCTCATCTCCCTCTTCCCATTGCTCCAGTGCTTCTGTCAATGCGAGATGCTCAGTCTCTTCTACCTCAAACCCATCTACTTCGCAGAACAGAGGATTGTAAAGTGAGGAAAAATCCATCATCACTTCTTCTTTCCTCCTCTCCTCCTTATTCTATTTCCTTATGCTTCAAATCACATGGAAGATCTTTGTTTGGGGTTCCTCAACATCTACAGTTGGGCAGGGTTTTAGCTCGCAGCTGTCGCATCTCATCGACGTCGTGGCCGGCGGCGAGCATTGCTTCGTGTGGATGATTTTGGGGGAGACGGTGAGCGGAGTGTGACAAGTTAAATTTTGGGTTGCGGATAAAATTTTGGGTTGCAGTTAAAATTGGGGTGCGACAAGCCAAATTCGGGTTGTGGTTAACAATCACCATTTTTATACTAGAAAAATTTTAAAGGATAAGACTTATTTAACCAATTTAGGTTTTATTTTGATTTTATACTTAGTTTGAACGATATATACACACACACGAGATGGAAGCCATCATTCCCCGCACAACAATATCCCGGCCACGACGGTACCCTATCTCGACGGTGCTCACGCCGCTTGCAATCCCTTGAACGCACAACAAAATGAGGCAACTGGTAGAGTACCGCGCTCGGGGATTACGAATGGCATCATGGTCGGGGTACCATCGCAGCCCTTTCCCATGTAATATCACTCATATATA